>VWYP01010906.1:15629-58156 GCA_013400435.1 Pycnonotus jocosus | reverse complement strand
CAAAACAACAAACACAACACCACAACACACCCACACAAAAAAAACCCACAACCAATCAAACAAAAAAACCCAAAGCCGAACGAAAACAGGGGGCAGAAGAGAACCAACTAACACTCACACCTTTAGAGGGATAAAAACAAAACAAGAAGTATCAAACCACATCTTCAGCCATGAAAGAAGTTTTATTCATTAAAACTGAAAATCCAAAGCAATAATGTTGAGCTCCATAGTTTCAAATCCTTCTTGTGCTTCAGGAATGTATCAAATTTAAAGGTAAATGGAGCCTAGATTTTCCAAACAGATAGAATTTAAAATAAAGAAAAAATGCCAGAGAACTTTTAGCCAATGTATTCTGGAAGGTGATTATAAGATTCTTAAAGCAGGATTCCTGATTATCTCGGGGACTTGGGTTCCAGCAGACTTTGTTCTGTGTTTCCCTTTGTTTCCACAACAAAGTTGCATTTCTTCAGCCTTAATTAATGTTTGACATATTGAGTGCTGATCCCAGACCCTGCCTTTTCCATACCTTGACAATGTTCGTGCCTTTTGCAGCAGATCATAAAGTTCAAGGTCATAAGTAGCTGTACTGTAATTCAGCCATATGATTCATATGAATTCTGCTTTGCTTAACATACTCAGGAGGCCCTCCCTCCCCCAAGAGAAAAAGAGTTCAATTCATAAAATACTAATAGGTTCATTATGCTCAGAGGCTGAGCTGCACTGAGGAGTTGAGGATGGCAGAACTGGATCTGGCTAAAAATAGTCCCATGTTTGCAAGTCCAGCTTCAGAAATACCCTGGCATCAGAGTCATGACTTCCATTTGAAAAAAATATAGCTGCATTTGATAAAAAATCCTGTATAGGTCTCTCATTTCTCAATGAACGTGTAACATAGATGCACTACTGCGTGAGCTTGCATGCATAAAGTCTTAAAAAATAATTTTAATGGCTTTGAACTTAGTTTTGAAGCCTTCTGCCCAGAGGTCTCACAGTAGCAGCTGCACAGGCAGGTCTTAATTAGCCATGTTAAGCAGAAGTAATTGCAAAAAGTCTGAGCTGATGACCTCAGCTTTGCAGTATCAAGTTCAGCCACAGAACCTAGATACCTTTGGAGCAAAGATAAACAATTTAGGTAGTGCTGGTTAGCCAGACCTCACAATTCTACACCCACATTTCTACAGCTCTCTGTGCAGAAATCGCACACTGGTTTCCACATTACAGTTCCATGTGTCAAAGTCTGTGCACACCTGCACTTGGGCAGAGATTACTCCCTCACCAAAACACTGGCCCTCAGCTCCACAGAGCAGGTAACTGCAGTCTGGAATTTTTAATGCAGTGCTAAAGAGGCAATGCAGGTACCAAACATCCATTGCTCTGCTTGGCAATCTCTCAGTACCCATTCCTGGCCTCTGCTCTCCTCCTCAAGTTTCTCCCTGGGGGAAAAGGGGAAGTGTTTTGGTGCTCAAGCCCCTTTCTTTGGTCTTATACCTCTTTATTCTCACTGTGGCCATTGGTAGGAGCATGGCCTAGAGGTGAGAGTTTGGGACCTCAGTACCAGACCCAATCAAACACTCACAGGACACAACCTCAGCTGCTTTGTCTGCCCTCACACAGGGGAATAAAGGTGTGGAAAGTCAGAGGGACCTGCCATGGGCAAATATTCACACACTGCACACACTCTTAGGAGCTGGGTATGAACATTTTAGGAAGGAAAAAAGATTCTCCACAGTACTGCTAGCTTAAACTAGAACCAGACTTCTCATTGAAAAAAGAATATAGTCTTGGACACAATCCAAAGCACACCTAAGTCAATGGAAAGGGTGTACATAAACAGAAACTTATCATATTTCAGGAAAGTGTCTGCAGAAAGATGGAAAATATTTCTGCAAAACAGAATATGCGCTTACAGACCAACTGCTTTCATCAGTTTCGAGCATATTGATGAGAGGATATTGTTTACCACCAGAAATTACAGAAGCACTTACATTTAAGGTCACATCCCACTAACATCACAAAAGTGTACTTTGACTGCAAGAGCATAAATGACCTAAAGGTCATTCCATACGTTTAGAAATTGAGTAGAAACAAATTTAATTGTAGTTTAGCTCCATATAAAATTTTTACAATGCATAAAATACAAAGAAGCTAACAAAAATGTATGCAGTAATTTATTTCTTCCACTCCTTGCCCATAAGTGAATTATTATTTTTAATAGATGAACAATCATGCCAGGTTTTTAAGAATACAAAATTTAATTTGTCTATTTGAAGTCAACTCATTATTGCAACCTATTAAAATAATCCATGCCAAAGTCTGCACATAAATGACTGCATTAAAATCATATATACATGGTGCAACCCCAAATATTCAAATTCTAAACTAACATGTGTACACATCCCTGAATGCTCATTTTCTCCTCACCAAACGTAAAATGAACGGGAAGATACATCTGCACTGACTTCAATCTATTTCATGTTGATCAGTAGCTAAGAATATTTCACTATAGAGATTTATCACATTAATTAGCTCTGAAATTACTCATAGTAATTAAGTATATTGTTCTAAACTCTTTAGAGATTGTTGATATACTTTTGCTGCTACTTAAAGAAAACAAGTATCGAGGGAAAGCATTTTCCAGGAAACAAGAACTTGTCTATTAATGATCTTTTAATTCATTTAAGCTCTCCCATCCTTCCATTTGCCCTACCCTGGACAGACTTTCTTCTAACAAGACTCTTTTCTGAAGCCTAACATAACTAAAAGAATTCTAAAAGCCCTCACAGATTTTGAGCTGTGACTTACAGCATCTCACGTTATCACCGTGCTCTTTGGGCAATCCTTGTTTATGCGTGCAGCAATCCCAAATGCAGAGCAAAGCACTTCTGGAACTCAGATCCCCCTGTCACAAGCACTCCAAGTCTGCAGAATTTCTGCAAAGGATTGCCAGGGATTCTGGAGGAGCTCAAGACTGTGTGGTGCCACAGGATAAAACATGCAAAAGCAGAAACTTAGATTTGCATGGTTTATTATCAAACACGAGGGAAGCCTGACTGAACCAAGCAAGCCTTTTAGAGAGTGTAAAATCCAACAGTACTGGATATCAGCACGGAGCGTGCCCCCCTTGCTGCTCTGTGGGGTTTTTTTTTAAACAACAGCATGGTTTAAGTTTCTCAGGCTTGACATCCCATTGGGCTGCTGCGTCGTGTCCCTTTTTGTCAGCCTGTCACGTCACACAGTGTAATGTGGCACTTCTGTGTAACGGACTGAGACACGTCATGCCAGTGACATGTCAGGCTTGTGAATTTCAAAGAGACACAGTTCAATGAAAAACATGGGTTTCTAACTGCCCTGGAGGTTTTAAACCTTAAGAAAAATAAAAAAAGGCTTTTCTTCTCCAGTGATTTTGCCAGTGAAAAGCACATGTTTTTTTGTGTTACCCATGTGTAGAAGCAGGTTGCAGATATCTGAATATTTGGACATCTTTATTATGGAATCTTAAATTGCTGATTCAGTTTGATAATTAGGAAAGGTCCAAAGCACAAATGCATTAATGGAATAGCTACTGTTGTTTATTCTCAGAAGACTACACATGCACTGATAAAACTTTTTGCATTTAAGGTAAGCCTAAGCACTAAATTTCCATGACTCACAACTCCATGATTCATTCCCAGAGCCTCTAATGGATACACATGCTTCTGTAACAGCACATTTTGGGTCTGCCTAAACATCCCACAACAGCTGGGACAGGGGTCTTAAGCCTTGCCTATCCTTTATGCTGGTTTTAGACTAGCAAGACAACAGCAAAATTGGTCTGCAGCCCAAAGCACCTTAAGAAGTTTTCCAAAGTGTGTTTTGTCAGCATCAATTTCATGTATTCCAAACTGGAAAACCAACTAACTGGGGATAGCACCTTCCTCCAATCACTGGTGCTAGTCCATGTTCTCTAAACTTCTTAAATGCTCAGGGAAAACAGCAATTTCATGCTATGCCCTAAAATGCTTATTCTCTATCCAAATTCCAAGCCAGTATTGCAAGTTGGCACTCTACAGTGAATTAAGAGCTGTGTTGCATTTTAACCTTCATAATTCCATCTGAGAGAAGAAGAAGCCATTCTGCAGCTTAAATTTGGTTCTGGTAGGTACAACATGAGATTACCTTCCTTGGAGTGTTAATGCCATTCTGGGTAACACAAAACATTTCCAATGGAATTTTTCAGTGAAAGAAATATGGTGATTTAAAATATATATATATTTTTAATGCACAGTAAGATTCAGTGTAAGTGTATAATACACTGCTTCAGCACACACCTGCTCACAAAGCCATAACAAAGACCAGCAGAAAGTGTCCCATTAAATTTCATGGTTTATAAATAACTGAAATTTTAAAAAAAATAAAGGTAAACCTAAATTTACATTAGCATCTATCATTACACAACTACATCTGCTTTTAACCACCAGTCCTGAGCTGTTCTCTCACATATCACCCCTCTCATCCAGTCCAATCATCTCTCAGACCTGCAGACAGCCCAGCACGAGTAGCCAAGGAGGCAGAGTTTCCCTAACTGAGGCTCATACCCAGGTCTGCATTTAAAAATGATATAGCACCAAACAGATCTCCTGAAATATCCCTTTTCCACACCTCTGCACAGAAATGTATCCTCTCTGCAGCACAGTACATTGAAATGGGTGATGAGATGCCAGAAGCTGTCAGGAGAAACAAAGAATTTCTCTAAAGTCAGAGATGAGAATGAGATTAAACAGGTTTTTTTTCTTGTGTGTGATACCTTTGGATGTAGTGGGAGAGTTTTTTATTATTAACTATCGAAAAAACTATTTTTAACATTTATGTGACTACCTTGAAGATTTTTCATTTTGTGATTATGAGAAAAGAGTGAAAATTACTGCTACTAGAGATCAAAAGGATCAACTGTCTCTCATGGATAATTGTGGGTATTTAAATAGATGGCTCTGCTTGGAGGACATTGTTTTAGACAACCCACTACCTTGTATCTCTGAAATACAAAACTGCTCTGAAACTTTACATCCTCAAAATCTATCATGCTTCTTTGTCTCTTTGGAGAGAGATGCATATCTAACAGCTGCCAATTCTCATATATCCATCCATAATTGAGAGCAACATCTCTGACAGCTAACCTGGACCAGAAACACAAACCAGGGCCATTGATCATAAATAATTCCAATAGATACATAATAAGTAATTCTCTTGGAGAAGAATTGAAATCAACTATTTGATTTTTTAACCTAGTTCTTTTATTTCTTATGTGGTAAGAAAAAAAGACACGCATCTGTAGCGAGGCTACACCATAAATTCCACTCTACTCCAGAATCCAATGCAAATCTTGCATGAAAACACAAAGATTTCATATTTCCAAGTTCTGCTTCCACCTGTTAAATTCTCATGCTTATGAGGTAATATTTAAAGACTCACAAAATTATATTTGATGATCGGGTAAGCCAAAGTAAACACATGATAATTCTACCATTTCTTTGGCATTACTTTAAATTTATCATTAGTTTTAATAAAGTAATTCCAGTGATGCATCACTGCCATTTCTAATAGACATTTTCAAAGCTGGTCATCCCTGTTTCTTCAGCTCAGAAATGTGGTTCTAGAGACAAATCAGAAGGAGCTGAGTGGCACTTGGCCTGGTATCCTCTCAGTGTGTGGATCCCCTTTTCCAAGGAGTCCTGAACAGTTCCTGACCCATCCTTCCCTCCTCTCATCAGCCAACCCCCGTGTGCCAAGTCACAGAGGTTTCCTTGTGGAGCTCCCATTTCCACCAGGACAGTCCTCATTTTGCTCCAGCTAGGAACCAACTCATTCCCCTTCCCTCCCGTGAGCTTTGAGCAGGCCACTGCCCTATTTACTTTTCTATTCTCCATTCCAGAGATGCTATTTAGGGCCTGATAAGTACCTTACACTCCTTTGAAAATTGCCTTTATAATATTAGCTCCAGTTTTGTTGCAGCTTCTTGATGGCAACAAGGCAAAGCAGCACATCTGTTGAGAATGGGGAGCCCTTGATTCATGGCTACCCCAATCTCCTAAATAACTGCTCTCAAAGAGATTTCGACCTCGGATCAAATGCCATGGGATTTTCAAAGCCATGGACCTGCTTTTACAAGCCTCAGCCCAATTCAATTCTCACACTGTGCTTAATAAGATCTGCAGCCCTTCTTTGGTCATAAAGTACTTGATAGTGGCCTTTTTTCTTGGCCTTGAGATGGATGAAGTGTTTTTTAGTATGATAGAAGTACAAATACAAATCTAAAAGAGAAAACCTTCAATCTTATTCTTATAGTTGAGTAACCATTAACCTTTCCTCCTTTTCTCCCCAAAATGCCAATTTGTATATAAAAACAAGCTCCAGGACTTAGACCTTGGGTGGCAGTTTTAAGTCTAAAATCAATTTTTGAATTATAAACCCTCTGAAAATAGGGGTTTATAATGGAACCACTGACAGACCCTTAACTACAGCGGCGCTAGCGGGCACCACTATAATATAAGAATAAAACTAAATTACATCACTTGTCATCATTAAGAAAAATTTTCATCTCAGTTCTTCATTTGAAAAGCACTATAGTTAATGAATGATTACTGAGCCATGACACCTAAATGACTAAAATATAGGAATTATACCGAGGTCAACTCAAGTATTTTTTAAACCATGAAATTAAAGGATCTATTCACTGTGCTGTAGGATACCAGTCCTGGCTGTTATGCTCCCTTGCAACACTGACTTTGAGCATAAGGGAATGGCATGTATTTCTATATTGGAGATTAAGGCCCCATGCAAATTTAAGAGGTGAACACATGATTGCCCAAGAGTGACCAAGTGTGGGGTTCTTCTCTGTGTTCATACATGTTTCCTTCAACACCTGTTTTCTTTATGCTCTTCTGCAGGTAGCAAAGTTGAAAATTAAGACTATTTTACGGCAATAGAAGGCAGAAAGTTCTTCTTTGAAAAATGATATTTAATTATTCAACAGAAAGTCTACTGACTTAAATTTAGTAGACATTTAAGTACACCAGATCCTTTTACCAAGACACTTAGAAAGGCATTTTAAGGAGAGCTGACAGTACTGTACTATCTTGCAATGCTCTGACACTGCGTAACCACCCTTATATATTTTGTGATCTTGAATTAAGAACAAAAAAGGCTTTTTATCCATGTGCTTGGACATTTTAAAGGTAAATAGAAAGAACCAACCATAAAAAAAATACAGAGGAATGTAAACATTGTTTACATATGCATGGTTTTCTAAATTTGAAGCCATTTTATTCATCCTTCTAACTAGGAAAATGGAGATGCTCATGAGAGCCAGAATTATTTCAAGTGCTCATACAACACAAAGAAATGAACGGGACTGGATAAAGATATGAAACAATAGAAAAGGAGGCAATTTTCATCACTGCCATGCAAAGATTCCACCTCTGTGGTACCTCCCCTGTGCACCTTCTTTGCTCATGTTCTCACAGCACTGAGCCTGAGCCCTGCTGATCATGAAGATTTGTCTAATACTTGAAATAATGCCAAAACTATGAAGAAAGTATGCAGTGCCTGTGAGATTATGGCTTGAGGGATACATTGTCAGTCCTGCTCCTTAATCCCAGAACCCACATTTACCTGAGCTTCAGGTAAATGAGGAAGACTGAGTAACTTCACATTCTCAAATGCTTCAAGCACAAGCAGTAGTAGCAGTGTTTATTATTTTAACCTCAATTCTTTCAGCTTTTCTGGGGGAAAAGGGCAGAGGAACACACAGAGAACTTGAGGGTGTGGAGGAAGGGCAGCACACAAGCAGAAAAAAGCTATCCAGGGAATAGTGACTGAACTGCATTTATTCATTTTTTTTCCATATCAAATTTTAAATGCATGCATTTCCCAGTAAAGGACTTCCAAATGCTACTTTAAGAATATTTTGTTTCCCAATGAGGAAAACTCTTACTAGGTCTTGGAGCTGATGAAAGCATAAGCAGAAGTGAAGGTTACCAAATTGAAAACGATGAATGTAGACTGCATGTTAATTGTCACCCAGCTAGTTTGCTCATGTTGGTCACATGGCTAGTGACAGTCAGATGTTGATGGAGTCTGACCTGCTCTAAAAAGCTGGCATTTTGAAAAAAACGAGATAGAAGCTATCTCTGCAGTCTGTGGAAAAAGAAAAGGGGAGAAAGGGGCTCCTGACAGCTCAAGCAGAGGAGGAAAATTAGAAAGGAAAGCCAGTACCACTACCATATGGGCTCATAGCTCATCAGGACAGCTGGCAAGAAACATTGCTCTTCTCTTCTTTACTTCCAGGGCTGTGATACATTTCTCTATATGGCTATCAATAATGCTGAATGATTAATGCTAATGATTTATGTTAATTTCATTATAAGCTTTATTTGTTGCCCAGTGTTGAATTAAGCCTGTCAAATCATCCTTTTCCACGTTGCTAAAGATTCTTAAAATGCAGAGCTAAATATAACATCTGATCATTAATATGTTAATACACCTGTTTCATATATAGACCAGGAAAACAAGAAAGTGGCTATTTTAGGATTATTCTGAGAGCAGTGGCTCAGGAATCTTGCATCTACTTACTGCCAATTACTTACAGGAGAAAGTGACATTTAACATTTTCTTCCTGCAACTCTTAAAAAAGAAACAGGACAAATATTATCCTCTGATAGCAGATTGCAAAACACCATGTCACCATTCTTGAAAAAGCAAATACATGTGTACCTTCTAGTGAGCAATCCAGCCTCTGCTGAGACACCCATTTCCTACCATTCTATAGAAAGTTACCCTTGGTTGTTCAAAACAAGGAGGAAGAGAGCAATAGTCACAGGATCTACCCAGAAATAACTCTTTTCTGTCTTTCCCTTTGTGTTTNGGAAGAGAGCAATAGTCACAGGATAGTTTTTAACTTTATTAAATCTATCCCTGGATCTACCCAGAAATACCTCTTTCAGTTCAGACTGTCTTTCCCTTTGTGTTCTTCTATATTTTATGGAGGAAAACTGTCAGCCCCTAACTCTTCCTTTATTGTTCTCAGGCCAACATCCCAGAAATTCTAACCCCACTCCCTCTCTTTCTTGAAGTCTCCTTCAGTTCAAACCAGCTCATTTTGCTCTCCCAGAGATCCAGACACAAGCCCCACTCCAGAGTATCCAGAAGGTGCTGAAGCACCCCTGGGTGATTCCCCCTCCACTCCCCTGTAGGGACCAACCCAATCCTGGTATGGACACAGGGAACCTTCCTGATCCCAGCAGGGACAGCAGCACTCACAACAGCCACGGGAGCTGCTGGCACAGGAGGGGCTGTCACACACAGCAAGGGGCAGGGGATCAAGGTTTAGATCCCTTTTACCACGAGCTCAGCAAGCAATGCCCACACTGCAACCCAAGAACATCCAGAGACCAGGGGCACTTCAGCCAACAGCATCCTTTCCCTCATGGCATGGAGTCAACAGAGTCACAAAATGGGGGACGAAGGAAATCAGAATTGTCTTTTACTTGTTCAAAGGCTCTAAAAAGTAGTTTTCAAAGTTGAAGCATGTCAAGTATAATTTTTCACTGTATTTTTCCTGCCATAGGTATTACAGTACTACCTTTCACCTGTACAAGGTCTCCCTGTACAAGGACTGAAAATCACTTCTAAAATAACCTTTTCTAGCCCTTAAATTTCGCTGGGTTTTTTACTTAAGAGTTTACCCACAATTTTTAAATTATTACTTTACTTACATATTGATTAATAAATTTCTCTCATAAACAACTTGAAATAAAGACACTAACTATAAAAAATTCTTTTAATTCAGTCTACAGGACATTCTGCTGTATGATTTTTGCAAATAGATGTGTTTGTTCCTCTGAGGCTGGACAAAAGAGTTGGGTGGCTACAACTATCTAAATGGAAAATGTCCTTCATTTAAGTGTATATCAAGTGCAGAACTTTACACTTGAGCAAATGTTATATGGAATTTGAGAGAAAAGAAAAAAGGTTTTGCTAAAACTAACACAGAATTCTGACCTAAATACTAGGAATTGAAATCTGAGCTCTTGCGAAGTTCTAGATGTTTGCCTGAAGCTTCATTGACTTTTGAGTCTGCTCTTGATGTTCGTGTCTCTACAAAGCTTTCATTAAATCTCCCAGACTTTTAAAGGAGGGCAAGTTTTGGGGGAAGACAGAAGGGATTGCTCCCCTAGGAACCTGCTTGATCCACTCTACAGAGACACTGATAGAAAATAGCCCGACTACAGTTTTATGAGATCTGAATCCTCTCAACCCCAAATACACTGTATTCATAGATCTTAATTACAAAACTTAAGAAAAGTGCACGTGAATTCTTAACAGCTTGAGCTTTTTTATTTTTCTTCTCTCTTGGAATCTCCTTGCAGCTTTAAAACTAAAGTATATGGGTTTTGTATAGAGAGGGAAATATTGTATTTGTTGCTCCTTCTTTTTATGATGAAACTACAGTTCCACCAGTTGGTCTGGGCTATACAGCTAACAAATGTCAAAACATATGGACCAAACCATTTATCAAATAATCTACTCTGAATAGATAGGCACTATCAGCAATCTGGTATTGATCTTTACAGGCTACTCTATTGTTCATCTGAGCATCCACAATGCCAGCAAGAATTAATGAAAGAAGCAAAACAATGCATACCAAGCACGCAACTACTTTTTTTTTTTCTTTTTTACTTTTTATTTTGCTTTAAGTTTGGTAAAATTTATGTAGTTATCAGAAATACATTACTATAAACAAGTGTGCAGGCAGGATAGGATATGTGATGGAAACATCACCTCCAAGCATTATCTTCTGCAGACTTCCAGTATATTTACTCCCAGATTAGTGTAGCCTACTTACAGTTAAGATCCAGCATGATAAATTCCTTGCAGTGTTACACTGGCATTCACTAGAGCTGAGAATGAGATGGCACTTTCATTAAAAGCTCCATTTCAGGGCATGTTTAATGTCTTGGACATTTCAAATTGCATCTGGCTGAATCTTGGCATACAGCTTGTCAGTCCAGATGCACAGTTTTTGTTTGTTTTTCTTACAGAAAATCATATAAATTGGTTGTGGCACCCATGAGTTCCATTGTGACTAAAAAATATTAAACATCAGTATTTGGGGAACAGGCTTTTTAAAAGGAAAACACAAGCACTTATTCTTTTTTTCAAATTTACCTACATGCTTGCTCCCACTCTGCCTTCCAGAAGTTCTGCAAAAACCCACAGGTGAAGCACATAATTCTCCTTCAAATTTTTCTTTGAAATGCTCTACTGAGGAGATGATATTTCATATACTGTGTTTTGATTTAGATTGCTAAGGCTTGAGATTATTAACCCACAACACAAAATGTTAGATATTGATGTTACTGCTGTTGTCTT
Source organism: Pycnonotus jocosus (assembly GCA_013400435.1). Taxonomy (NCBI): domain Eukaryota; kingdom Metazoa; phylum Chordata; class Aves; order Passeriformes; family Pycnonotidae; genus Pycnonotus; species Pycnonotus jocosus. The sequence continues at coordinate 46,750 of VWYP01010906.1, read as the reverse complement.
TTCACCGGGTGCTGTCTGAGTAGCAAAATAGGGGAGATGGGAGAGAGAGCAAAAAAGCTGTGACCAGACCTACAGCCAGCAATTCCATCCAGTGAATCTCCTTCCAAACCAGTACAGCAAAGCACAGCCACCACCTCCACAGCACAAAGCAACCATAACATGCAAGAAATCCATTTTTTGCAGGGCTCAGAAATTTAGGTCTGTTTCCAAAACCTCTGCCTCATGTAATCAAAACTCATCTTCCATCTCCTAATTCTTACATTCCTCCCCTCCTACCTCTGTTTTCAGAGGTATTTATCAGATGGTCATGTCAGTGATTTTACCATGGACAAATATGGGGTAGAAATATGAAGAAGCAAGAGGAAGTCACACGGCAAACAATGCCTGGAACTCAAAATCACTGTTCTGGAGATTGTCAATACAATTTGTAGGCTGGAAGATGTTCTTTCCTGCAGTCCTACCCAAACAAACAAGATTGTAACAGCACTAATCTTGTTGACACTTTTCTATTAAAGAATCCATCATGTTGTTATTATGTATGAGTGTTCCTCACCACGAGTCTGACAGGCTCAATCCCACAAAGCACATATATGTTTGGGAAATAGCCAGGTGCTCTGAAGGACTCTCCTATGAACTGGAGGATAATGGCAAGTCGGAGGAATAAAACAAAATATGATATTACTATTGACAAGGCCACTGCCAACACAGTGTTTTCTGAGGATCATGCATTTCTGAGCTGTTTCCTGTTAATTAACTACAGGATACTTATGAGTTGCAGGTTTTGCCCAAGTTCTGTTTAAGCTCTCACTAATTTTCAGTGATTAGCATTAAGTTTAAGTATGTCAGCATTTCCATTATAAACCACGTTCTCAAGGGTTTATTAAATTATTGGAAAAAAATTATTCTGAGGTAGAACTCAATACTTAGGGGTAAATTTTCAAAGTGCAGCATGCAGTTTTAGCTCCTGATCTCTGAACAAAGTCAATAAGAAGCTGCAGAGCTGCACCCCTAGTCAATGCTTTGAAATTTTACTTCAAAGTCTCACCCCAGGAACAAATTCTGTCACACACACACAAAAATCAATTTGACCTCTTTAAATCTGAAGAATGCCTACTATTCATGTACTATAGCTGCTAATCATAAAAAAATTCACCATTTCATAAATCAGCCCAGCCAATCATAAGCAACATCTTTTGGGAAAGGGAAGAAGGCTTAGAAAGGGTATAAATACCATAAGAGAAAAAAAATTATTGTTTATTTAACCACAAGCATGACCAGAGTAATTACAGACTGCCATGTTTCCAGCCAGCTCTACACACAAAAAAGAAAAAGAGAAAAAAGTAGCAGTGCATTTGTTTAGACATCAACATGACTGTACTTAACTGAGCTTATTAAATGCAACATCAATAACCAAGAAAGATGATCCTTTTCTACTGCCAAGAAAATGACCAGCAAAATGACTCTAACCCAGTAAAATGGTAGACATCTCACACTGAAAGATTTGAAGGGGAATATGTTGAATATAAAGATGACTAGTGTTGTGGCATGGAAGAAAAAACATAATTTTTCATTGATGTAAGGCTGCAGAGCTGGAAAGAACACAAATACAACAGTAGATCCATTAACCACACGACAAGAAATAGTGTTCACATCGACTTACTAAACTGTTTTTGATTCTTTAGTACCAACACGCAGAACCATCCTTACATTATGTTGCCAAGGACAACCTAGAATGCATTTATTTCATAATGCAGCTTTCTTCCATTATCATAATAGAGCCATCATAGTTGTTGCAAACACTGTATGGCCTCAAACACCTAAATACAGCCGTTAAATTGGACATTTTTTAAGAGGAGGACATTTTAAGCCTCCCTAGAGAATTGTGTTGCCTGGCAAACTCTCAGCAGGAGCCATCTATTACTGCAAAACCTTGCTTACATGTGAGGGAGGAGGAAATGATCTCAGCTAACAAAGGGGACATATTTGGAACCATGAGCAGAGAAGGAAGGTTACTCCAAGGCCATTAAAGTTAACACCATGCACTGACACAGGACCTCAGGTGAGTTTTAAGCTGAGCTGTTGACTTTAGGAAGCTTGTATCCATCCTTGGCAAGTGGTTTCTGTCTTCTAGGATGCCAAACTACAGCTTAACCTCTATTCTTATCCTGAAGCCCCATCTCACCTGCTCTCAGCACTTCAACTTTGTGCCCAAAGATGACAAGTTGCATTGCAGAAGGAAAATACGAGACCATAGAGCACCTAAGGCACTCAAAGCTTTGTAAAATATTCTCCTTTCTAAATACAAAGGGTGCAAAACCAGATTTTTTTAATCACTGCTGTGCTTATGGATCACAGTAGCAAGTCAGAGAGAGCCACCTCATGATTCTTGGCTGAAAATCAGGAATGACTCCTCTATTCTATGTTGTATCATCCATGCTTAGTAAGCCTTTAGTTTGAGGTTTCATTAACAGTGTCAGAGCAGTGGTTACATGGCTGAAAGATCACATGGTGCTACCCTGCCAATTATTTGCTAATCTATTAGAAAGAGCTCAGAAGGACTAACCAGGAGTTAAAGCTAATTCATATCCATTTAATTTAAAGTATTATTCATTTCATGATGATTTGTTTACATGTGCAATAAAACTGAGAAGCACAGAGACACCTTTCTTTTGCCCAGTGCTTTATATCAAAAAAGCTTTGAGACAATTAAATAAAATTATTAGTACTGGATTAAAATGTGTCACTTGCATTGATCAGTGTTCCAGCTTTTCAGTAAGTGTTTTTTGTTCTCATCTTGGCTACATTTTAGGATTCATAAAACCTGACAATCAATTCCTCCAAATGAGTAATAAAAATCTTGCTTTTAATTCCACCTAAACAGTATTTGCACCAATATGCTGCTTGTACTGTATCTGCATAACCAATATTACAGGATCTCTTAGTGCAATTTGCACAATTAATTAAATGTGAAAAGTGTGCCATGGCAAATCACATTATCACATGCAGTTCACAATTAACTCTATTAATGCTGACCTATCACCAGTCCAGCATCTCACTGTTTGCTAGAAGTGGTAAATTAGTTACCAGAACCATTAATTATGGTCTCTTGAAAAAAAAGCAGAATTATCTAACAATGAGAAATATCTTTTATTCTGTTAAGAATTTAAAATTTTTTTAGAAACTTTTAGAAGTCATTTTCCTTATTGTCAACATTATCTTCATCTCAAGGATCAGCAGCTTGCTGCACACTTCTGCAATGTCAGAGCCTAATTAAATAAAAACACCTTTTCTTTTGGGACTGAAGGGGTTTTATGCCACCTCTCACCAGTCACTCCCAGCTAACTCAGCTGTATATTCTGGATCAACATCTTCTCCACCAGCTCAGCAGTACCAGGAACACCTTCACAGACCTCTGAGCTGCAAAACTCAGATTGAGATTGAGCAGAATCTGTGCCAGATTAAGAGAGCATTATTTTATTTACATTTGACATAAATATGCCCAAAAGAAATGCATTCAGATTATACACACACGTTCCCTCAGTGTCCATACACTGCACCTTTGTGGGAAAACACCAAAAATAGTACCACTATCACAGGACACATATTTAAAACTTAGCATATCTATTTTTAGATTAATAAAACTTGTTATGACAACACTTGAAGCACAACTTTCATTTGTAAAACTACCCAGCACCACTATAAATGTATATATATGCAGGCACAATGTTAATTTGACAGCATGGGGTAAGGACAGGGATGGTGTGGCTAAGTGCCTGCTAAAGTAGGCTTGGCAGTTTGCTGTAGAAAATCTGATACATTCAGTCCTTAGGAATAGAATTCAAACATCAATCCTAAAGCAGAGCTAAGAAAGGGGGAGCAGGTGCTCTCAACAGCCCTTAGCTGGAATAAGCACACACTCCTAGCTCAGATTACTTATCCATGTGCTTGTATTGTACCAACAGCAGCAACATGGGATCAGGCACAGTGTGGTGAGTAATTTACATTTTTAAGGTACTGGGTACAAAACTGTGACCAAAAAAATTTAAAATACCAAAGAATGTAAAACAGGATTTTATGGTTTAATATTCAGCAAAAGAGGCAAAGTAAAAACCTCCTAGAGAAGCTCTGATTGTAGAAAGTAGAATGGATGAAGCTTGTGTGCAAGTTTATCCAGTCCACTGAGAACTCCACCAGCAATTGTCTTTTCCAAGCTCCTGGAAAATATCACAGCTGCTGCACATCTTTCCATTATACTTTGCCATTCCTGGGAAAACTTTGTTTTCCTCATGATTCCCTCCCAGCCACACTAATACTCAGTGTTCTGATACACTGACCAGCTCTGTTTTCTGGAGCCAGTCACTACTTCTGTGGCTTTCTGCTAGAAATCAGACCATGAGCCCTGAATGAAGAAAGGCTTTGGAGACACAGCACCCTCTACTCGTGAAGTTTTAAGCATCAAAGTCAGATATGTAATACACAAAGCAGAAATACTCCCTCACTGGTGTTTCAGGTAGTGTACTGTAATCTTCTGTACAAGACAAAAAGAACACAGTCACCTCCAAATGGAAATTTCTACTCCTTGACAACTTCTTCATCTGCAAAAATGGAAGAGACAACCCCATATAGAGCAGGGGTGTGGGGGCAGAGAAAGGAGGGGAAACAAAGACTATATAAACAATAGGGCCATTGACTCCCAAAGGGATATCAGACAGATCCTGCTGAAGGCAAAGAAAGCTTCACTGAGGTTTTCCAAATAATTGACAAGAAGGCTTTCATTTCCTATGATCTAACTTTTCACACTGGGTTGAAAAAATAGCAGGGTTTTACACAGTCTTCTTCAGCTATGGCCTCAAGAACAGGTCAGGAGATAATATCTGACAAAAACAATACTACTTTCTGTAACAGATTTCACAAAATGCTACCTGGCCTCAAAATATGTTGAAGGACTTAATATTTAAAAATACTGTGAGGTCTGTTTGGCTGACAACACACTTCCAACCAAACCTCTACCATACAATATTTACAATCCAATCCTGTACTTAAAAACCTCCTGTGCACTTCTTTGTACTTTCAGCCATCACTGATCATTGTGACCCTTCCAAGAATTAACCTGTTTATGGACAAGACCAGTATTTATTTTATTTCAATATTATCACTGTGGCAGCAGTTTCAGTCATTGTTTTACATATCTTCAACAATCTGGTAGTGAGCCAATTTTGAAAATGACAACAGACAATATGGGAAATATTTTTTAAATGGCATAAAGATATGTTTTGGAAGAGTTGGTGATCCAAGTATGAATATCAGCAAAAAATATCCCCGGTTATTTTCTCATGATGGAAGACAAAAAAACACACTCTCACAGTAGAAGAGCACTTTAAAGTTGTATAACCAAAAGGCTGAAGGATCAAGCACCAAATTCTCTTGTAAGAAAAATTAACCATGTGTTTTACTTGCAGGCTCTGGGGTTGACCCAGCTGTCAGGAGAGGGCAGTATATTCTGAGTTTTTACTCAGCATTATTCATCTCCCCCTTTACAGAGATTTCACACAAAGCCCAATGTGTGTGATGGAAATACAAAACAAACAGTTTGCAAATGTAAAAAATACATGGACACATATTGGAAAGGTCTTTGGACGTTGTGGACTCTCTATATTTCTCAGGACCTGGTACAATAATAAATGGAATTCCTTTCCTTGCACTCTTCACGTCAACGACCACCCTTTCTTTTCATTGAGCATTTAAGGTTGTCTTGCATAGACAATTTTGTTAAATGTGGCCTCAGTTCTGATATAAATATCACACTATTAACAGCTCCTTATGCTTTGATTGAACAAATCCTGTTCCACTGATTAGAAGTTGTCTGTATTACATAGGTTTGTCTTAGATTTGTTTCACTAAATCCAGGCTATAACAGCTTCTCTCACTCTGTTTCAATTCACAGTGCTTGATACTACCTCATCAGCCTCTTAAAGGTTCTCCTCCTTCTAATCAAACCCCTAGAGGCACTTCGGCAGCTAACCTGGGTGATTACAGGCATTGCTGTTGTAATTTTCTAAATTGTAAATGCTTTTTCTTAGTCATCAGTTTCAATTGTGTAAAGTTGCCCAACTGTAATGGAAGTTGCATGCAGAAATATTGTTGAAAATTTAATTTGCATGCAAATCTGCCCACTTGCCATCCTTTATTGTGAAGTGTTAATGCAGTCACACAGTGCTGCTCTCATGGATTACCAGGAAGTTCAACCAGGCACTGTGAATGTACCATTCCCATTTAGGTTCAGCACCCACAGGCTCTTGCTTGCACATGTGTATTTTCAAAAGTACACTGTTGACTACATGCTCCTACATTTAGTCCAGCTCACAGTAGCTACAAAATTACTTTCAGCCATTGCAGTTATGCCAAAACAAAAATGTGTTTTTTTAAATATTAACATTTTTACTTCACTGGTCTCCGTTGCCTTTATTTCTCTCAGTCAAAAATAAATTTTAAAAAACCCTCAACCCCACAATCCCCGGCTAAACTTTGCAGTGAGATTCATCCTGAGCCCATATACCTGTCTGTTGTCAGAGATCTTTGCTCTGCCTCCCTTTCCTCCTCCCCATTCACCCAGACCCTGAAGGAAAGGCAGCTGCACCCTTATTACTGCAGGCTCCATCAGCAGGTGCCTGTCATTAACACCTACCAGCTCTCCACTGTGATTTATTGTATTGAGCAGTTGTAGCCGTGGGTAATTAAGGAGTACCACTCTGATGTGACTAATAATCACCACACAACTCCTGTTACACTAGGAAAAAAGTCTCTTTCCTCCTCACTTCTTAACACAAGCAGCTGACTTGCTGCTTCTTTTAGTTCCATGTTCTACACTTGCAACACTCTGGATCCAAAGTAGTTTCAGTCATTTTTAATGCAGCACCTGTAGACAGTGCAGCTACATTGTAAGAAAATGATAAAAAATGTACACATACTTATTGACAAGTAGAAATAGTTCTCAACTTTGAGACAACTTGATTTTTGTTTCTGAAAGTATTGGTCTTTCATTTTTACTGATACAAATGCCCAGAAGTGCATCCTAAACTTAAGCATCTTTATATCATAGAAGTACTAACTCATCTCCTGTACATGGACATTCACTGCAGCAACTTCTTCCAAAACCTGACTAGAAAGAGCACAATGGGTAATAATCATGTTTAGCATTTGTCTCTGTGGGTTTTCAATCTAATGGGGGAGTGCTCCAACCTACTCCAACCTCCCTCTGCAGAATCCTATTTTCTTCATGGAGAAAATATCCCCACCCCAGTGAACAAGAACCGCAGGGCAAAATGAAAGATAATCCAGACACACATTTTAGAAAAAAAAACACTTCGACCTAAGAGCTATTAACTTCAGGGAAAGGAAAACACTTGTTCTAATGAACCAATAACCATATTGTAAACATTTCATACCTGTTTTGAAAGCTGAAGCAGAAGGGTCACTGCTAACAAAATACACACAGCCATTCTTCACCTGTACACTAGAAAAGTGTTTATATGGTTCATTAGCTATTGTTACTAAAAGAAGGCATTTCTATTAATTCAGTAACACATAAGCAAAAGGCCTTTTAATAAAAACCATTCGTACATTCCAGATTTTCTCCGAATTACAAAGATGTAACAACACACTCAGTTGTGTTTTGGGTTGTTGGGATTTTACTTTTTTATATTTGCCAAGAAAATTTACAGGCTCTTTCATTAAATCACAGGATACAAGACATTGGAAATGGAATAGGTCACTAAGGGTCAAGTATTATTTTTATACATAACTCAAGCATTGTCCCTGGAGTAGGTCTGAATGATATGTGAAACAGTCCAGTAATGAGTGTTATCACTTAATTTGGCATCCTTATTTGAAATTCTCTTCAAAGCCTGTGTGTTGAAAAAGCCCAAAATGTCTTTGAAACATTCTATTACTACTGTAATAAGCAATTTCATAACAGAAGAAAATTGTACTTTTCTTTCTGATAAGTTTGCACTAATTGAGGTACTGAAAGAAATTTTGGAGCAGCAGAAAAGAGAAAAAATCAGTAAATATTTTAGGTTCTACAGACATATGCAAGGGAAGGCAGCTCAATTTTATAACTTGGACCTACACCTAACAGGCTTTGCAAGTTTAAAGAAATGTATTGCAATTCTGGCTTTTTACAGTGCTCATTTAATTGAATACACACACCGAGAAAAAATTTTAAAAGAAATTAAAGATTAAAAATTTCACTTGGCTTCTGCTTCTCATTTCATGGCAAAATTCTATTGATAGAAAGAAAACAATATTTACTGTTCTGACATACCTGGCCTTCAACCACATTTAGAACCAAGCTGGGGCTGCAGAAACAGAACTGACCAAATACTAACAGAATGATGTCTCAGAGTCCTGCAATATTGTTCATCTCATTTTTGAAGTCCTTATTCAAAACAACACCCTGTGTCCCCAGTGCATCCCTGTGTCATGCATTAACTTCATTTACCCAGGGGAGTTATTGCACCTCTCCCCTGCTTTCAGGCAGAGGTCACTCCTGTCAAAGGGAACAGAGTCCAGTTTACAAATCTTCAGTGCATCAAAGCACAAAGAAAAGAATATGAGCATGTAGATTTACTCCAGCTCCTTTGAACACAGCGAGAAGTACAGCTATAAGGCAGTAAGCTTAAAGCAATTGATAAATTATTAGGAGAGAGAGGAAAAATTGTCTTTCACAGCAGTTTTCCAGTGGCCTTATTTTTAGGTTCTTTGCACTTCTGGTCACAAGAGTGTCTGTGACCATGGCCTGGCTCCAAGCCCATGGCTATCCCTACCTTAGCAAAGCAAATTTTACAAACTGGCTACCTGGAGCCATTCTCACTTCCCATCAGGTAAGCTGGGCATGAAAGATCTTCATTATTTCCAGGTGAAACTTGCTCAGACAGTCCCAGTTCAGGTAAAGGTGTTATGTACAGGCTGTGCTGTGCTCTGGGTGTGGTTTGAACTCGATTTTTGTTAACATCTGCTTTCAAAGATTTTTAAAAACTTTTCTTCAGTGAATTACATTTTAAGATTTTTCACACTTAAACACTTTTGCATGTGACACTAATCCATATACAAGCCCCCCATATAAAACAGGATACACACTAAGGTACAGTTCCAGCATACCTTAGGATTTGGTCTTAGGAGCTCTACATAAAACAAAGACAGCTCCTCAGTCCTTTCCTCCTCTAGAATAAAATCCCCATGCTGTCTTTCCAGAGCAGAGTTCTCAAGATCTATTTGCTGTTCTAACACTGCAGTAATTGCCAAGCACCTCCAATTTCGGGTTGAAGCAGAATAATTCTGAGCAGCTGCACATCCCTTCCCTTAGCACTGGGCAGCCTCTTCCATTGCCCTCCTGTGCATTTCTGCTGGGCCTTTATCTTTTCCTCCCTTTATTTTGCTTTATCTATTTTCAACAATAGTGACTAGCCCAGTATAACAGCATTATATAAGCTTTTTACAGTGCCATGTTTTGCTTTACAGAGTGAGCATAAATGAGGAAACACTAAGTTAAACCCTGACAGCCAATGCTGGATGTATCAGCTTGGCCTATAAATAAGCACTGATCACCTCCATTTTATTGAACTCATTTTCCAGGCAAGAAAAGACCACGAGATTCCTCTGCAAATTTTCCCTTTACACTCTCCAGCAGTGCTGCTAGTGTCAGCCCCGACAGATTTATGGCCTATTCATTCATGGGAACAAAAACCCTGCCAGGGCTGGTCATGGAACACGCAGTAGCAGTTAGTTCAGGAGATAACAGCTGCAATACCTCACCTCCTTATTCAGCACTCTACAGCACACACTACTTGGGAGATAATAAATGCTCCTTGTTTGTATTTCTTGAGTAATATCAGAGGAAAGGGTCCACATTACAACAGTATGAAGTGGCACTGCAACACAGGGGGATTAATCAGTGCTTTCAGGGTATTTATTCCTTCTCTGCCTTTATGGTTTTGTAACTGACATTGAAAAAAAATGTTGCTCTGCACTGTTTTTGTATGCTGTCCCTTCCTGAGACAGTCAAATATTTAAATTTTTTAATTAGTGCTCGCTTAATTTAAAAGGTTGCTTTGAATTATTTTGAATTCTGAGGTCTTACATGTTGTTCTTCAATACCAAGAGATATTCACTGCCAGAATTAACCAGTCATTTTCCCTTACACCCAAGCCAAAAAAGTGCTTAAACTAGAGATTATTAAATCTGCCAGATTCCTTGCACTGTTTGGAAAAAGCAAACTTAAACGAGTAATACCTTTTGAGATACTCTCTAGCTGCAGTAAGGTGTGGTATTAGAGGGAAGATGTCAGAGTACACTTGTTGTTTTGGAGGGGTGCTCAGAGCTGTCAGTGTTGGGAGAGGTGCTCTGAGGTTTGGGGTAAAATCTGAAGGTTTAAAGGATGCACATCTGCCTCATTGCAGACAATCAAAATTTTCAACCTTTTCTCAAATGTGTCTGCTGTAACTGCACCTCCCCTTCCTCTGCAGCATCCTCTGTTTCCTAAAAAAAAGCACCATGGAATTACACCAGCTCTAATCAAAGCAGCATGGGCTGAGATCAAGACCCACTTATGTGCAACTAATGCATATTTTCATGGTCCCTTTGAAGGGAATACCTCAGTGACATGAAAACCAAAATGAACTTTTCTCCATTTGAGATTTTTCATCTTTTTACCACTCTCCATTGCAAAATAATGCCCAAATAAGGGCCTGAAATGAACTCCTAATTACATTAAAATCAGGTTTTACTAAGTATTTTTTAGCCTTGAGCATAATACTCAGCTCTTACAGCTGGCTCAGGAGATCAGAACTTCTAATCTCAGAGAGAATTTTCAACTTCAGTCTTCTTTCAGAACCACAGTGCCCAGAACTAAGTATATGGGGGTGGGTGGTTTTGCTTCACCTGAAAAAAAGTGCATAGCAACTTCTAAAATATGGTGCAGACCAAGAGCATTTACCATTTGAATTTCCTACAAACTTTTACTGAAGTCATGATCCACTGTCCCAGTTTTTAGCTGGATCAAGTACAGCCCCACACTATGGCAAATAGAGGAGCAGATTTACTGTGGGAAACACAGGAATGATCAAAAAGCAGACCATAAAATAAACCATTAGTTGGCCTCATTAGAAAATGCACCTCTCCACCAAATCTCATCTGCCTCAGCAGAGCAAAGTATAAAATGATTTTATTAGATCAGACCAAAGGGCTGGAGCCTGCAGCACCTGAGAGCCCAAGTGCTGACACCAAAGCTCAGGAGCAAAAAGATGCTTCAACCATGACACCAACACAGCCCAGGAAAACATCTCTGGGCAGCCTCCTGCAAGGCAAGCACGGCCCCAGAGGGCTCAGCTGAGAGATTCAGCTCTGGAGCTCCCTGTTTCAGCCTCTCCCACCCCACAGAATGCACAGAAAATATGGAATCTCTTCCTGTGACTACAGCCAGTGCTAATCAATCACAGTTTATGGGGGGCCTCTGGCTCAGCTCATAACACTGGAGAGCAGCAAGAGCAGCAGTATAAAATTTTGCCAATTTAATACTCCTTCCTAATTTTAAGTGGCACAGAGGGAGGGAAAAAAGGGAATAAAACTCCACAACAAACCCAAACTCCACCTGTACTGACGTTTAAAGCCTCTGTGCTGTTCCCATTGGATGGGGAAGAAAGGGAGAGAGAATTGTTTCTGCATTGAAAGTGGGGAAATGTAAGAAACAACCAACCACTAACATGATTCATCCTTGCATTGTCCTACCCTGGCAATATAAATATAAATCTAAATATACATACATATTTAATTGTACAATATTTATAAAGAAGCTTTTATGAAGCAGGCTTATTTTATCTGCTGAAAATTAGCCACCCCCTGCTGTAAAAACTGGATTTTTTTTTCCCCCCACTCAACATAGAAATACATCCATTCTTATAATTGTTCTTTTCTTTCAAATCACCTAATATAACAAATGCTAGAAGACATTATAGTGCATCTGCTAAGCAGTCTCTTTATGAGTTGAGGCTTCAATGCTTTAATGGGGAAATTGCCTGATTTAAGTAAATCATGTCACCTCCACCCAAGTAATCATATTTGTTGCAGACTTCTGCTGACCTCATCTCTCCAGCAAAAACAAAAACACATTTACATTTTCAGCTTGAGATATTTGGTTCAAATGATTTACAAATAGGTTGTAATGAAAACTAATTTTAGCCTACTCCAAAGATACTATTTAAGTTCTCTGTTGATAGTGTTTACAGATATTCAATTATTGGTTACTGTCATTTAAACACAAACAGCATGTTTTTGCATAAAACAAGCAAGTAACTTGCAAGATCATTTCTTTATAGGTTACTATATTTTGAAAATGTTTGTTGCAGGGGAAGTAACTGAACATCTAAAAAGCAAAACAAAAGCTAAATGTGTGTATTTTCTACAATAGGAGGTTCCAGGGAGGGTTTGTATATGATGTTTTCCCCTCTGCTTCCTGCAGAAAATCCTTTTGGAAGCAACTTCCCACAGCATTATCTGCATCATAACTTTTGTGTGTGAAATGTTCCAAAAAAAAAAAAAAGCAAGTTTTTTTTTTAAAGCTAGTCTTGTGAAATTTCAGGCAAGTTTTAAACAACAAAAAAGAAAATCAATTCTTTTTACCCTAGTTATTTTTTCCCCATATTGAAAATGAATTTCTTCATTCAAATGAATAAATGAATTTATTAATCATTCTTACTTTTCACTTGGCCTGGGATTTCTAGCACACAAACACAACTTGTAACCTACAGCTAACCTATATTCCTCTACCTCGAATTCTGATGTAAAAAAGAGAAATAAGGCAGAGGGTTGGAGGTGGAAGGAGAAACCTATGAAACTCACAAAAAATTACAACTTTCTTGTATGGTTGTAACTTGTGTGCAATTCTAGAGACATGAGACCACAGGAACTGTTCAATAATCTAACCTGACAGGTTAAATCAGAGATTAAAAAGCTTTATTCAGCTACTTCCATTATAAGGGCACACCCCCAGTACTGTGAAAAGATACAGAGACTTATTAAAACTTGTGCAGGTCTGGAGAACTTTACAGATTCTAATAATTGGAATTAAAAAAAAATAAAAAACCTTAGAATCATTTCCTTGTAATAAACAGAATACGGTTTTAATGGGCTGAAATGGTTTGCCTTGGATTTATGCTCCCCACATTTAATTTCAAATTTGAGGTTCAAAGGTGAGATTTGAGGCAATCAGACACTGTTTCCCTCAATATGGCCAAGTGAGATTCAGAGGAGATTCAGAGACTCAGTGGGTTTTTTTTCCATCAGGTCAGGAAAAATATGTTTGGATCATAATCCAATCTTTTCTTCCTTTTGTAACCTATTTTTTGGTTTTCAAAACAAACACTCATTTGTTTTTTTGTTATTTCACAGAGACATTGGCACACTCAATATTTTTATAAGATAAAAACCCTAAATCCCTGCTATAAGAAACTCATAAGGCAAAATTTACACATTGCAGCCTGTAAATTTAAAGTGAAAGGATGATGTATAACCTCCCATTTACTCATATTGACGTTTAAAATGACCTAAATAAGTAGCATAGGGTCCTTCAGAAAGGCTTCCTTTATTTAATTCCTTCTTCAGCTCAAAGGATGAAGTCTCATGCACAGTTCTAGGGGATACTATTTCTTCTCACTAAGAATATTCATCAGAAGAAAAAAGGAAAGTAGAAAAGAGCAACTAAGCAAAACTCAACATTTTGCTTCAGCTTCATATCTTTTGTGCAGGGCTCTCTCCATTACAATTCCCTTTCAAGCACTTACAAAAAGATTGGCTTGTCCTGAGTTGTTACAGAAAAATCAAAAGAAGGGAGAGTGTGAAAAAGCTTCCAGAGGCAGTAAACATAAAGGTGATAACAGAAGCAATATAAAGGTGATAATTGACCTCAGTGGTCAATTTAGCCTAATATTCTTTCCCTGATACTTGCCTGTAACAAATCATTTCATGTTTATAAAAGTTCCTAATATATCATAATGCAATATAATAGAAAAAAAAATCTTTTCCTAAGTATTTTGTTATCTTCCAGTGAGGAATGATATCAAAACATTTCTTGGAAATTTACAGTAACAACTCTAGGTCCTCTTGTTACCCACCTGCATGTCTAAAACATCTACCAGCAAACAAGAGTCCCACATGACTTCTGGCATAGGTTCCTGTAATTCCAACCAACAGAAGAGTTTCCATCCCATGTTTCTCTCATTTTATACTCTTTCCCAAACTCACTGCATGTCCTTTGTTTCCCAGCTCACCACCAGTGTCTCATTGCACCAAGAACCTTGAACAAACATAAGCTAAGTGCCTACTCAATGTTGTTTTGTTGCATTTTTTCCCAAATTCATGCAATTTTGTATGAAATCCACTTTGCCAGGGCTTTGAGCCCCTAAAATTATAGGGGCTAATATATACAACATGCTTTTTAAAGAAGCCTGCCAAGTTTTCAATGCAATATACCACTTTTTACACTGTCCAATTGACTAAATTTGCCTGCTGTCATTCTCTTCTCCTCAAATATCCTTTCTACTATGGATGACAGATTTTGCTACATCTTCATAGGTACTATAAAGTTCTTCAAAAGACAACATTTTAGTTATTTCCCCTTCAGCAAAGAGCCTGGGTCAGCAGCTTCATTAAAGAACAACCCCTGTAAGTAACTCAGGAAGGTTGTTTTAATACTGTCCAGTAAAAACCAGCTTCAAAAGTCAAGCATGAATTGAAGAACGTTAATAATAATAATAATAAGAGAATAGCTTGGGTTAGAAGGGACTTTAAAGATCATCACACTCCACCCTCTGCCGTGGAGAAGATTTGGTTTAAAATTTTGTAGTGTCAAAAGGAAACACATTTATTGTTTTTTGATGTTATTTCTGTGCCTTCTGACCAGAAGGTTTTTAATTTTATAACTATTATTTCAGTTATGTGGAGTTTTCTGAAGTTCTTTTGCCACCTGCTCCAGCAGTTTTTCCTGCCTCCCTCCTCCCCCTCTCCTTGGTGGAGTTGTCTATAGCTGCCCTTTCACAACACATTCTTGTAAAGAGGATGCTGAAACTCTCCTGCTCAGCCAGGACGTTGTTCCTGACAATTACAATTAGTGTGTTATCAGGAGCACTGAGGGGAAAACCGTGCTACAGTCCCACCATGGGTTGTTGCCTCTTCAATTGCTTATCCTGTTGTTCTTGAGATCTTGTTAAAATTATACTCAATGACTGCTGTTTAGATTCGTTTATCATGAAACCTTATACACAGGTTATTCACCCATTTAGTTTGCCAACTCACTTCTGTTATCCTTCTTTTCCATTAACTGCCTGTTAGCAGGGGTTTTGCCTGCACAAATAATTCATTTCTTACACTGGCATATCTTTATTACAGAAATATATATGTATATCACATCTACATCATGGGGTTTTGTTAATTTATACCAAAAGAGTACAGTTTGTGTTTTCACTGTTGTTTTTCTTCTCAATGTTTTCAGGATATTGGCTGATCAATTGTCTCCTGATCAATACAGAGATTAAATGGAAACACACATTTCACCAATATATGTTTATTCGTGCTGAATAGGACAACTATTCCCTTTGAAATATTTCCGGTTTTGCTGGTTAGAAT
Source organism: Pycnonotus jocosus (assembly GCA_013400435.1). Taxonomy (NCBI): domain Eukaryota; kingdom Metazoa; phylum Chordata; class Aves; order Passeriformes; family Pycnonotidae; genus Pycnonotus; species Pycnonotus jocosus. The sequence continues at coordinate 31,075 of VWYP01010906.1, read as the reverse complement.
TAAGGGGATTGTTCACAGCTTACTTTATATTCATTTTTCTAACTATTATGCACATAATTTAAAGAGAGCTGTGACTATTACTTACAAGTTGGCCTATCCAGAATCATTCTGTTACCCAGGAAGTGATTTCTCACACACAAACTCCACTCAAGCTGGTTTTGCTGAGTTACTGAGTGAAGCAGAATTCAGGGGTAACACTCACCCCATGTACAATTGCACTGATGCTCACTGAGCCAGGTAAAATGTGTCTGAAGAATTGAGGTTCCACAATGCAAAATTTCAAAGAAATAATTCACTAAATGATGAATAGTTTCCCTTGGTATCTCCTAAAGCACCAAATTTTGTTTAATATCCCTTCCCTTTACTTTTTGTACATGCAAGAAAAATCAAACAAAAGGAAAGTCTCCCCAGTCAAACACACTGGCCTGTTCCCTGGTAATATTTTATCTGATTCAGTAAATCCTCAGAAGCTTTTTGCAACTACAAACATGTGTTATTACCTATTTTATTGATAAATTCTGTCCCATTTTCTTCACATTGCATACCAAAGATACTGAACACTCCTCAGCTACAGCCAGGAACACATTTCTGAGCATAACTTCCAGGCAGGCACCTCTTCTCACCCTGAGCTGCTGCTGGGAACAGATGGCAGCACATTCACCCAAAGAGCTCTGCCATTGTCAGGATGTGTGCTGATATCACTGCAGCCTTTCTTAGAGCAGCCACTCACTCCAGAGCCTACATTTACTGAATGTGAGGTTATCCTAAAAGGACTGTGTGCATGCAGGCAAAGAGGGTGTGTGCAGCTCAGTGATACCCATAAACCTCTCTCTTTAGATATAGAAATATAAATATATAAATGTAAATATATAAACAGGCACAGAGGCCAGAATTATCTAGCTCTGAGCAGACTCTAATCCAGGGCTCACCCTCCCAGGCTGTGGGCAGAGACCCAGCTTGGTGAATCCTGGCATGGGGCACAGGCTGCCTCTGGCCATCACAGCTACAGGGTCATTCTGCCTTTATTACCCCATCTCCAAACAAACCACCCTTGAGAACCTAACTCACAGTAAATGCTGTTTCTGAACAAAACTAAATCACAACACAGAGGGAAACTGCCTGAAAACCTCCTCCTCTCCCTGATGCTGCCACAGTGAATTCCCTACAAGCTGCAGCCTTCAGATGATTTGTTTGCAATGCCACCAAAAGCTCGTGGGACAGGCAGGGCAAGGGACAGACTCTGATTCCTCTCCTACCAGGATGAGAAAAATCGATTCCAATGCCCAAGGGAAGAAATTACTGCTAAAGAAGGTCACCCACCACTAAAAGTTGTTTCATTATCATGAAGTCTTGGAAGGAATCCTACAAAAATTAGGTAAGTGTGGAGTATGAGCTGGTAATCTATAAATAACCCAGGGTAATGTAAAAGGTACAGAAAGAAACTAAACTTTAAACCAGGTAAGATTTGCTTATGTGCATTTCTTCTGATCAAGAGTTTAGATAAGATAGTGTTTGAAACTAAAGGACAATAATTTGTACACTGCACAAACAGCAAAACTGATACAATGCAAAGATGATTCAAGTTGGGATTGCTGCCGATGGAGAGTGGAGCAACTCATTGAGGAAAATGGTCCAATAACCATTCATTGGAACCAAGAATATGCCTTTTTCCAGAAATCAGCATGTTCATTCAAAGGCAGCCCCATTTCCTACATAATTTTTAGGGGGCCATCACTGAAGCTCAGCTGAGAAAAGACAGAGTCTATCCCAGACCCCATCATGTGCCAATGGCCCTGCAAGCAGAACAGAAACTGGCAGAGAAGCCACAACCCAAGAACAGCCAAACATTGATGGTTTAATTCATGCTGTATTTAACAGGTACACACCCAGAGAAGCCAAGGAAAATACACTGCAGGTGGACAATGCCCCTACTCTCAGAAAAAAACTAAATATTCAAAATAAAGACCTACAGAAAAGTGCTAGGAGCCATCTGATTATCCTTAGCAGATATTTAGAGAAAATAATTCCTTGTAAAACTCAGAATCCAAATGTGGAAAGCAAAACAAGCAAAGCAAGACTATAATTATATGGTAAAGTGTTAGCCCAATCATATATGATGAAACACCCAATATTGATAAATATATTATTAATTTCCCAGTATTTCATGCTTCCCCCCCTTCACTCTCTGGATAATACAATCTATGGGGAAAAAAAATAGCAAAACCACAACTTGCTCATTTTCACAGTCTCACTTTAAAATCAGCTGCAGAGAAATCAAGATTCCAAATGCACCTCTACATATACCAAAACAGAAAAGAAATTAGTTTTGAGGCCTATTCATGACATGAATGCTTAATGAAACTGAATATGTTAAATTAAAATTATAACTCTAAGTAAAACAAAAATTAATAGTCTGTACAACAGGAAGAGGAAATAAGGCTAATGAAAACAGAAATAAGAAAAAACCCTTTGATGCAAATGATAGAATGAAACAAACACCCAAGACACAGCATCCACTTTAGCAACAGTAGAACTGTTGAACTGCTGGAGTGATATCTGTGATACCTGCACAGATCCCAGCTCTTTAAAAGACATGGTTTCTTAGTATTTTCTTACTTTTCCTGTCATCCCTGGCCAAGTACAGAGAAACTGAATCATGTCATGCTCAAAGATGACAAGAGAGTGGAAGTTAAAGGACATCAGGTGCTTTAGGAGCAGGGAACAAACTGACAGGGAATATTGGATAAGGTTTGAGAAGCAGCTGGAGAAACCCAGGAAAGCCAGTTGGAGATGAGGCTGTATTAGGAGATTGAACAGTCTTATTAGTAGGCAAAATGCACCTTTGATTAAAACTTCTACTTGGTGTTTGGCTGGTTTTGTGTAATTTAATTACAGCAGCACTCTCTGCATGATAAATGCTTTGTGAACTGTAATGAAGGACCAAGTCTGCTGCACAAAACCTGCAGAATGACAAGCTGAGAGTGGAGCAGCCCCAAAGCCTGGATGTTATTGCTGGCAAAAATCAAAGTTTAGGGACAAACCAAGTTCAAACAAACCCCACCCTCTCTCCCTTGCAACACCTGATAACATTTAATCATTTTTTAAAGACATGCTGAAACAAAGTCCCTTTTGTAAGAGGGAAAGGCAAACCACAGATGTCAGCAGTACCTTAAACAAACCACAAATGAGAAAGTCACCTATAAAATTAACCCAACAGCCAATAAACTCAATTGCAGAGCACCTTACCATCACACCTGTGAGCCTTGAACTTAAAAGAACTGCAGAAAAGTATTTTTGTCCAGATTTCCAGGAGTCTCAGTATGACTTTTAAGATGGTAGCAACATCAATTAGCATGTGATGTTTTTACATACATCTCTATCTGTATCCTCATGTAAACACAAATACAGCTTTTGCTTCCATACGTGAGCATGGTAAACATGAGGGATGAGATGGCAAACATTGAAATTCTGTCCACTTTCAACATAATTGATACTTGAACAGGTCTGAAAACAAATGAGGCTAACCTAGGGGTAAGACAAAGCACGATATCCATATAATTATTTGACAGGCAGCATTAAAAATAGTATATTTATTTGAACTACCTGTGTTATATTTTCCTCTAAGAGATATTGCAGTTACTAGGTAAGAGGATTTCTAATCACATTCCTCTGGTTATTGTGTTATACAAAACAAAGCCAGGTTGAGTCAAGACTGTGACAAAATGGGTAGCACTATAGCCTGTGGATTCCACGTTATTCTACTTTCCTGTTAAATATTTTAGTCACTGACCATGTATAGTTTGCCTTCTCTTGGGAAATTAACTATTTTTTCCATAGCTGCTACCACCAAATGGGGTGCACAAGACACATCAGAGAAGAATTTATGCAACCAACATCCCTCTGCAGCTCTACAATTTTGTTTGCACCATACATCACATTAAACCAGTGTCCCTGTAGCTCAGTGACAACAGAAAAACACAACCCCTGAAACTAATAGAAGTTTTTGCCAATGACTGCTCATACCCAGCTATGATTTTTGTATTCCATTCCAGACTAAAACTGAAGCAAGCTGAAGAGTTTTCCTTGTTTCTGCATTATATTCTTGAAACAGTAACATTATCTCCTTCTCCTGTTAAGAGGAAAAAAAAAAAAATTGAAGACCCTGCTCAAAGCAATATGACATTTTTGATTGTTCAGACTTTTTTTTTCTAAGGTCAACTGAACCCAAGCTTGAAGCCAATGCAGAAATATCCACTCAGAAAGACACACTAACAGTGACAAAGTTATTAATCTGTTTTGAAGGTGTATGGTTTTTTGCTATTGAGGCATATGACTTTTAGCATGCTCAATTAAAACATGAACTCATGTCTATTTCAACTTTTTCTATTTTAAATGCTAAATAATATATACAAGTTAGTTATTTAGAAGTAATACCAAGTCGATACCTACAGAAGTTCCAAAATAGTGCATTTTCTTGGATTTTCACAAAATACAAATTGAACTGCTTTTTAAATTGTGTTACTACATTACTACATTAGCCATGTCTATATTAAAATTGCAAATGATAGACTCAGAATAAAAAAGAATATACAGATTTCTTGTTTGAACATCAATGAGGCTTTAGGACATAAAAATATGAACGAAGACTACAGAAAATCCAGGACTTGTTCTGAATGCCTTTCAGACACTAACAGGTTAAAGCCAATCATCTATACTATCCCCTCACAGGTTAATTCATGCATAGAGGACAGAATAATCTACTCATTTGCTCTCATGCAGCAAATTAATAGACCAAGCAGCAAGAGGCATTTGCATCTTTCCAGAACTAGCAGGCTATTTGGCCAAAAGTATATATTCCTCTTGAGAAATCACCCAGATCAAAAGCACCTGATGAGAAATCCTGTGAGGTCTCACACTATTTCTTGGTATTTTCAGGTATCTCTCTGCTTCCAGGTCAGCAAGCCCATAACACCACACATTTTTTCTGGTTTTGTTTCCAGTTAAACTCCTGTACCCTCATCTCAGAGCCCTCCCCAGGAGCAAGGGAAGCTCAATTTGTGTAAACCACTGTTTTTAAACTCCCTGACCATTTCCCATTCCTCCTCCAAAAAGTGACCACCCAACCCCACAGAACTCCCTGAGCCCAGGGTAGAGAGGGAGGTTAAACATTTTAAACCATCAAAGCAATTTTACCAGCATCAATCCATCTTTGTGGATATTACAAGGAATGTGTAACTGGGCATTGAATGTCTCTCTCCATGCTCAGGCAGGGCACAGGGCTTTGCAATCCTCTGAGAGCTCAATCCTCCCAGCTGAACCACCTCATACATCCAGAACAATCACAGAATTCCTTCTGCTCAGGTAACAGCCAATCCCACGTCATATCCCAACTGGAATTCTGTGCTTTCTCACAAACAAGGCCATACCCAGCTCCTGTTTTCTCAGTCTGGCACAATGTCATTATTTTACCACTCTCCTTCGTGTCAGACCTGATTTTTATATATATCACTGGCCCAAGGTATCTCAAGAGTATCCTTTCTATGTCCACTCTAAGGAACACAGGGTCCAAGAGGGAACATTTTCCTAACTACTTTATAATTTTTCCCTGTGCTCCATGTTTCCCCATCAAAACCTTACCAGATGCACAAGGTTACAGAACCATCAAAAAAACCCCCTACATTCAGAAGCCATGAAGCTAAGTTCAGAACAAATTACTGAATATTTGTCCTCATTTATAGACATTCAGTGCTTCCTTTCAATTAAAGCATTAAAACCCTTGCTGACCTCTGTGTGGTCACTCCAAATGAAGCAGGGCAATCTCATCCTGGTGCCACCCATTATTCCTTAGGACACTAAACACAGCATTTGCAGGGAGAATTTTAAAAGTTGCTTTTCAAATTTGGGGGTGATTATGCATATTTAAACACACACCTTGGCTGGCAGTCATCCTAAGGCTAGAGAGACTGGATGATATTATCCTCAGTGCAATCCAAATTGTGCCCTCAACTTTTCCATCCTTTTGTTTGTGGTTCTCACACATTGGTCACCTGCACTGATGACATTCTCACCCTGTGCTCACCCCTCAGAGCAGCTGTGGCTGCCCCATCCCTGGAAGTGCCCAAGGCCAGGGTGGACAGGGCTCTGAGAAACCTGGGATAGGGAGAGAGCTGTCCCTCTGTGGCTGGAGGCTGGGAATAGGTGATCTCTAAGGTCCCTTTCAACCTTTAACACTGATTCTATAATTCTGCCTTTTTTTTCCCCCTATTAATCCCATGCTTATTTCAGTGCCATTCCCACTTGCACATCAGCTGACCCCTCGCAGTCTGCAAGTAACAAACAGCATCTCACCCTTGTGTCACTGACAGCAGATAAACCACCCACCTAGAGCTCATCCTTTAATGCCCCTTTAATGCACTCAAGCACAATCCAAGTAATTTCAGATCCATAAAAGCCTCTGGAGACTGATGAGATTCCTCAGAAAGATCTCCTGGCTGACAGAGGCAGAGCCAAAGTCTCTGCTTACCTCTGGTAGAAATAAACTGTTTATATTTGCTTCTGTGGGCACTGAAGCTTTTCAGCCTAACTCTGACAAACACAAACCCAAAGCTATTACCTGAAAAACATCAGAGCTGCTCTCATCTATGAAAAGCAGTGCTTAAATACTAGTTTTAATACAAAATATAAAGCATCAGTGCTTCCTTCCAACCTTGGGATATCACCACGGTTACTTCCTTGTAACCAAATTCTTGCAATGCAATAATTTGGTGAAGTTGAGATTTTTCTTTCCTGTTTTTTTCATATTTAGTATCATGACAGTTAAAAAGATCAGTGATACCTTTATCAGAATAGTAGTACAAACTTTCAATTTTAAAAATGATGGCATTCCAAAAGCCAGCTGCAAAGCAATCACTTGAACAGCCTAGCTTTTAATTCACCTAGAAGCTGAAATGGGAAAGATGGAAAAGCTGTAACTGAGGAGATGGAGGGATGATGCATTAGCTAAAGTACAAAGTAAGCACATAGCAAAGTGAATGCAGAGAACCAGCTCTAGAGAAAATCAGCTAAGATCTGGTCAGGTACACTCTAGAGAGCACAGCCCAGCCTGTGTAAGAAGTTACTACCCAGAACAAAGCAGTTATACTACACCCATAGTTTTTATCTACTTAAGCCTTCCTGTGCTGTCAGAGTGCTCAGTTTTGAAGCAGAGACTAATCATAGCTTAGATATATTTGGTTCTATTGGGTCAGCCCAGCTCTATAGCCAGAACCGTGCTCAACACCAGTGATATTAAAGAGAAAGCTTTGTCTTTAATTATCAGAGGCTGTGCCTTAATGTGTCTGTGTGCTGCCTCAGACCTGCAGCCCAGCCAGGGAAAGAAGCAGGAGTTCTGACTTACAACAGCCAAGGAAGAATACAGACAAGCAGGGCTTACAGGACAGCTCAGGCTGCAGTGGATGGGTACTTTTGGACACTGGAAAATTAAATCTCTATGCAAACACTGTGAAACCCATCACTAGAAGAATATCCAACCATGCCTGTGAAAACAGGCCACATGTTCCCTCTCTCTTTCCCAAGTTAAAACAGTGCTGATTGTTTTCCCCCCAATGTATTCATGTGAACAAGATATTTCATCTCACGGATTTTACTTCCGTTCAGTCTATGCACATTTTAAATAAATTAAGATGAAATAAATCCATTTTATTGTATTACTTTGTGCCACCTCCATGAAATAACGCTCATCTTCGTATTTTGTAAGGGATGTTGACATGCCTGAAAATGGTGCATGAAGTATAATCTTTGAGGATTGCACTGCTAGAAAAATAAATCTGAGCCTGTGTTTCAAGCTCAGAATGGCACCTCTTTTGATTGAAATGCCTCTGAAACATTCACTCCAATGCAGCTCTGCTGTAAAATTCATACAATTGATTACTGGGGTAGCTGTAACAAAACTAGTGACTAGTAGCTTTGTTTTCTAAACATCTGCTCATCTCTTGCAAGCATAAAACATCCCCATGAAATAAATCACATTCAATTCTTCCATTTCAGAATGGAGAACTGCAAACTCACAGGAGGAAAAATCAGGATATAAAGAAGGTCTGCTCACACAGGCCATGAACAAAACCAAAATTAGGTTTAATGTTTATTAAAAAAGAGAAAGTCTTCTTCTGGAGGAATTCAATGCATCACAGGTCTCAGTCAAATAAGTTTGAGGTATGCCATGCTTGACAGAACAGTGATATTTCTTCTCTTATTTCTTTCTTGCATTCCTAGATCCAGGGAAACTGCCAGGCTGATAGAGCCTTGAGAGGACAGTGGAAAAAAGAGTGAGGGATCTTACAGGAATACAACTGCTTCTTGCAATATCAAAGCCAAATTTTTAATGAAAAAGGTAAATGTGATCACTCAGGAAAGAGAAGTAACTTTAAAGTCCTATTATCTAAACCCAAAGTTAATCAATATCCTCTTTATTTATCGTTTTAGGATCAAAGCAACAGAGCTTTGCACAAATCCTCAACATTTGTGGCAGAAGGAGTAAGAAATATCTGTTCTGATGAATAAATTAAATCATGTTTTGGAATAAGAATTTATAATAGTTCTCAGCTTCAACCTAGCAGCACATTGGTAACTCCAGAAATCATCAGAGCACAGAGAGGTAATAATAACACTTAGTGAAAAGGACAAGAGTATATTTAACTGTCAGCTTCCCAATAGCTGAACCAAGAAACTCCCTTGGCATTTTCTAGCACTAGTTCCATTTCCACTTTGAGCTCTTCTTATCTCTAACAAAGAAAAATAGCTTTATGAATCAAGAATCAGCAGCTTTCCCCACAGACAGCATTCTACAACTGCCATTCAGAGCAGCACCAGGAGGAGCCACGTTCTCAGCTGTGATCAATGCCATTTATATTTCCTTTTATAATGACAGCACATCCATTCAAGCAGGGGGACAAGTGGGCATGACCACCATATTAATCAAATTCCAACTGCAGGAGAGTTATTTGCTGCACCCCTCGTGATGAGCAGGCACAGAGAAAACCTTGTGCTAAAAGGGAAAAGTTTCATTTAACCCAACATCTGCTTCTATTATGTCACTGGAACAAAACAGGAACACAATTAGAGCACCCAAATCAAACTCTTTGTCATAATTTGCAGGCTTAAAATAGGACAATAAGAACCACAAGTTTTGTAGAGCATTCTCATTCAAGATGAAGCAAAGATGATGAATATATCACAATTCTGATGAGAGCAACAAGCAACATGCCATCAAAAACCTAATCAAAAAGCTACTTAATCCTTCTTTCTAAACACACAGCTTATAGGAGATATAGTTTATAAATCCAAACATCCTGCATTAGTCTCAATTTTAGTTCACTTTTTATGTTAAAAATCTAGTTAATCTTAATTTCTGATTCTGCATGAGGTTGCACAATGTGTGCTGTTCTCAAAAATGGAAAAAAAAAAATTGTGGATGGTCAAAAAAATACCTGGACATGAGCTTTTTTAAAATTCATTCCTCTATTCAACATCAAGGCTTCTGATGAATGTATTAAAAATGCAAGAAAAATATTCCTGTGTAAAGAAACTCTGAGTTACTCTGAGTAAAATCAGTTACTGAAATCTCCCATCCCACTTCACTCCAGCTCTACTTTATTTTGGACTTTAGAAAGAAAGTGACACTAATGTGTACCCAATGTTAGAACCACCTGTTCAGAATGCACCAGATCACAAGGGCAGTGACAGACACCAGGACACATTTCTCCCTTTTACTGGGATTCTACCACTTCAAACACAGCAGCCCATGGTGTTTTCCTCTGCCCAAAGTACATAAAAGTCAGGCAAATTTAGTCAGTGCTTCTCAGGCTTTCAGAGAACATGTGGCTGATTAAGTGAGAGGTTCAAGCAAGCAGCACTCAATCACTCAGGGAACCCCAAAGGACACACCACCTTGAAATGGCTGGTTCTTTGTCAGGAACTTGTGTTTACTCAGCAGCTCAAGGATTCTAAAGGATTCTGATTTTCTCCACTCATGAGAAAAAGGTGGTGGACATCTTCACCACATCACACAACAGCTCTGCTCTGCTTTTACTGAATGTGGTCCAAAATTTGATGAAAGAGTATCCTTTGCCATACACGAATTTCCATGCAGTTGGTCCAAGAATTACATACAGATAGCAAGAAAGATTTACTTAAAAATAAACATCCACTTTTATGTCTTTCATCTGCACTCACAGGTCTATAGAACTGGCATGGATTACAACTGAACCATCTCTGGAATTTGAGTAAGTGGCATGTTACTCAGAACCATATAGAAAAACAAGAAAACTACTTTATGAATATTAAAATAGGAGGGGAAAAATAAGATAACAATACACAGGCAAATGGGTCTGTCTAAAGTTACCATAATCAAAGCCTTAAAGCATTTCTTCCTCTAATACATTTCCTCAAGCTAACACTCACAGGATGAAAGCTGTTTGAATCAAAAAACCTCTCTTCCTTTTCTTTCTCTTAAGGATCCAGTACTCAGCCTGTACTTCCTCAGAGTCAGGAAACACAACTGCCTGTGATGCCCTACTCATTTGTGGTGCCATAGGGGATCAAGGACTGTGAGTCATTGCAAACACTGATTTCCACTCACTTCTCTACTGCTGACACTGTGGCCAGTTCCTGACAGCTTACACCTGCTAGTTTGGGGGTTGTTTTCTTTTCCAAGTACATTTAATTATTGATTTTGACACCAAGTGTTCAAATTTAAATTGCAGTTCAAGCTGGCCCTGTATTACACCTTGATCTAAGTCAGGAAAATGTCATTAACTTCTTTAACAAGGCCACGATTTCAGCCTTTTGCCCTCCAGATTTGCCATACAGAGAACTATCAGATAGCCACAATAGCAGAAAGGAGAACTTCTCTTTTTAGCAGCACCTGTTTATCCAACAATTTTGATAGTTAAATGTTGATAGTCCATGGCACGTGTGCCTAATCAAGTCTAAATTTAAGACCCATCAGAAGTCTCCTGAGACCAGTTTTAAAGCCAGTAAAACTTCATAAGTCAGTTGGACACTTTTCAAAACTTTCTCCATAAGCACTTTGCTTATGGTCTATAATGTGCACTGGGAACAAAATGTGCATCATCTGCAGTGATTTTATTTACTCCTTTACATTTATATGGCAAATTTGAACTCTTTCATTGTATTGCAGCCTTGCAAAGCATATTATCATATTTCATTATCTAACACACATAGGCAAATGTGTCTTATGAACAATGCTCTATTATTTCAATGAATTCTGAATATCTAGCATAAAATTGTCAACATTATAAAATAATGTAAAAGTAACTGCAAATGTCTACTACAAAGGAATGGAGTTTAACACTCACATTTTCATTCTAAAGTTTGTCAATGAGAACTTAATATGTTTCAAGGAAAGTGTACTTCCATTATGTCATTAGACTTTATTATCCAAATAGTCAAAAAATGGAAGAGTAGCAATCCAATGCTGTAGCTGTGGTCCAATTAACCTTCATATTTGAATAATGGATCCCAATAATTCTGATTTCAAAAGCTATGGAATGACTGTATTTTAAATAACTTATTTCTCAGAAGTGAGCACTCAATGTTTGTGTTCTTTCAAGTTCTTTTCAGATTTCAAAAGTGATACACAAGAGAACAGCAAAAAATCCTATTGTTATATTGACCTAATGTTGGAGTTTTGCAATTTTTAAATCTTCAGCTGCAAGACAGAAATGCAGATTATCACAATATGCTATTATAAAAATAATTCAAAGGGTTATGGAAAACAGATATAAAAGAAAAATTTATCAAAGAAAAATACTTTCCTACACAGGTTTAAACTGCAACATTGCAATGTAGTTTAGAGGTTACCATCCCATACCATTAGAGGTTACCTTTGGGAGATCAATTCAAATCCACCAATACTGGGCTCACCCACAAAACTCTCAAACATCCTTATCCAAGTAGTTGTGACTGTTGTCTCCCCTCAATATTTTTTCTCATTTACCTCAGCAACAACCAGACCTTTTCATTTTGTGTTCCTCCATCAGCCAGAGTTCTCACCATTTACAGCATTAACAGCATTTTTCATAAAGTCTCTATTTGCAGAATTCAAAAGCACTAATCAATTCTTGTGGTCCTTATATTTATGAAAAATAAGTAAATGAGGAAATGAACCTGTAGAAAACAGATTGGTGTTACATACTCCTAAAACCAAGAGTGCTCAGCCTCTATGAGCTTGAGTGACATTTGGTATGTAGGCCACAGTTTCACAGTTGGAGTCATGTGTAAAATAAGAAAAAGATAAGTACCATGTGGACAGAACTAATGGGAGAGAGATACAATTATTGAAGTGAGATGGAGAAAAATATTCACAAAAAATACCTGTACTGAATGAATTGGAAAATAATATTTCAAATCTACATTTTAGCAAAAAAATTAAAGTATTTATTCTAGGATAATGAATTTCTTGGGAGAGACTATTTTATTAATAATGGATGTTCAGATGGAATCAGATACAGTAGGTGGAAATAACACAGAATCATGTCTTGTCAAATGTGTGATTAATTTTGCACTACAAGTATTGATTTGACAGAACACCTCCTTTTTTTTTTTTTTACCTGTTCATAGCCATTTAAGCGTAATGGACTTCTTTATTATCCAAATGTTATTCCTTTGTTTAAGCTTTTCATTTGAAAGCACTTTGATGCATTTATAACTAGTTACCAATTCTCTGGATCTTTATATGTGCATTATGTTCTAAGTTTACTCCTCCTCTTTTCAAGTCTATTAGCGTCAATTAGCCTTGCAAAGACATGCAAGCCTGACAGGCAAACTTTGATAAAATGCTTGGGCTGATCAACCAAACAAAGACAACACCACAGCATTTGTTTCCAATAAATGATTGCATTTAATAAACATTTCCTTGAATTTTACTCTTTTTCTTTTACCATATTGGTGCATATAATTACTTTTATTAACATCATAAAACTACCATCCATTGTGATGTACACATCACTTAAGTATCATTAATAGTTTGCATACACTGGTGAGCTAAAGCAGTGGTTGGATTCAGGGATAAGCTGTACCTTTTAGAGCACAGACAATCGAGCCACATTTCAATACACAGCAGAACAGCACAGGCTTGCTCCTGCACAGGCACCTGTATCAGCACAGGAAAAGGGTCTGGCAGGATTTTGTGCTCACACTATACCCTGCAGTCATTTCAGAGAAACAGAATTTTCACCTCTCAGCTCACAGCTTCCTTCCCAAATTAAAATAAAATTGCTTTGAAACAGTTTATCCTACTTTTACTGAGGCTACAACAACACCTTACTTCACAAATAAACCCCTTAAATTCCTCAGAAAGAGCGTGCTGGAACACACCTAACACTTCATTGGGTTCTACCTACTTACAGCTCCCATCCCTCAGGTGAACAATTCCCATCCACCTTTCAGAAAAGACATACAAAGGGAAAAAGAAATATTTGTAAAAGTGTCAGAATCAGATCCTGAATTTTTGGAGCTCTGGGGGTAATTGGTAACCAGGTAAATACTAACCAGTAACTGCAGCTGCCATGCTTGTGAAAATACAGCCAGGTGGATGGGAATTCCAGCTGTAAAACAGCCTTTAAAAGATACACACAGACACAGTCCAAAATAATGTTTATTTCTTGGTAGGAAATTAAATAATCCATTGTGTGAAAATTTGCAAAATTATTTGGTTTAAAATAACAAAAAGTAACCAGTTCTGAAAGCTATTTTAATACCTGATTTCTGCAGTTCACACTTTTTCATTCTACTTCTAAAATTATGGAGAAAAAGAAACGAAATTCAGATGCATCAATGTAAATATCTGGCATTCCTACAGCTCCAAATTTCAAACACCAAAACAGCATTACCTACAGTAACTTGTTGCCTTGGTACATTCACTGCTCTTTCAAAAATAATTTTGTATTGGATCATTAATTCCTGATATAACTAAACAACAGCACTCCTCCTGCAATCACATTTTGAAAACCTAAGAGATAATACATTTTAAATATTCATTGGGCAGGTTTTGCAGCATGCCAGTCACAGGGCAGCATTTCTTTACAAATTTATGATATTCTATATTATTTTGATTTTCTGAACTGGAATAGATCTCCTGCTCAATTGTTAATAAATACAATTGAGAGATACAAGCAGAAGAAGATAAGTGGCAAGTCTTAAACATCAAATGCAGGAAAATATTTTTGCAGTTCCACAAACCTGATATTTTTGGTAACAATCAGGTGAGTGGACCCCACTGCAGTAAACTGGAAATTTAGGTGAAAACAGATATGGGATTATAAATACCATATAGCACATCCAGCTGGTTTTTACTGGTATTAACAAGAAGGATGCCAAAGACTCATTCGAGGTGACAAACAATTGACCAGATTAGATTTGATCCGCACCACAATTTAAACTACAGCTTTTCTTTTCAATTCCTCTCTAATTTTAGTCCTACTTAAGCTTTAAATAAAAATGTCAGTAGCAACATGTTCACATTAATAGGCTTCCATATTATTTTTCAATGACCAAAAATTTTTCTGAAATTCTAGAATTAATTGTAAAACAGTCAAGTATAGAGTGAGATTACATAGAGAGAGCAGAGTTTACCACTTTATTAAAATTGTGATTGTTCACATAAAGACTCAACCAGGTCACATATTAATAATTATCACTGACAATCTTTAACATCAGACTAAACCCACAAGTGAAGCAATATTACATCTCTCTCTCTCATTTATCTTTACTGCTTATGGCCCCTCTGTGGTCAGCATGCTGTGAGCTTCGTGGACATTTAATTATGAACACATCATAAATGTGGCTGACAAGGCAGAAGCTGGGTTCAGATGCTCCTGGGATGGAGGAAACATCGTTGAAACCACTTAGACTTGCAGTACTTTCATTCTGATACAATAAACAGAGTCCTGGCTTACCATGCACACACTGAATAGAAACTCCCTCCCTTTCTCATTACACATTTTCATTTCATCGAATGGTACAGTGAAAATATGAGAAGGCATTGCTCATGACCCTTTAGAAATACACTCTTTACCCCTCACTAGTCAATTCACTGTGGGGTAGTACCAGTGTGACAAGGGACAAATGCTGAATTTTGCCACCAGTGCCACACAGAGTCCTGGGGAAAGAAATGCAGCATCAGGGTAATCTCTCTGTGAAGCTTTCTGGCTGAGCCAGGAAACAGGACAGGTGCCTCAGAGACAGCTCAGGCAAAAGAAGAGCAGCAGGGATAAATTTTTGCTGTGAGTATCAATAATTATTACTTCTCCCTATGAATTCCTAGGTATCAGCAGATACAGACTAGTCTGGCCTAATGGTTTTGATTGCTGACAAAATTCTGATACATTTGCCCCAGTAAAAAAGCAGCAAACCCCCCCCCCCCCCCA
>VWYP01010906.1:0-15604 GCA_013400435.1 Pycnonotus jocosus | reverse complement strand
AAACAAAACAAAACAAAACAAAAAACCCCACAAAACACAAAACCAAAAAAAGCCACCAAAAACCACCACCTAACACACCCCCAGGAATTTTCCAAGGTTCGAGTGCAATGGCTCCCAGATATTATAGATTTGCAATTAAATTTTGGCAACAGAATTACATGAACATTTTGTCTTGAAAACAGCCACAGTAAGCAAGATCAAGGCATGCAGATTTGGTATAAATAAAATAGGAAGTCCTGGATAAAGGAGTTTATTTACTATACTGCCAAACTGGCATAAAATAAACTCAAGATCAGAACTTGGACAAGGCTCTTGCAGAAATAAAGTTACATTCTGAACTCAAATTAGCATCAGACCCCTACCAAAGCTTCTTTCCACCAGCCTCTCCACACCAGCTTTGGTTCTGGATTTTGTCCTTCATGGCAATGAAAACCCACACAGCAAAGAATAGAGAGAACACCTCAACAGTACTGAGATTGCTGAAACACCATTGTTATAAAATGCCCTGAATCTTCATCACTTACAGCTTCATTAACAAGAACACTATTCTAATCAAGCAGCCAATATTGACCACAATGCTGGAAAAAAAAAATTGAAAAAAAGCACAAAGATGTTACCTTTAAGGTGATTTTTTTTTCTTTTTGTGGAATAATATTCATAATGCTAAGAATTAATATGTGAACAAAGTAAATCTTGCAAGCTACCCTGGTGCTTAAACACCTAAGTAAGAAAAAATGTGCATGCAAAAAAACTAACCAGTGCCATGTTTCAAAGCAACTGTCCTCTGTAGTGCTGAGGTACATATTTCTATACCTCCCCAACAGACTAGAAATAGAAAAGACAAAGCATATAATAAAGCCAAGCACAATGAAAGAGCTCTGAAGAGAGAGCTGAAAAGTAGCTATCATGTTGGCAGATAAATTCTACACACAATTATTCATTCCTAGCCTCTTGACATGTAGATTAATGAGTTTGATAACCCAGGCTTCTAAGAAGTAGATTCAACTCTGTTTCACTAGCTTTCCTCTCCTCTTCTAACTACAAACAACACTTTGGTCTATTGAGGGGGGGGGAGAAAAAAAAAAAAGCCACACAAATCAATACATTTGCACTGGTCATCAACATTTTTGCAATTGAAGTCCTATGTCAAAATATGATGTCTGCTGTGGGACAAGGCTCTGTCCACTGGCCCTGTCAGGAATTCACAGGGGCTCATGTGATCACTGGAGGGAGGAGTTCTTGCTCCAGCAGCCTGTGCTTCCATGCCAAGTTCAAAGTCATATAGTAGCCAAGCCAAAAAAAAAAAAAAAAAGGGAAAAATAAAAAAAAAAAGGAAAAACCACAACAGCTATTCTCATCGTTATAATGACCCTGCACTCACTGCAATGTGTTCTGTACATAAAATTTTCCATTTCCTCCCTGAGGCCAAATGACCTTTTGTCGACACTTTGGTTAATGTTCACTGCTCAGAGTGGATTTTAAAGCAAGTGCTGTATCAGGTCCCAGCCACCAGGAGTGTACCAGGGGTTGTGTTTGCCCTAAACCACTGCACAGGGATGCACACTTGGGGGGGACACAACATGGGTAATGATTTACAGATTTATCCTCTATTGGGGCAACTCCTGCCGAGTGGAAATGTTTCATTCTTGATTGGTGAGCAGCTTTGAGTCCTTTTTTTTATCTGAAATGTTATGAGTTCAAAATCTCTTGAGTAATAACAGCCATACACAGCTGCTTAGGATTTAGCAGGAGGCTTAAGGGATGGGGACAGGATGTGCATTTGCTTGATGTTACCCCCTTTTCCTGGTTAATCACAAGGTGAAAAGCAGTCTTTGGCTCTTAAAAACAAAGAAAGCCTGTGCTGCAAGATTATTACTTAGATAATCACAATTTCAGAAACCTGTCTAGTGTAATTATAACATTTTTCTTATTATCAGCAAGTAGAAAGGAAATCAAGATTACAGTGGGCAGTCAATGCCTGCTAATGGGCTCATCCTGGGGGAGGGAGGGAGTTGCAACAATCCCAGAACTGGTCACAGGCAATGCCAGAGCAGTGACACCAAACCAACAATGACATTCCACAACATTCATGTGTCATTTACCTGTTCAGGCATGGAGTGATATCTCTCACAGCCCACAACAGATACTTCTGCTGAAAACATCATAATAATTAAATTTTTTTCTCTCTTTGCATGGCTCTCTAATGATCTGAGCAAGTAATCAATGTGTTTGAACAATTTTGTGCTAATGGCAGTGTAACTTTTTTTTTCCTACACCTGAAAGTAAGTTGGATTATTGGATTTTATTTGTTATTATCTTTACCTTATTCAGGAAGAACTAAGTTGCAATTGCAAAATTTTGTTTTAAGAAGAAATTTTCCTTTAAATATTGTTTCAACCTAACTTTTTTTAATTTAAATATATTTGCTCTGGATGTTTTGGCTGACTAATTTGGTTGTGATTTTGGTGGGGGCTCTTTTTACTTAAGAAAAAAACAAACCAAAATCAAACAAATTTTAAAATTTTTTAAAAAAAATTTAAAAGTGCTTTATTGTAGGATGAGACATCTGGCACTCACAGGGGTGAAAGGCATGCTCCAGTAATATCTTGGATTTTATCTACAAGCTTTATGATCCTGCAGCATGAGGCACACCCCCTCACACATCCCAACTGTAAATCTGCTGCATGAGAGGTTATTTAGAGATACAAATTACTGTTATGCACAATCTCCTTTGTAATCAAATATATCTTCAGTTTAGCATTCACTTTAGAGAGGTCTCATTCCTCTGATGCTCTTAAAGCCAACCTACTGAAACAAGTTCTGGAAGGAGAGTGTTATTCTTCAAAGTAAATCATTAGCAGGAAAGGCTTTTTCTGAAAGATCTTACAAATAGCTCATGTTGATGCTTCCAAATATTAATTCTCAGAAATATTGACACTAAGTGAACCCTTATATGTACCTAATATATTGAGCAATTGTCATGCAGACCTGTCCTTCCCACCATGGCAGCTCAGGATCTGCATGCAGCCAGAGTACCTGATCTCCAAGCATCTAATCCTCAAGCACAGACACTTCTGCACATTGAGGGGAGAGGAACCAACAGGGATAAAATATGGGGCTATTTATTAAGATGATTGTACACAAATCTGTTTTTTCTGCACCTCCCAAAAGCCTGAATCTGAGCACTGAGATTTAGCCCAATAATTTCAGTTTGGGGTTTGTGAGAAGGGCAGGAGCATTTAAGAACTTGGGGTTTTCAAGATCAGCCCAACTGCTTTCATTTGCCACTCCTATAAAGCTGCACATTCCTCTCAGGCCATGATGAGCTTTAGGAACCCATATTCCATGATCAGGCCGGCACATTCTCCTCACACTGCTCCAAACACCTCCAGCAGTTACAGCCAATGCTGTACAGCACCACAACCACCATTCCCTGGACCTGTTATCCAGCTGCAAGAGGTGAACAGCTCAAACCACTACAGCCACAGGCATTCCAGACAAAGGCAGATATGCAAAACACCAACTCCCCTCTCACTGGAATGTCAGCAGCACTGAGATTCTCCAAACCAACCCCAGCAGCCTGTGCACAATGGTGACTCACCATTGTGTTTGTATCTACAGCTCCAGACAGAGCATCAACAAGCGTGCACAGCCTACAAGATAAATCTTGCTTTAGATCTAGAAGTCATTAGAAATCATTAAAGCATTTCAGTGGAGATTACAGGGGAAACAACGGCATTAGTGAAGATATACACGAGATTGTTAACTGGGAATTTAATTGTACTGTAGAACAGCTTTGTGGTTTCCCTGAGATTAACAGCCACCAAGACTGATTTCTGATCAAATACATCAGGCATCTTCTTTCCCAGTGTTGTGAAAATCAGTGGAAGTGCCCAGTGCCAACAAAAGGGACTCAGAGAATTCCCATTTTACCAGAACAATGTTGGGCATGACTGATCCCATATTGATAGAAAGAAAAAAAGCACTAGTCACTGCAGAAGCAAAAGAATATTCTAAACTACGCTGATTTTAGCACAAGTTAGCACAAGAATCATTTTTAATTTGCCAAACAGTGGTCAGTTTATGATATGCATATTTTTTAATCCTGTCAGAGGGAGTATCAGTCTTACCTTAAGAGCTCCACTTGGTGTATATAGAATTTTGCTTTTATTTAAACAACAACTGGGGCTCGAGACCTGGTAACTCCTCTTTATGTAGTGGCTGTTACATTGATAGACACTGAGAACTGAACAACAGAAATTATTTTTGCAGCCAAATTGATATGCAGGTGCACATCTGAGCACATTTATCTCTAATTATCTGTTCTCAGGCACAAAACAAGCAGTTAAAGCAGAAAATACACAGGTATTCATTTCATGTTGCTCCTGCTCAGAAATTTGTATGCAAAAATGAAGATCAAGTTGTCAGAAAGAGAACCAAGTCTCAAGCCCACTAAAAACATGCCCCAAAGTGACTTGCCCATGTGAATTTAAAACCTCACATTTTAGGAAAGACAGAAAAGGAGAAGAAGTGCCTGCTCCCAGGACTACCAGAGGCAACTGAGATTGGCTGCCAAAGAGCATAAACATAACTGCAGACTCCTTCACCACAGCCACTCAACTTTTTTGGCAGACATGCATTTTCTACACCCCTTCTGGGGCTAAAATGCAGTATCTTGGATACGTGCATGTGGTAACAGATGGTATATGCCAATTGGTTTAGTGGCAAATATTGCGTACACTTCAAGATACCTCAGGATTTTGAAGCTGTAAGTTAGAACTCCTGGACAGAGAAATTTAAAATCATCACTTTGAGGAGGATAACGTCAGCTGCATGCAGCTCAGGCTGTGCATCTCTCAGATGAGATAATTCTTCATTGTTATTACACAGGTTTTTTTTTTCTAATAAAGATTTGTTCTACAGCTTTCACTAAAAAAATTCACCTTTGTCTACCTTGGAGTGCATTGAGCACCAGGGACTGCCAGTATAGGGATCTTTCCACTGTATTAATTTCAGTGCAGTGCATGTTATGTCTAAATCACTTACTGCCATACAGCAGAGATCCTCAGGTTAGCTTTAACAAAGGGCACAGAGTCCATCAGCTCCTACAGAGCTCTGCAGTGCCTCAGCCAGAGCTCTTCCAGAATCTCAAAAGAAATTTCTCTGCCAAATGCAGCAGAGACACATGCAAGTTTAGAGGGCCAGCAGCAGAAGCAAAACCCTGTTTCCATTGCCTCTTCCAACAACTAATCACTGACACACTGCTGTCAGAGCAGTGTGAAACTTCTGCTTTCTTCTCTTATTTAAAAATAAGCATCCTTACCTAGACACAAATGAGTGCTGCTTCTTCCACAAAGCACAAGGGCACGCTGAGAGAAAGCCCAAACTACTGAGCAACAGATTGAATGAATGCCTGAGTGCTTTTAACCTGAGATGGATTTGGGTGATGTATTTATGTACCAGAACAGAGATCCAAGGAATCTGCTCATGCAACAGTTCAACAGACAAAGACATCGTCAATTAACGCAAATGAATCCTAACAAATTTGAAATCAAAAAAAATTCACCCAAATTTGAGTAACCAGCCTTCAGTGCTGCAGTTCACCCAATCTCAACGAAATGTTCCAAGTACAGGTTTGAAAAACTGCATCAGTGCAGAAGAAATAACATATTTTACTTAAAGTACCAAGCCTGATGATTAAGGAGTGAGTGCTCCCTCTTCCCCCTCTCCCCAGCCCTCCTCTCCCACCCCCCCACCACCAGATTCACAGGATTAATATGAGACTGGCTTGAGGGTTTTAGCAGTAACTGCTGCAAAACAAGTTCTGATTGGTTGATTCAGAAATTGGGATTCTGGGCAGTGTTTTATAAAAGGATAATGTATCTTTAAGCCTAGGTGCCCTTCAGGGAAATGTATTGGATAAATGTCTTCTGAAAAGCCTGTAAATATTCCATCGCCTCACTGTCATTACTACCATGAAATGATAATGAAGCATGAAAGAAATATAATTCCATATTCAGATGACAGCATTAGCCTTCATAAGCAAACTGAAATATTTATTAGTAAAATGTTCGGTATCTACGCCTGTAATCTAAAAAAAAAGGACAAAAATGTTTTATAATAAAAAAGAGATTGAATGCAGAGGTAAAATCTGGTTGGCTGATTTTATTGCTTATTATTAAATCCAGGCAAAACAATTATTTTTTTCTTTTCATTAGTAAGGCACCCAAATTAAAACTATGCCCTCAGGCTGTGAGGTTTACAGTAGTGATTAAAAACAAGAAATTGTGATGCATGGGGTTTTTGACAATGGCATAATCAAATTCATTCATATTGTTCAATCTTTCACTGACAAATATTTTTACAGTGAAATATACCAAACAAAGAAGCACATACAAGTACTATCAATACAGAGAAATTAGGAAGACTTGTTGTTATTGCAGCAGAGAACAGATACAATGTTTCTATAATCTTGAATACAAACATTATAGTGTAGTTAATTAGGGTAATTATTGCCTAAATTGTGCTTAATTGTTTTATACTGAAAAGGATTTCTGAAAGAAGCCTTTTGGATTTCTACAAGGCACAGAAGCGAACACACGGCAGCCTAAGTATTTAGATGTAATTTCCTAAGTTTGATTGCATTTCCTATAAGTCAGAAAATACATCCTGAAGCAGGCTGGGACAGAGATAAACACGAGCCACGCGCCTTGACCTCTGTTTCACCTTATTGAAAAAGAGGCGTAAAACAGTCATTTAGTACACCAGCATCAGAGAGCATTCACACACTCCAAGCACATTCTTCTTTAAAAAAGGCCTTTGAAGTGAATGAAAAATTAGAAATTCAAGTGACCACGATCAATTCTGAAACACTGCACAAAATTAATTACAGTTTTGCATCAGAAGCAAGAATGTAGATTTCAGACAGTCTGTGTCATTTATCTCACGCTGTACAATATACAAGGCGATTAAAAAGCCAAATCTGTTCCCACCCCCCAAGTCTAAGGCCTATCAGAGGCTGTGAAGTACAAATGATTAACTCCAAATTATTCAAGGGATTGTACAGACGCTTCAACTTGAATGAAATTTGCGGCAAGTCACGGGAGCTACGGAGGGACAGATTTGCTGCTCTTTATCAAAATCTGCTCTGACTATCGCTGACAGAATCCAGATAAATTGCACAGTAATCTGGCAGTGGCTGTGGAGAGCTTGCTCTGCAAAATCCAAATCTCTAATTTCTATCTGTTTTTAATTGCTTGACTTAAATTTGCATTTTTATACAATTGGCTTAAAGGATTTATTCTGTTCTTTAGGCTACTCTAATAAAATCGGGGCCCATTTTGCACGGTATCTCAGAAACCTACTTACATTAAATAAGCATGCTATACTACAAAAATATTTACTGTAGCAGAAAAAGATTCCTTTTTATGTCATGTTCAGAATTAAGTAAAGAATACATATGTCATGACTCTCATTTTCAACTCCCCCATGAAAATATACCTGAGAATGAGCAGGATGGCATAACAAAGAAAAGTGGGGGGAAAAGCAGATTCAATGCTTGTCCTGATTCTGATTGAAAAAAACAAACAAAAAATCCCATTTAGATCAAGAGTATACACACATTTAAATACAATTTGGAAGATATTGATAACACCACGTGCTGTAGCCAAGCATCCAGGAGAGAGCCATCCCTGCAGCTCTGCAGCACCTGAGTGCTGGCCATCACAGCAAGAACTTCCATTCCTGTAATTGCCAAGCTCCAGTGTCATTGATGGAGGGGCTGGCACCAGCCAGTTCATATCCTAATTGACAACTTAATGTCACCCTCCCAGGTCAGAGAGCAGCTTGCCCCAAACAAACATTACAGAACCTGAGCAGCACCTGGCTGGGTGACGTCCCTCAGCCACACTTCAACTGAAATCAAATTCCAGAGTGACAACACCTGAACACTGGCATTGCAGCCAGAAAACCAAGGCAAAACTGCCAAGGTCTCTACAATATTGCACTTCTAATCACTTTCTATCTGTATCTAGAACTGTCCAATGCAATAGATTGAGACTATTTCAAACACATATTTTAACTTTTTATTCAAGCTTTGCTAAAAAACTTGCCTTATTTATGTATATTTTTCTACATGTATATATAGCCAAAAGCCTTTTTTTCTTTTGACTTGATTTGAATATCAATAGTCAAAAAATATATACATTTCAGTGTAGTTTAACATAATTCAATAGAAACAAGAACTTACTTCCTTACCCATGAAATTCAAACATAGAAAAGAAAAACAAAAAACATTCAACCAACTGAAACAAACAAAAAAAAGCTACTTGTTTTTACCTATCAGTTCCAACAAGAATGTAAAGATTCCCTTTCCTTCCAAGTGAGTGTGAAAAAAACAGCACCAAACTGCTCTTGTACCACAACAAGCACAATCTGACCCAAACCATAAACAGGATTTGGCCCTACATGGATTCTCCATTAACACCAGCACTGCTAGAATTTAGTTCCATTCCACCCTGGAGGGAAACAGCTCCTTTATTTTTTCAGTGGACAACATGTCCGGTATCCATACTTAGAAAGAAAATCCATGGAGGATTCCCAATGAACTGGGAAGAAAAGTCAGCTGTTGAAGAGGACACACCCATATCAAACTCCAGAGGTAACCAGTTCCCACAGATGCCAATTCTAACCCTGGCTATTTTGTAGATAAATCTATAAAGATGCAAGGAAATGTTATTCAGACACTGATATTCCCCTCTTCAAATCAGCACTGTTCCTCTGGCATGAACAGGCAAAAGGCAGCACCTTCAGCAGCAAGAGATCAAACTCCTTTCACTAAAGAACCATCCCAGCCAGATCACCAGAAAAAGGGACAGAAAGATGCAAAGATGGCACTTGTGAGGCTCAGTGTCCTCAGCAAGCCCCAAGTGTGAAACCAGTCATGGAAATCTGTCTGTCACTGTTTAATGAAGCACCAAAAGCTGTAGAAAGGCAATCAATAGTTCTACTGCAAGAGCCAGAGGAACTTCATTTTTTGTGCACTTGCTAACATCTTCTGCCCAAGCTGCATAGGGGGAGCATTGTTATTTCTCACTAGAAAAATCAAACTGAGTGCTAGAAACCACTGCTGAAATGGCAAATTTAAGAGAGGATGACAAAACTGTGTCAACCTGATGAGAAACCCAAAGTCAGCACAGCACAGAACATGCAGTCAGTTCTTGTAGCAGAACAGAAAACTGTCCACAACCTGCTGCAACCCAGCTATGTCACACCTGCATTTTATCAGAAACCTTCCCACTCGCTCTCACAAATTACTGGGAGAATGCAATTCTCACAAATTACTGTGAGGAGCTCACTTTTTCTGAATAAATAAGGTATGAGAACAAATGCCTCAAGTTATAAAAGAAACACAAAGGCTGAAAAACCTTCAGGAGCTCTAAACTGCTTTTGTTACATTGGCATCAAATACAGAGCAGTGGATTCCTTCTTTCTTGAGCGTTCCCTCTAGAACCAGAAATTACACGATACATG
The DNA here is from genome assembly GCA_013400435.1 of Pycnonotus jocosus. Lineage (NCBI taxonomy): Eukaryota > Metazoa > Chordata > Aves > Passeriformes > Pycnonotidae > Pycnonotus > Pycnonotus jocosus. The sequence goes on along the minus strand of VWYP01010906.1, from coordinate 6,073 downwards.
TAGCCATGCATGTACATGTAGAATAATCAAAACTCAGAATCCATCTGACATACTGTTCAAGTTTCCTCATGTCTTCTGACGATTCTGCTATTACTTTTTGGTACCTTTCCCTCTATTACCATGTTTTTATCACATAATTTACGCAAATCTTCTGTAAGATTACACATAAAAAAAAATTTAACTGTTGAGTGCATCTTATATGAGTTCCACAATGATACATAATTTTCTAGTAAATTTCATATTCACCTTTAGATGTTAGAATGAAGGATGATCTTCAAGGTTTTAGCTCAAGTCTTCATAAAAAATACATTTGTATTTTTTCCTTCTTCCAGAGGTTTTGAATTTTCTGTTTCTCTAAGAATTAATATCTGATTTCATTTCAAGATGAAGGTAGTTACTCCAAAGTATCCCTCCCTGTTCATATTTCTCATCTTTGATTCCTCTGAATGGTTGTGCTGTCAAACATCAGCAGTGAAGAGATCTGTTTGGTGAAGCAGAATTCCCTAAAGCTGATTCCTGCCAATGTGAGTCAGTGTCCACTGTACTCAATACATTTTTGTCAGCTAAACAATGTTGCTATAAACTGTGTCTTTTTAGTAGGATTTAAGTCCACTGCCTTGTCAAACTAACATTCATAGCTCACAGCGAGTTCCTTTTAAATAAACAAATAAATAAATATTTCCCTTCAGCCATTCTTTGGCTGCTTCTCTCCAGTGAACACACTCCATGTGCCCACAGTTTTCCAGGCTGCTCTGAAGGATGATCCAATGGTGCTTTACATCTTTAGGGGAAGTAAAAATTGCCCTAGCAAGTATTATACCACTGTAGGTCCAAATTTGCAACAATCCAACCTCCAGCCCAAGGCTCCATCTCTGCATCAGTTGCAGGAAACAGCCCATACCTGGATCACCTCTCACTATCCTCACTGATTTCTCTGGCATAATTAAATATATATATATACATTTCTTATTTTAAAAGTTGGAATTAATTCACTGTACTAATCAGAACACCTTAATTAAAAGTCTGTAAGAGCTTACATATTTTAAAAGTAAAGCAATTGTCTACATAGAGCAGTAGAAATTGATTCACTGAACAAACAAAATTAAAACATGACTGAGGCAGAACCATCCAGTTACAGAAGATATAAACATTCTAGGGTACTGATACAAAAACTTATTTTGCAGCAAAAAAATGCAAATGATAAAAGTAGAGGAGACCATGAAGCAACTCATCATCAAAAATATTTAATCTTTTCTGCCCATTCTATCATTGCAAAAAGAATTAATCCAGGTACTAATTCAAGCTAAGGCAAAATCCTAAGGTCAACTGCAGCCTTTAATTTGCTCCTTTTGGAGACTTTTACTGTTGCTCATGAAAGCCAAGCTTCTAATCAGAAAAGGTTTGGTGCATTTACCAGCAGTTTTCAGCAACTTTGTCCCAGATATGCCAAACCAGATATTCTGAATTTCTAACATAAGCTGACAGATAGTCAATTTGACCAAATTTGTTTGTTGCACTCAACAGATTATTCAAACCTATCAGTACAGCAACACTTAGGAACGTGAGCTTCTTCAGACTGCAAAACCCCTCCGAAATACCCATCTTTAAGTTCACACAAGTGTATCAAAAACAATAGCTGCACCCACTGCTACAAAAATCAGGAGTTTTTAAAAGCTCAGTAATAAACCCCAAAAGACTAAATGCCACAAGTATCATCCACCAAAGGAGGAGGAAATGTAGAACAAATGTTTGACAAAAACAGTGACCCCCTGAAGCCTGAAAGGACAGGTAAATACTTGACACAGCCATCATGCTCTCCTGAGGAATAAATGCTTTGTGTCACCCAACACTGCCTGGCACTCCCTGAACACAGGGACTAGACACTACTCTAAATGTGATTTATTTTTTTCCTTGCTGGAGTGCTGAGCTAAAGTTCCAGCAGGCTCTTTCTTTTAGAAGCACACTCTCATGACAGAGTTACTCTGCTGCAGTTCTGTTTATCTACAAGGAACACAGAGTCTTTATTCTCAGTCCCCATCTCCTGTCTAACTGTAGCAAAGCTCAGAATTGCTTTCTCAGCATCTCTCAGAGTCAAGTTCTGTGGGAAATAGAAACAAGGAACGCCTCCCAGCAGTCCCATCCTGTTATATGGAAATATTAAAATCCAACCAAGTTCTACTCCATCCTTTGGCTCTTTGGTCCCTGTAGCTGTTTCCTCCTTGGATGCCAGCCACTTTCCCAGAGCACTCCACAATCAGAGCAGCTGCAGCCAGTGTCCCCTAAATCCCCAAGGGCACAGTGGAGACAAGTCCCTCTGCTTGGGATGAGTCTTGTTCTTATCTTCACATGTTTTAGAAAGAAACATGCAGTTTTTTACAATAAACCAAAGTATCTGTCCAGCACTGAAGCCCAATAACTCTCAACCAATCAAGCAAACTATAAAACACAGATCTTTTAACATTCTTTCTATGCCAAACTTCTGGAGAGGTAACAGAAATCTGTCTGGAAGCTTTGACAATATCTTAAGGGGTCCCAAAAATTTTGCACAAGTTTTAACTAGTGGGCATGGGTTTATAGAACACTGGGAGCTAAAGAAAGAGTCCAAATTTACAATTACAACAAGAAAACTGGTTTGGTGCTGTAATTAAAAGTTTCGAGCAAGCTTTTTTTTTTTTTTAAAGTGGTGGAGACAATAAAAAGTGCATTAAATACATGTCATGATATAAAATAGACAGCTCATTTAATATTTTAGCACCCTTTCTCATAAAACTACTATTTTATTATTTATAACATGGATGTATTTTCAAGACATGTTTCATAACCTTGTACTTGGAGTTCCACTTTATAACCCAACCTATAAATCAGCAGTTTAATCCCAAGAAATTACATAAATAGTTTGGAATATGAAAAACCACATGGACTACTGGAATGAATTTATCATTGAGAATATACCAGACAGAGTAGAGAGCTACTAAATCAACAAGTAAATGAAAAGAATCAAATATAAGAAAAATAAAGAAGTGGAAAAAAATAGTGAAGAGCAGCATTCTTCAGACCAGGAAAAAAAATCATAATCCTGAAAAGAGATAGTACAGAACACAGTTTGCCTTAAAACCATTTTTCTTTGTTTTGTTTTGCAGTTTTTTTGTTAGTTTGATCTAAAGCATCTCACTTTTCTCAGACAAAACATTTCAAGGAGTTTTAGGTACATTTTTGTCCACTCTGAATGCAGCCCCTCTAATCTCTTGTTTCTATGACCAAGGTTTGTGAGCAGATCACTGTTTAGAACAGAAGGTTCAAATAAGCTGAAGTAAACAGAGAGTGACCTAAAATCCCATTTTGGGCCTGAACATTTAAACAACAGTAAGGGAGGAAAAGGGATGGTGCCAGGACCAGGGGATGGAAATGCTGCATAGCCATAAAGTAATGTACAAATCAAAAGCTTTTCTTCTTACCTGTGTGAAATACTGCACTTGTTGAACCTGCCTTAGCCATCCCCACAAGATGTTTCACATGCTGTACTCTGAGCTGCCTCCCCAGTGACCTCCAGCAGGGGAGATTTCCCAGCAGCAATCCAATTCACCAGTGATGAAAGCCTCAATAGGACAGTGAAGGCAAGGAGCAGAAGTTATAGCTCTATCTCTGAGAAGACAAACGCTGCTTGTCAGTGCCACCTAAGAGCTCAATATCACACATGGAACCTGCAGAAGCCCTGCAGTGCAAACTGATTTGTGTCACTAAGTGCATGCCTGCACAGCACAGGGCAGCTGGGCAGGGCTCAAAGCCAGGAGACCCAAAGCAGCTACAGAAACACAGCAGCTGCCTCATGGAAAACTCCACCTGGACCAACTGGGACGTACAATAAACCTCAGGAATATGAGCTGGTGAGAAAACTAAAATAGCTGCTGATACTCAGGGTGTCTTATTCAACAGGAGCATGGGCATCTCCATGGTACACTGCACTGATATAAATGATCTGTTAATAAAGAAAGGTACAGCCCTTGCCATAGCTCCTATTTACCTCAATGTTAGTAGAGTGAGCTTCTAACTGTGTGCTCTCTCCTGCTAGTGGTAGGTCCAAGTCAACTTAATATGACAATGCACTACCAAAAAGCTCCAAAGGAGATCAATTTAAAATGCAAACAGCTCCTGGCACTCCTTCTCTTTCCTCTCTCCTTTCTTCCCTCTTCCTCACTCTGCTTTGCACAGAATAAGCTTTTCATCAAATCAGCTTTTAATGAGAAATGTGAAAATATCCTAAAAGGTGCTGGGACTGTTCATATGAAACAGCCCTCTCTGGACTGTAATGGACTATTTAGAAGTGTTATGCTTTACTGATGCACTTAGCACACAGTTAAGTTTCAGTTGCTTATTATATTCTGTAGAAAATAATGACTCACTGAGCTGCTTAATTTAGAGCTTGGCCTACCAGGATCTTCTTTTTTTTTTTTCTTTCAGAAGAAATTAATCAAAAGTTCTAGGGCATCATTCCTCATTGCCTTAACTTGAAAAATAATTTTAAATCCCTTATTCAATAATTTGAAACTTGCTACAAGTTAAAGATACATCATTCTAAAGCATATAAGGCAAACGTTGTCCTAATCAGCAAGAAGGACAAACCTTCCCAGGAACCTGAGATCAAAGCATATGTTGTACAGAGTGTCTGACACTTTCAGAAATTGCTTATGCACTGCACACCTCTGCATTCCATTTTTGTGTATCTCTGTGGTATAATACTGGGTATAGGGAAATGCTTTATAAAAATGAAAATGCAATTGTCTGACCAATAAAAGGTATTCCTGTATGTAATCCCAGTAATAGATTTTTAAACCCTTAGCACTGCTGCAGTATTATGTATTCATGGTTATTATCTTGTCCACTTCCAAATCCTGAAAGGTTAGATTGTTTAAAGATTTGTTAGCTGTGAAATACTTAAAAAAGCAAAGTATTAAGCTCAGAGCTAATTGAAAAATAGCATTTTATCAGATTCTCCTTTGATATTATCTTGTAATGATTGTACTTAAGGTACTCACAATACTTCAATAAATAGAGAAATTAAAAATATAACATCTTTAGGGCTTTTCAGAGAATGTGGCTGTTAACAATTTATACTGCCTTTTTTTAACCATTATTTTCTTATATTTCCCACAATGCTTCACATCAGAAGCAAACAGAAACTGAATGATTACCCCAAAGTGTGCTAGATGAACTGGAAAAAGTCTATTCAAACAAAGCTCATTAGTTTTGATACCTCCAGGGCTATGACAAATTAAGCGGCTGGTGAATATGCTTGCAGACAAAAGGATGATGCAAAATCTAGGGCTTGTGCTAGGCATTGTGTCAATAAATTCCACTGGAAAAGGTAAAAATTACAATTGAAGCTAAAATGGAATCCCTTTAAGGAACATGTGGAGAATAGATCACCCCTTTTCTTAAATACATTTATGAATGATGGTGCTATAAATAATAAAGGATTGTTTATTGGCTACTTTGAATGTACACTCTGATGGGTCAGTCCTGACCTCCAAAAACTTCTCCTCCAGAGCTGGTGAAGAGCATGCAGAGAGTTTAGGCAGAATCTGAATTGCTTTGCCATATTGAACATTCAACTGCACCACAACCACCACAGTCTGTACCACACATTCCAGCAGCCACTCCTGAACTGAGAGCAGCCACCACCAAACCTGTGACTGCACCTTTGGAGTGCAGACACCACAAGTGGTTCCAGAACACCCTGGTGTCCTGCAGAGCAGCTCTCTGAGCCACACACCAGGGGATCAGCTCAGAAAACACAGAACAAATTCATTCCTGGGCCAGGAGACGAGTTCCCTGTGCCACCCCTTGGCCATCCTGGTGCTGTGGCAGGGCTCTGCTCTGTGTGGGGCTTACACTGGACATGTTCTGGGTCCAAGCAGGGAGTTGGAATGGCAGCACTAAACCCAAGATCCTCCCAAGGCACTGAGAGCTCAACCTTGCTGCCTGTCAGCTTCCATTGGTTTTAATGAGAACAGGCCTGGAACTTTTTTGAGTTATAATTAATTCCCAGTGTTTGCTTGTCCTGGTTTGAGCAAAG
>VWYP01010905.1:597867-648721 GCA_013400435.1 Pycnonotus jocosus | reverse complement strand
GATCTTCAGTCCGTTCACCACAAACCCACAACACATATAAAGAGAGAAAAAGCTGTTCTGAGCTCTTGTCTCTCTCTGTTACTTGACACCAGGCCTCGGTAGCCAGATCTGCACAGAGGCATTGCACCCCATCCCTACTGAACACAGCCTGCAAGCTGCCCCTGAGCTGTCCCCAGAGCAATCCCAGCCACTATCACACCCAGCCAGGGGCCACGAGCAGCTGTAACTGACCCCATGCATGAAGAACAGCCTGGCACTGCTCACAGGTTAGTGGCAAGAAGGGCCTGCAGAGCCAAACTCAGCCTTGAACAAGCCCAAAGGAAGCACCTTTTCAGACCAAAGACAAATTCAGCCTATGTGGTAGGGCTGAAGTCTGGAAATAGATGATGCACAGGCTCAGTATGACTCAATTATCACAATTAGAAATGGATCCAAACAAATCGTTAGTGTACAACAGTCTGATTCAGAGTTCACCAGGGTCTAGGATGGGTCACATATGGAAACTGGCATTCGCCAGCGAGCTCCAATCCAGCCTGAGATGAACCCACTGCAGAGGAAATTTTGGCCCAGGATGTAACAACTGAAGCCCATTTATTTCCAGACATTAGGGACATATGTATTTATTTCTTTATTTCTCCCTTTATTAGGAGAAATTGCTCAAAGGGAGAGAGGGAAACATGAGCTGGAGCTGTGTGTGTTTATCAAAGAGGCCGATTGGAATTTATTTATTTCATGTGACACATGGAAGGACAATGACAGCCATTCCTAGCAGAGGAACTTGCAAACCCAACCTGGACAACTGGAGGGAGTTCCCAGATGCAGCACTACTGGCCAGCCTTTAATTACAGGTGGCTGTTATGCTCAGCCCCTCATGTTTCACGGTTGCTTCCCTCAAACATGCTTACCCAGTTCCAGGCCCCAAAGCCCAGTTCTCTGGAGAAGGCCAAGATAAACAGGCTTTTCCTGAAGAGGAGAGGGACCTGGAACATTTCCCTGGTTGGAAACATGAGGCTGAGGAGTTGGAACCCGCTCCCGCAGGCATCTCATGCTGTGCTGCTGGAAGAGAACACCACTGTCACCCGAAACACAGAACTACCTGCTTGCGCTAGGATATGCTTCCAGGGCAAGTTGCCAAATTCACAGGGCTGGTACCTACATAAATCAAAGGGAAATTGAAGTAATTTGCCAAGAAAATTTCCATGACAGGAATTTGGGGGGTGTAGGGTGGTAAGGGAAGAACAGGAAGGCTAGCTATTATGCTGTCTTGAACACAGCACACCAGGAGACATCCCATTCTACTTAGCCTTTGCCAAGGGGCTATTTGACTCTGTATCCAAACACATAATTTAGGAAATCCTCTTCTGATACTTGACAATCTCAGGCCAAATCAAAGAATTATCTCTGTGACTCATATTAGGATATTTTTCTTAAAGAAATATTGAGTCCTGGATCACATTATGCAAACATGAAAGGTCTGTTGTCCCACAGGGCTCACAGGCAAAAGCCCTGCCCCAGCAATCACAGCACACAACATCCGTTCCTTTCTTTTTATCTGCCTTAGATGTTTGGGAATTAAGTGTCAATCACCTCTTCCCCAGTCACCTGTTAAACCACTAACATTTTCCTTTCCCCAGCTGCCTTAAGTCAGTGCAGGGCTGGTTACCATGCCTTGGCTACCTGCAGCACTTCTACGGTGGCATCACCTAGCTGTCAATTATCTGGTTTTTTTAGCAGAAAATCTGGATTCATCTTAAACTCTGTTTGTGTTAAATGTCACCTTCCAGAGCAACAATGTGTGCCAGGCCAGCGAGATGAACTGTCCCAATTTGAAGCTCATTAATTCAACAGCACCAAATTCCATCCCTTTGGAGTGCCCAGTGCTACATCCACACCAACAGCTCCGCTGGGCCACGCTGTGCCCAATGCTTCCACCAGGATTGACACTGGCCCCTGGGAACCCTGACAGGAACTAGCCACTGCTAAAAACACGGAAAAACAGCTGCTTTGTGCCGTGGCAGGAGAGGAAGCTGAGGAGCACCTGAAAGCCCTAAGCCTCCTGTAGTATATATTACAGTTGTTTTCTCGCCCTTTTTCGGGTAGAAAAAGAAGTGGGAAACGCCAGCAGGGCCGAACAAGCAGCGCTTGACCGGCCCCGAGGCCTGCCCAGGCCTGGGAGCTCAGCGAGGGCAGAAGCCCAGCGCCCCACACGAACACTCAAATTCACCGACAGAGCCGGGGCGCCGGGAAGCGCCGGAACTGCGCGAAGCCGAAACCATCCCCGGGACACTGGAAAAGCCCGCCCAGCTTCTCTCCTCAGGCACCGTGGAAGAGGGGGGAGGAGGGGGGCCGGGCCTCCAGCGCCGCCATCGCGAGCCTCCTCCCCCACTAAGCGCCGCCATCTTGTACCGTGCCCGTACAGCGCGGGCGCGGCCATCTCATGCTCTCCCCGCGCCGTATGCCTGCTATGGCGGGGTTGCTGTGCCGCCTCCTGCTCCTCTGCCTGGCGGCCGCCAGGACCAACGCCAATCTAGTGCTGGATGAGGTGCGGCGCTCGCTGGACCTCAGCACGCACCTAGCCAAGATCTCGGCCGAGCTCAGCCTCGCCAACGCACCGGGCGGCGCGGCCGCCTCCGCCTTCCTGCTGGCGCTGGAGCCCGGGCTGGAGCCCCGCCTGGCCCACCTGGGCGTGCAGGTGAGCGTGGGGAGCAGGCACCGAGCACCGCGCCGAGGGATGCCGCGGGCCCTGCCCGGCCCTGCGCCCGAAGGGACACGTCGGCACTGCTTGGCCCTCAGCGCCGCTCCCGGATTCTGCAGCCGGCCGGGAATGGGGAGTGTGTGTCGCGGGGTGAGGGCGAAGGTGGGAAGCCTGGGAAGCGATGAGGCGGGCGATTCATGCCGTCACGGCTGGGCAGGGGTCGCCGCCAGCACGGCCGGAGCAGGGCTGGCAGCCCCGGGCAGCGCCGGGGCGGGGTGGCCCAGCCGTTACCCACAGGAGAGTCAGAGGAGCAGTAGGACAGTACTTCAGTCCTAGCCCCAGAAGTATTGTCGCTTTAGATAAACTCTGTATATAGCAGAGAGACGAACATACAGTGCTCCATATAGTGTATCTGTATACAGAGTTCTGTAGTATATCTCAGCTGGTCAGGCCATATTCCCCGTGGCCTGCTCACTCCCTAGTCACAAGGGAAATCACAAAGGCAATTTGATCAGTATTCTCATTTGTGCAAGTTACAGTGACTCTGCCGACTTGGGAACCAGGCTGAGGGAACATGAGAATTACCAGAAACTTCCAGTATCCGTTCTTGCACACTGACCACACTGCAGTTTGCATTTGTGAACATTATGAAACGGGCTTTAAAAATCTTTTTCTTGCTACATTAGTAATATATAAGCTTGTACTTTCTGGGGAACATCCCCCCTAAAAACTCCTTACAGGAACTGTACAAACTTTGCCCTGGACATGTTAAGTCTTTTAAATAGCAGCACACTGATCTCATACGTTGTTTGGGAACAGGTGAAGGGTGAGGAAGAGGAGGAGAACACCTTGGAAGTGAAAGAGACTAAAGTTAAGGGCAAAAGGTGAGTATCACTCTCTAAGGTCAGCACCTAGAGCTGTGCATGGGAGGTTCATAATTGTCCTCACAGTGAAGCAGAGATACTACCCCAGTTCCACATAACTGGAGATCATGAGTGTCTTCTTCCTCAACTGTACTCAGTGCCCTGGCCCCCTGGGCCACCAGGTGAGAGAAGCATTTGGTCATGCACTTACCCATTAATCCATTTATGAGCTCTCAGATGGTTGGCAATGGTGACTACAGAGAGTTTAGTGCCCTGTAGCTATGTGTAGAGCGCCACAGTGTGCTGGGTTCTGTGATCCAGTACAGGCTCTTCCTGCTGCTGGGAGAGAGGATGCTACTGTTTGCATCAGACTCTGTACTGCCAAGCTTGGAATATTATGTAGGTACTGCAGGCAGGTGTTTTCTGAGCCATAAGAGCTGAGAGATGAGCAGTGCCTGTAAACTGGCTCAAAAGCACAGTGCAGCTGGGTTTCAAGAGTACAGTAGCTGTGGAGTTAAGTTGCCAGGGTAGACCTTGGCTTCTGAAATGCCTGGATGTCTCGTGTGATCCTGCCCTTGCGCCACCAGGCAGGACATGAAGTATGTTTGCTTCTGGCATCACCTCAGTCTGTCCAGTGAATCCTTACAGATTTGGTGGAGTCTCAAGCTGTTCTGTAGAACCTCAGTCCGAAACCTTGCTCCCATTCTGGCCATTCCTTAATTTCAGATCATGTGGGCAAAAATCTGAGAATGAACAGACTTTGTGGGAATAGGTACTTAAGATGCTTGTGATTTGTCTTCTGGATTTGTGCCCATGCTTCCTGTGATGAAGATCATTCCTGTCATCTGGAGAAGAATGGACAAAACTCTTGCTGAAGCTTTATAAATGCAGGATTATGGAGGGGCCACCATTCCTCTTCCAAAAAGGGACCTAGGGTTTTTTTGTGAAGCAAAGACTGTAACTGTGCCTGGACACAGTTCAGCCTGTGCTGCTTCCCCACGACAGTAATCTCTACACCTGCTGGGACAATGCATCTCTATGTCTTGGAGGAGCAAGTAAAATACCTACCCAAATCACACATTACATGTGTCGCCTTTCCACAGGAGATGTTGCAGTGGGTGGATCTGAATGCTCTCTCAAGGGAGATCCCACATAACTTACCTGTTCTTCTCCCTTCCAGTGGGAAATTCTTCTCAGTGAAGCTGCCATCTCCTTTGGCCCCAGGAGCCAAGGTCCGTATCTCTGTTGAAATGGTTTTTACGCACGTCTTGCAGCCGTATCCCACCCACATCACCCAAAGTGAGAAGCAGTTTGTGGTCTTTGAAGGAAATCATTATTTTTACTCACCATATGTCACCAAGACCCAAACAACCCGTGTCAAACTGGCCTCCAGGAATGTGGAGAGTTACACCAAGCTGGGCAACCCTTCCCGCACTGAGGAGGTGATTGAATATGGCCCCTTCAAGGACATCCTTCCATACAGCCAGGTAAATTCCTGTGCAAAGGGGTTGTGGCTCTGCAGAGAGCGTCTTCCAGATATGGAAGATGTGTCTCTGAGGCTGCAGAGTGGGAAGCAGAGGCTTTCACAGAGAAATCACAGGTCAGCCATGAGTTTAGACTGTGCACAGGTCAAGAACATGTGCATCTGCCAAGAAGTGTTCTCTGGCATGTGGAGTGGATCATTGTGAGGGGAGCTTGCCCCTTACTTTAGGTCTGACAGTTCTGTTTTGTTATTTTTTTTCCCCTCATTAGGACACTCTGAAGGTGCACTACGAAAATAACAGTCCATTTCTGACCATCACCAGCATGACACGAGTCATTGAGGTGTCTCACTGGGGTAACATTGCGGTTGAAGAGACAGTTGATTTAAAGCACACAGGAGCAGTGCTGAAAGGGCCTTTCTCCAGATATGACTACCAGAGACAGCCAGACAGTGGGATCTCTTCTGTCAAGTCTTTTAAGGTTGACATTTTGCGCATGTATTTTTTACAGCTGTGGCTTCTCCCTTTCTTAGATCCCCAGAGGAAAAAAAATTGCAGTTGTTCTTTGCCTTTTGTTTGATAACCATACCCCAGTAATAAGGGAGTATTAAAACTATTTTCAGAGAAAGCTTGTGCTGGATAGAAACAGCTTTTGGAAGTAACATTAAGAGGTTATACCCTTTATTGCATTTGCTGGTCTAACAGACTTCACATACCAGGGCGTGAAGTGTTTCTCTACGCTCCCACCCCTCCAGTCTCAGGGACCCTCTGAATCCCTTACCACTGTATTGAGATCTCTGCTTTGGGTTTTCTACTGTGCAAGGACCATTCATTCTGTCCCCACCCCCTTATTTTCAGAGTTGCCTCTCATGTCCTCCTCATGTTGAACAGTATTAACTGGAAACTCACCCATTCATTCCTTGCTCACAAAGCACTCAACAAGAACTCAAGCTGTGGCTCTGCTAGCCAGATGTAAAAGGTATTACGTGTTCTCATCTGAACCAAAACCTTTCTCACTGCTTGTAGCCTCCAGGATTGGTTGTTGTAATTTAATTTTCTAGGGTGGTGCAGCCGAACAGAAATCTCATTTTGGTGAGTGTAAAGCCAGCAAACCCAGTCAGCTAGGGCAGCAAATTGGAGTGAAAAGGGAGTTGCTGTCCTGGTGGGCATGATAAGGTCCCTTGCTGTCTGGGGAGTTTGAAACTCGGCTGGAGAAAGCACATTCATTTGGAGGCCAGGTGATTTTAGTGCTGGCAGCTGCTTGTGGGATTGCTTATAATAGCACAGTTTTAACACTCAGTGCAACTGAATGGCCATTTTGTCATGTCTCAAGTGGGAGCACAGTTTTTCAATGCTTACCAGCTTTTATGGGTTTTGCCAGCTTCACTGGAAGTAACTTCTCTCTGATGCACTCACTGCTGCTTTTCTCCTTACAGACCATTCTCCCAGCTGCTGCTCAGGACGTCTATTACAGAGATGAAATTGGGAACATCTCCACCAGCCACCTTCTTGTCCTGGATGATTCTGTGGAGATGGAGATCCGTCCCCGATTCCCGCTTTTTGGGGGCTGGAAAACCCATTACATCATTGGCTATAACTTGCCAAGCTATGAGTACCTCTACAATCATGGTAGGTGGCTGAAGGGAATGGAATAAAAGACATCCTCCTGTGTGTTTAAAGGTAGTTGCTGTACAGAAAAGAATTGAAAGCTGTGGTACACAGGACCTTAGCAACAACAGTTGAGTTGCCAGCTATTTTTTCTAGAATATGCAAATCCACTTTTTTTGTGCTTCCTTCAGGTTTTTGTAGACATCTGGTTAAAATATATCTGAGTGAGCTAGTGCCCCTTGCTGCACAATTATCCATGCAAATTCTGCTCCTGCCCCAGGTAGGACCTGAGCTTCAAGGCTGTCCCTTGTTCTCTGAGGAACTGTAACCACTCTCTGCTCTGCACTCTTAGGTGATCAGTATGCCCTGAAGATGAGGTTTGTTGACCACGTTTTCGATGAGCAAGTTACAGATTCTCTGACAGTCAAGATTGTCTTGCCAGAAGGAGCCAAGTAAGTGTGATTCCTCCTGGCTTGTTACTGCAGACAGTGCTGTGTTGGTGGCAATTCTCCGGTCTGCTCTAATGGCCTGGGGACAGTGGATCAAAACCATGACTCTGCATATGGAGGAGATCTTGGAACCCAGCTTTGCTTTCTTGTAGAGCATTGTTCAAACTGCATAATTTACCTCGTGCTAGAGGGTACAATTCCTCAGACAAGTCCTGGGTTATGTAATCTCAGACACTATAGAGTTCATATGGGACTGCCTGGTTTTATACACAGGAATATCCTTGTGGACAGTCCCTATGAAATCAGTCGTGCCTTGGACGAGCTTCACTATACATATCTCGACACTTTTGGACGTCCCGTTATTGTGGCACACAAGAGCAACCTGGTGGAGCAGCACATCCAGGACATAGTGGTGAGTGTGGTGTCTAAGCAGTTATGCCTCTGAGTTCAGCATCTTGGTCAAAACACCTAAGAAATAAGTCCAAAGCAGCGCAGCTTGTTGGACTGCTTTGGTGATTCTGCTGCTGCCTGGAGTTGACCCTGCAGTAGCATGGGATACTGCTCAGTGTTTGGAACTTCTCTTGTAGGTTCATTACACCTTCAACAAAATTCTGATGCTGCAAGAGCCTCTCTTGGTGGTTGGAGCCTTTTACATCTTGTTCTTCACTGTGATTGTCTATGTCAGGCTGGATTTCTCCATCACCAAGGTCAGAATGATGAAGAGCCCTGTGGGAATATGAGCAGGTTTCTCATCTGTTGCATGGTGATTTCTCATACCAGTAATTCTCGCTGAATGTTTCTGCCATTCCAATGTTTTACTGGTTGTTTGAAGTCCTGTTTTTGTTCAGTCTGAGCATTGGTACTCCTGTAGGCCTGATCTGGTGCTACAAAGCTAACCAGGGTTTTGCTTGCTGCATAAAAAGGAATCCCCCTGAGGAGAAGGTATGTCTGCAGTTCTCCCTCTGCAGTGTTTTCACTGTTAAACTATTTGTTGGGCTTGACTGTGTGCTGAAAGGTGCTTCCCCCTTGGGTGTGCACTTGCACCATTCACCTAATGACTGTCAGTTGACTTAATTGCAAAGGGAACATTTTCTGTAACAGTTCTGTGGCAGATTGCAGGCATGGCTTGATGCAGGTCAAAGATACGACTGCTTTGATCTTCCTGTCCTCTTGCAGGATCCAGCTGCTGAAGCCAGGATGAAGGTGGCCTGCATCACAGAACAGGTGCTTACTCTGGTGAACAAGAGACTTGGGCTGTACCGTCACTTTGATGAAGCAGTGAATAAATACAAGCAGTCACGGGACATCTCCACACTGAACAGTGGCAAAAAGTCTTTGGAGATGGAGCACAAGGCCCTGACAAATGAAATAGCTTCTCTGCAGTCTAAACTGAAGACAGAAGGCTCTGACTTATGTGATAAAGTAAGAAATACAAATTTATTTTGTAAGCTCCCCTGGTCTTGGCTCTGTCAAGTATAAGTGAGTTTTAATTGGGGGTTTAGTTTTTGCAGCCAGTCTAGGTTGGGTTTTTTTCCTCTGAAAATGGCTTGATCTCTGCAAGGGCGTGTGCATCGTGTTATTTTTGCAGTAATCTCAATTACACAGCCCTGTAAGTGTTGCTGATAAACAGCTGCTTGTGCTGTTTCTTAAGCAGCCCTTGAACCAGCTGCATTTGTACAGATTAATGCTTTTGTAACATAATCCTGATGCTTCTCATTGAGCTCATGGTGGTGACACTTAAGCAGAAATGGAAACTATCAACATGTTAACAGTTCTAACTCTACTAATCACACCAGTCAACCCAAAATATTCTTCCTCATCTCTGATTTTCTGGCATATTTGCATTTGGTGCTGACAGAATTTTGGTAACATGATGCTCCTCTGGGGATGTTCTGTGCTACCATGTTGCAAGCCATGGCACAATGAGCACACACCCACTATCCTTCCCTTCAATACATTTTAACACTTAACCTGAAACAGCCCCGTAACACCAAATGAGGAACACTTTAGTCTCTGAGGTCCACTTGGCCAACAGCCACCTTGGTTAATCTGTTACTTAACTCAAAGAGTAGCTCTGTCACAGCAGACCTACCACTCACACACCATGAACATTAACTGTAGGAACACAGCTTCCAGCTGTCAGAGTTGTGATTTAGCTTGAAGCCTTTAAAATCCATTATTAAATACCCTTTATCAGTTTCTTGCCAGTATGGTGGCTGGGTCCTTGGAGCCTCTTTTATCTGCACTCCTTAGTTACCCATTTGTGTGTTTAGTTACCTCATAATGTGATGGCTCAAGAGGCAATATTCAGTGATCGGAAATGTTTCTACTTAGCACTGACTTCATCTTTTGCTATCATGTGTCATCTCTTCTATTCCAGCTTCACTGTAGAGATTCTGTTGTTTTGTCTCCTCTAATACTCCCTTGGTTTGTCACCCTCCCAGGTAAGTGAGATTCAGAAGCTGGATGGCCAAGTAAAGGAACTGGTCCTGAAGTCGTCGATAGAGGCAGAGCGGCTGGTGGCAGGCAAGCTCAAGAAGGACACATACATTGAGAACGAGAAGATGCATTCCAACAAGCGCCAGGACCTGGTCTCCAAAATCGACAACATCCTTGACGCGCTGTAACTCTGCTTTAGCAACTGCACAGAGGGGAGAGGTGTGAAGGGAGATGAGAGTGATAAACTTTGAGCCAAAACTCACTCCCAGCAAAATCAGGGGAAAAGTTGATGTGGAATGTCTGAAAGTACATTTTGGTTTTAGATTTTTCTATAGAGCCTGTTTGCTCAGCAGCATGTGCTGTGCAAGGGACCACGCCATCATGTTTGGTTGGATAATGGGATTTCTGTACCAGAGGTGAGACTTAGCCAAATTACGAAACAGTCTGCTGCTTTTGGTTTGCCTTGTATAGATGTGCTCTGAGTAAACACACAAAAGGAGCCAGTCTGGGCACAGACACACTTATGGCAAACTGAATCTCTGAGCTCTGGGAAGGAAAAAAGATACCTTTGTCCTACTTTGAAATAAAATAGTCACTGCCTTGCATATCTGTGTTGTGCTGGTCTGGGGGGAGGTGGCCCCATCCTGGCCATGGTCAGGCAGTGCAGTTCCCTGGGGAACAGAATTCAGCCCTGATCCAGACAGGGAAGAAGGCCAAGCCCTTGTTCCCAAGGCTGTGCATGTACCTACACACTTACAGAGAAAAACAACAGAACCCCTCCTGCCATCCTCTTACTCTGTGCTGCATGTGACATCTTCTTACTGTGTGACATGTGATATGATCCTCTTACTGTGTATCTGTGTCCCTTGTGCTGTCCATCTAGGTCCTTACTCACACTAAGATACCTTGCAGAGGTGTATGCAACCCCCTGCTAGTACCAGTCTCCTAAGACTTTTTCCTGTGCATCTTTGCCTCAGTTCACTGTTGAATACCCCAGATGTGGCTGCAGAGACAGCAATATGTTTCTCCCCTACTGCCTTTGCCTGGCATAGTTGTTTGGATCAAAGTGGTTAGAGATCCTCATACAGAAAAAAACAAGGGCAGAAGGGGCTGTTTTTCTCTTTGTGGCAGATGCCTTTGGCTGGGTGCCCATGCAGGGCAGGGGTGGTAAATGGTGTGCAGCCCTCTGCACTGGGCATCTACAGCTTCCTCTGGGAAGCAGACACTGCAGATAATCTGGAGGCTGACTGCCGACCAGGCAGAGCATGGCTGCCCCACAGAGCAGTGGCTCATCAGGAGATTAGTGCCAAATGTGGCTGTGCTGGAGAGTGAAGGTTTGCCACAGTACCTGCACTGGCACCCTGTGAGGCTTGAGGCAAACATAGCCCCTTAGGGCTCTGTGCTGCCTGCAAGTCCTGTGCTTGGATAAGCATGAGCAGCAGGACACTTTCCAGCCCTTTGCCGGGCTACCGGCACTGCTGTCCCTCTGTCCTGGACCTACATAGCCCAGGTCTGTCACAAACATACTTGTCTCTACTCCTTAGTAACCCCTTTTCGCTGAAATAAAAGTTGTCTTTATCCTGTCCTGAGATACTCTTCTCCTTGTACAGAGGATGCAGTTATTTGGAAAGCCCTCTGCCCAAGACCACACAGTGGTTTGTTAGCCAGGAATGTTTTGCAGCAGGCCTGAGCCCAGGCACCCATCACCACATTTTCACCAGGTGCCAGCTCTGTCCCATGCCCACAAACCTCACCTGGCAGCAGAGTGTGCAAGCTTAAAACCCTGCCTATCTGCTGCCTGTGCAGCTGCTATGGGGAGCCCTGAGACAGTGAGTCCTGCCTGACCAGCTGCAAATGGTTAAATAAATTGTCATTATTCCATCAAGCCAGAGCACACACCATACTCAGGGAGTACCAGGTACATCCAAAGCCAGATAAGGGCTGCCTGTTGCACCCAGCCAAAGCAGGGAGGTCCGGAGGATAAGAGGAGGGATCAAACTGGTGATCCCAAAGATACCCTTAACTTTCCATTCCCCCAGCAGAGGAAAAGTGGTGCAACCGTTCTCTTCCAGATACCGCTTCTGCCTGGCTGAACCCACAGCTCAGACCCCCGAGGGTACAGTGGAGCTTGTGATGCTTTTTAATAATCCCTGTGAGGTTGATAGTGCCTGTGTTTTTCTATCCCAAGAGGATCTGATCAATCAGCATACGCCTCAGCCCACACAGCTATTGGGCAGATTCAGATACTGCTTGTTAATGGAAACCACATCTGCAAAGACAGCAGCTATAAGCAGGATGAATGCAGGCAGCCTCAGTTGGAAAGGCCTCTAGTATCTAGAAAGAGCTGCCCATTTCTGAGGCTGAGAATAAAACAGTTGGTGCTGAAGCAATGCCTCACTCCACACAGCTCCTTTCTGCTGCCCTCCCTGGGGGGGCATGCCTCCCACACTGCTCCCTGAGCCCCTTCTACCCCAGTGCTGCTCCTGCAGCAGCACGTACATCAGGGAACCTTTTAACAAATACACAGCAGCAGAGTGACCTAGAAACCTGAGCCATTTCTGGATTCCTGCAGATTTACTACTGTGAATAAGTGAGAAAAAAGGAAAAACCGCAACACCCACCAGGAGCTTAAGATCTGCAGGAGCCGGGGGAGGGGCAGAGCAGCAACATCTGATGGCAGCAAATGGACCAATTAGGGCTGTAGCTGGTTGTTTCCCAAATTTAAAGGGAGCAGCTTCCAGTCCATGGGGTTGGGGAAGGGATGAAGGTTGTTGTGTCAGGAAGGTGGTCACCTGTTCATCTCCTGTCTTCCCCGTCAGCTCTGAGGGCTCTAGGGGATCTGGCTTCAAAATCTCTCCCGTGGTTGCGTTTTACAAACTGTAGATACATCCAAGGAGGTTTCCAATTGATCTCCCTGCTCAGACTCCACGACATGTCCAGGAAATGCTCCTTGCCAGATGTGTGACCCAAAGTGCCCCCTGAGGACAGGAAGGAGCTACTGCAGAGAAGCCCAATGGAGCTGTCAGAGAGCTTAGTCACTCATCCATGTGGCTCAGGGTGGAGCTTGCTTTATTCCTCCAGCCACTGTCACCATGCTGGCTTCTGCCACCAGGGCCACTCCAGCAGGTTCTTGGCCAGGGCTGGCCTTGCTGGCACCATTTTTGGCTGGCTTTGGGATCTCTCTGAACTCCAGATGCTGCTTTGCAAGGATATCCCTTATTTCTTCCAGGCTTGGCAGGCCATCAACTGTAGGGAACTGGAGGCAGCAGGTTCCCAAAGCATCACAGCCAATACTGGACAGGGATGTAGGCACTGCCACCAGGGAATCCAAGCACGAGGGCTCCTCTTTCAGCTGTACTTGTGGCCATCTAACTTGAGACTTGTGGGCAGGGGGAATCCCAGGCTGACGGAGAGCTCAGTACTATTTCCACACCACTGACCCTTTCTCCCCTCCCCATGCTGACACCTCTCCTCTGCTCTGCAGGGACCAACCACCTTTTTATTTATTTTTCATCCAACAAAAAAAATCACTGGGCTTACCTTGGAGCAAATCCTGCAAGTCTGTGGTTGTCTCTGGGGCTACCATGTCTCTGTACACCTTGGAGGAGCACATACAAAACCACGCCTGGTTTAGCAACATCTCTTCCAACCCACCTGACCCTGCCACTTCAGCAGGAAGCAGAGCTGGAGCACATGCCAAGCACCATGCAAGCAGTCATGCTTTAATGCTGCCTGCTGCATTACAGCCTCAGGGAGCACACCCTCATCACACCTGTGCACACTCTGTACCAGCACAGCACATTTTGGCAAGTTCTCAGGGTCAACAGCATCCATAATCTGTCCCCTTCATTTGTCCGTGGACCATTCCTGCAGTGGGGCCCATAACTTTGGTCCAAAGCCACCAGATGGTGCCTAGCAGCTGACAGACTGGGTAGACTGGGAACCAGGCAGCATTTCTAGGGATGGAGGGAGGGAAATGGTGAAACAGCAGGTGGGAAGTCTGTTTTTCCATCCGTGGAGCCTGGCAGGGATGTTCACCAGGTCTGCCGTGGGAATGGGGTACTCAGAGACCCAGAGACTAGTTTGGCCAGTTTGAGCTGCTTCTGACCAAAGGGTAAGGGTTATCTCATGCCCTGTTTCCCAGCACCCTCTCCCTCACCAGTGTGAGGTGGGCTGTGTCCCAGATGAGGACCATGTCCTACTAGCAGCAGATTGGGATAAGGACCATGTCCCAGTGGGGGGGCATGCCCAAAGTGATGGGAGATCCCTATGGATCTTCTGGTGGAGCCTATGAGGCCTAGGGTGCTGCAATGGCACCTCACTGCCTCCACTGCCACTAGAGGCCGACAGTGCCAGGGGAGTGGCACTGCCATGCTGGATACCTCCACCTGCCCTGTCCCCGGCCACTGCTGGCCACACCACTTGGGGGACCCATTGCCACACTGGCACGTGGGTCAGCTGTGGCCTAGGATGGCAGTGAGCATCATTCTTTCTTTCTTTCTTTCTTTGCTTAAATTTATTTTTTTTTCTTTCCCCCTTTCTTGCTCCTCCTCGTCCAATTTGTCTTCAAAGCTGACATGAGAGAAAACCCCAAATGACAGTGCCTGCCCAGCACAGTTTTACCACAGTATCCTGAAAAAGGCATCTGGTGAGCTGATAATGCAGGGGGGCTCCGGGCGGGAGCCCCTGCCGGAAGCAGAGGACTGGTGGCGGTTGAAGGGCCAATGCTTCAGCATGGGCAGCAAACAGGAAATGTCTTCAGGTCACAGGGAGCTCCTCTGGGGCTGCTTCAGGGTCTTGAGGCACAGCCAAGGCAGCCTACTCCACTGGGGCTGTGATGGGCTCACTGGGACCCCCATCTTCCCTGCCCAGCCCCAATTCCATCTTGTGCAGGGCTCCAACATGCACTGTTGAGCTTCCTCCTCCCGAGGAGAGCAGACATGTACATTGAAGCTGGAGGAGCACCACAAGGGTCAGTGTGGGCCTTGCCTGCCATGGCAGACCCAGCTTTGATGGCTCGAGTGTCAGGGGATGTCCTTCATTTCTGTCACTTGTGTGGCTCTCTGTAGTGCCCAGCCTGAAGCCTCTGCTGTGCCAGGGACTCCAAAGATGATGGGGAGCATCCGTCTCCCATGGGGACATGAGGGCTAAGCATGGCAGTGGCTCACAAGGCACAGCCATGAGGTGCAGATCATTGCTTGGCCAGCAGGGATCCAGCTGCCTCAGCCAGACAGCATAGGCTGGAGAAAGCCAGCCCCAGGAAAGAGTGACCCAGGAGTATCCCACGTCTCTGAGTTCTGCATGTCATGGGACACTCAAAAGAGAGGAGCTGCTTCCAACACCTCAGAGAGCACAGAGATAGGGAGCAGAGAAGCTGTGAGCACACAGCTGAAGTAGGAGCCACACTGCACATTGTGTTGGGGCCCTCCCCACTGAGGGGAGATGTTGGCTCAGGCATACAGGCTCTGTTGGCTGCCTCCATGTCATTGTGCCTCTGACCACCATACCCTGCCACATCCAGCTACTGGACACACAACCTGGTGGTCTCCCCCGTCCTTCAGAGTTCCTGACTGTACAAGGCTACTGGGTGGCAAGGGAGGCTCTGCCTGGAGCTTGTCATTAGGACATTTTACTCTCAGCCAGGTAGACAAGCAAAAAGACCATGAGTACTTCTTGCCCTCTGATTCTTGAACTGGTCCTGAATAGAGTGGTCTGGGGCTTGCTGGGCTTGGACCAAAGTCCAGAGATGCTGGCTTACCAAATACCCTCCCATGGTGAAATTTTCATGCTCATCACCCACAGAGCAGCGTCACAGTGGCAGTGGTTCTGAACAGGGATGGGGAAGGTAATGGTGATGCTTGGCACTTCTGTGTGCAGTGAAAAGGGAAAAAGGGACTGGTGAAGGAAATGACAGTGAGGAGCTTAGGGCCAGCCCCCAGGGCTGCTGCCACTAAAAGGCGGGATGGTATCCTCAGCCAGATCCAGCTGCTCAGGGTCCCAGGCAGCCAAAACCACACTTCTCTGCTGCTCAATGTACACATCAACACACTTGTGTGGTGTCTCATGTGCCTCTTTGGCACCCAGGGAGATGATACAATCTCAAGGCATTCAGAGAGGGATGATGAGAGGGATTTAGAGAAGCTGGTGGTGAAAGAGCACATCCACATGATGTGGGTTAGCAGGGACAAGGTATGAGCTGAGGGATGGAGGATCAAATGAGTACCAGCTCTGAGCAGATGAATTACTGAAGTGCTAAGGCTAAAAAAAAATAATACAACCAGAGCATCAGAGCGAGCATCCTAGCTGAGTGTCCTTGGTAGATTGGTCCTTCATATCAGGAGGGGCTATTTGGGATACATAACACCTGGCTTGTTTGAAAAGGAGCTCGTGGGACAAAACTACAGGGGTTGAAGGATTCCTCACCATCCAGATAAATGAACGACACTCACTTCCGAATGAGGCCGCAGCTCTCCACCAGGTGGGTGGATGCAAAAACGTCCTAGCTTTGTCCCAGCCAACAGTCTGAGAGTGTCATGTGAACAGCACCACCTCTGTGAGTGATAGGAGTGGAGCTTGGGCAGCAGATGCAGGAGCCAGGAATTCAGGATGGGGATCAGCCACAGGAGCCAGGAACACAGGAGGATGCCCATCCCAGGAGCAGCGAGCTGGGCTTGCACCCTGCCTGCCCTCCCTTCTCACCCCATCCCTGCTGGTTCCTACACCCGCAGTGCCCTCTGCCTTTGCTTGCATGGCCCATGCAGGGTCCTAGGTCAGCTCTGCCCACAACGTTGAGTGTAACCTCCACCTTGGGGCATTCCATGCCAGAGAATTAGAACAGGCAGCTGCTTTTACTGCCTTTGGGAGACCAGTTACTGTGCCACAGCGTGCCTTTGCATGGCAGCTTTATGAACTAGCAACAATTCTATTGGAAGACAGTGCCAAAGTTTGTTATCCTTACACTTTACTGATGACTTGCAAGTAGACTTCAATTTTCATCACGTGTATTCAGCATCCCTGGATACCTAACGCATGTAGTGAGGGAACAAGGCAGTCCAGACAGGCACTGCACCCCTTGCTCCTACGTGATTTACCCTTGACTAGTCATGGAAGAAGATTTTGTCACCCACCCCTGCTGTCTGTGCTCAGGACTGTCAACTCCCACTCTGGCACTGCCCACCTCCAGCCTCACAGCCAGGAGCAAGCATCAGCTTTGCAATAGCTCGATCGGCACAGGAGTATGTGCTTGCAGCCGGCCCCTTTACCCACTTCCCGGCAGACCTGCCAAGAGGGAAGAAGGAAAAAGGATTAGAAAAGGACTGAGATTGAAAATGCCTCTCCCTGAATCATCATCCAGCCCAGGGGAGAAAAAAGTCCTTGGTTCCCCTTCTTCTTGCAGCAGAAAAGCAGGAGCTGCGGCTGTTCGGGGGACGCTGTAGGTAGGAGCCCCCTCCTTGCTCTAGGATTACAGCCTGGCAGCTCCCAGGACGCAGGCATTCTCCAGCTCCGCGGGATGCAGGGCTGCCCCCGAAGGTCCCCCGGCTCCCGGTCGCCACCAGAGGTCCCTGCAGGCCTGCGCTTCACCCGCCGCGGGTACAAAGGGACAACCTGGTTCCCCTGCCTCGGCCCACTCCGGGCTGGCGTTTCGAGGGTATTGCTGGCTCAGCCAGGAGAACACGGAGCTGAACCCCATACTCATGATCCAGAGAGGGATGCGGGGCAGAAATACGAAAAATGAAGGCAGGAGATAGAGCAAAGCTGTGAACAGGGTGGAGATACCCCCAACTGGACCCCAGCTCCTGTAACTACTTATTTAAGCCTTGCTTTGGGGCTGTTTTGTCTTCAGTTTTTCCCGGTGAGACTTTTGTTTGGCGTGATGCCGTGGGCAGGTATTAAGGGACTTGGATAATTTTTTAGGAGACACAAAAGGTACAGATGGGAATTGGGAGGGAAGGTGAGGCACTGGTGGCTGGGTAAGGACATGGAGTGCCTCATTCAGGTGGGAAAGAGCATGTCATCAGACAGAGCAGCAAGGAGGGCAGGGAGAAAACCAGTGCACCAAATGTGATGGAGCAAAACAGGCCTCTAGGAGGCTCTTATACCTGTATGGTGGAAACTGTGGGGTCCTGAAAAAGCTGTGGTGTTACTGGGGACCAGGCAGTGCGTGAGGTACTGGACAATGTCTATCTCTGGCAACATGGGCAAGGCCGGAGCAGCTGATACCAGTGATGAAGGGAGCTTTGCTCCTTACACAGCCATGGAAAATCACCTTCTTGCAGCAGAGAGTGCTCCCATCACAATCAAAGCTTTGCTGATAGGCAGCAGACCAAACTGGGCCTGGGCAGGGACCCACAAGAGATGTACATCAAGGTCTCAGGCAGCGAGCAGTGCTGATGTTCCTGTTCAGGCTTGTATAGAGGGGCAGGTCCCCCACTTGCAGAGGTGGGAGGATTTGCAGGACAGGACTGACAAGGGTGATAGACACACTTCAGGTAAACCCTTTGTCCTTTCCTGTCTTCTCAAAGGCTGTAGGGGGGGATGCAGATCTACAGATGCAGCAATGCTGAGAAAAGCAGCAGCTATCCCCTTCCCCTCCTCTTCCCCCAGCGTGCTCCAGTATCTGTTTGAATGCTGTCTGCCTCAGTTTCCTCCCCTCTGACAATCTGACATTAATCTCCCCTGCACTGCTGTCCTGGTCACATTCATTTTTATCACAGTTCCGTTAGTGCCTGGCTGAGCTTTCCGGGTGCCAGTGGGGCCCTGTGTGTAGTCCTCACGATGATGCTGCCAAGCTCCTGCAGTCCTGCTGCCACCAGTCACGCCAGTGGTACTGCCCCCACCCTCACCAGTCAGAGCTGCTCACCACATCAGGATACAGAGCAGTACACCAATTCCGGATGGGCTTATTTCAGCGCTCTGGTCAACCGCAAGCGCAGTGGGTTTCACAAACACAGCATGTCAGCCCCATGCAGCCTAACGGATGCTCCAGCTGCTCCATGAAATCGTGCTGACAGCAAGAACCCCTGGAGCCACCCCAAAGAGAGCCCAACCCGAGTCTGGTGTCTCCGCTCCAGGCCAGTCATCCTGAGGCTAGGTAGATAGGAAGCCTGAGGTGTGTCGAGCTTCTTTGGTTCTCAGTCTGGTTTGCAGTGCCTCCGCACATGGCAGGCTGTGAGCATGGCAGAGGATCTGCAGTGGCAGCTTGAGTGCACCCATGGCACCTGCCTTCAGCAGGCACAGGTTGTTGCAGACCAGGATAGTGCCAAGCCCCCGTGTGTGACCTGTGCTGGCAGAGCTGGGCCAGGCAGGTGATGGCACACAGTCAAGTTCCCTGCCACTTAACGAGTTGTCAGAGCTAATAAGTTATCACAGAAAAACAAAAGCTGGTGCTGCCAGGCTGTGGTTTCAGCAAGGAGCCCAGGCAATCACTGCAGCTGACTGAGAGAGCAGCTCCTTGTTCTGCAGCAAATGCCCCTGGCACTGCTTTGCTGACCTCTGCAGCTCTGTTCAGGTACATGTTTCTACTCAGTTAGATTTGGCTTCTGATGACTGAGACGTCAGCAATAATCTCATAAGAAGGAACATGATGGAGCAGACACAAAACGGCCTTCACAGAGCAGGAGAGTGGTCTGGGAAAATTCCATGTATGGACACAGGTTTCCCCCTGGCCAGTGCCTGCTCAGGACATTTCCTGCCCAGGGAAACAACGCCCTGCATGTAATATCCTCCCTACAGCCCTGCTCGTGGAGCTGCATCCAGTCCATCTGACCCCTGCCCAAAGCCCCCTGAGGAGGCCTAGCCTCCTGCCCATGCCCACAGAGGACCCATTTTCAGGCAGAAGGTGCTACCTCAGTGCTGGCTGCCTGCACAAACTGCCAGTATCCTTGTGACCACACTTTTCACAACTGCACCAAGCACAGAGCAGCCCTTGCAGTGCTGAGGTGGGTCACTGGGCAGGAAAGCCCTAGGGAGCACCAACACAGGAAGACAGGAGTTTTGTGGCTCTCCAGGTTTTATTTCTAATTGCTCCTGATTGCAAGTGATTTTTTAAAAAAATTTAAAAATTTTTTTTTAAAAAAAAAAAGAACCTCTATGCACGCTTTAGCTGTTTACCTGCATGTCCCCTTTTTCCCAGGCTCTTCTGGTGCCTCCACACATGTCCCATCACCCCAGGGGTCTCCAAAGCTCCTAGATGTCAGTGATGGCCTTGTGTAGCACAGATGCTCTGGGAAAAAGCTGGTTGCCACAGTGGGCTCCCTCTGCTCCAAGGTATTGTCAGAATCCCCCAATCCAACAGTGAATTTCGTTCCTCTGAAGTCAAATATAATTTATAAAACCAAGAAATGGAAAAGCAAACATCTGGCCCAAAATACAGGCAGCTTCATCCTCTGTGATCAGACATTGCCAGGGCAGAGGGCTCACCCCTGTCTTCAGTGAGTGATGGGCAGCACAGACCTTCAGGGGCTCGCAGGCATGACCTGGACTGTCAGTAGCAGAGAGGTACTCAGATCACCACCCTTTCACCTCTCCTCTCTCCCCTGCAGAGAGGCCTGTGCCCTGTTTGCCTGCCCCCAGCACCAGTGGTGGGGCACATGGGAAGGGTGTCCTGGCAGAGACAGAGCCACAAAGGAGCAGCACCTGCTCCGAGCGCATCCCACCTGTGTCAGGAGGCAGAGGCTGCTGAGACACACTCCTCTGCCTGTCATCGGTGCAGCTTCTTCTCTTCAAGGTCTTATTGTGCCCCTTTGAGCACATTGGAAAGCTTTGCCAGACTAATCCTGCCTGCTATCCACCCCCCTCTGAAACTGGAAAAACAATGCTAGCTCTTAACTTTGTAATCCCAGCAGGCTGGGGAACATGCATGCTTTGCTTTGAAGGCACTCCTGCCTCAGCCCATCTGTGGGGCAGGGCTGGGAGCCTTCATCCTCTGTTGTCATCCTGTGACAGTTCCAGGAGACATCTGTCACCGCTGGCCTGGTGCAAGCATGTGGCAGAGCCAGCATACCTGTTGGAGGGGGCTCTGGGCACCTATCACCCTTCCCCCCACTTTCTCCTGCTGCAGTAAATCCAGCTGGAGGGGAAAGGCTGCTCCAAGCCACCTCCACATCCCATTGGGATGTGCCTTCCACAGCGACTCAAGGGCCAGTGGCTCAGAAAGCCTTTCAAGGGGCTCTGGGGTTGCTCAGACCTCAGGAGGGACTGATATGCCCAGTCTAAATATTCCTCCATTCTTCCTGTAGGAGGTCTGAGGAATGCCACTGGTGCCAGCAGGAGGGGAGCTGCCCTCCCCACCCACCCTGTGAGGGACAGGCTGCTGGGGAACAGTGAGGTGTAACCCAAACAGGAACACTGTTAGGGACCCAGCCCCTTCCAGCTGGGACAGGAAAGAGACACTCTGGGTCCCACTCAGGGCTCAAGCCAGGTGTGCTAGCAGCCAAACACCAAACAGAGCCCACACCGGGGTGTCCATCCCACCAGGTTCTTCTCACGGTCACCCCATGTCTTTACAGCCTCTTCACTGCCCACTCAAGACCAGATCATTCCCAGATTTCCTGAGCCTAAAGACAAGGTCCGTTACCACCCCTTGAGTGGGAGCTGGCCAGGCTTGGGATCCTGGAGACGATTCAGAGGCTGGGGCTGCAGCCATGGCTCCTCTCCAGGGAGGTGTCTGGCCCCACAGCACAGGAGCAGCTTGATGCCCACACAGCATCTCCCCGGGCTGAGAGACAGGAATGGGAGTTCAGCCAACGGAAAAAGCAGAGACTAGAGGAGAGAAAGTACCCCCACAGACTAAAAGAACAGAAGCGACATCCCAATCCGTTGGCCCGGAGCTTGGGGGGTCCCCGGCAGCGGCTGTGCTCCAGGCTGGCCGTGAGCCCGGCCCCGAGGCCGCCGGAGGGCACCATCCGCCCGCTTTTCCCTGCTGTCTGGCGCTCCCGAAGATCAGCCCCGGCCCGGCTGCCCCAAAGCAGCCGGGACGCCAAGCTGTTCAAAGGCACACGAAAGCTGTTCGCATCTATAGCCTGCTATCTAACGCAAGAACCCTCCTTCTCCATCACTCCTAATCTCTGCTCAGCCCCATGCGTGGGGGTGAGAAGTGGTCACAGGCATCCCCACACCAGTGACAATAGGCAGAAGGGAGCAGGACCCAAGAGATGTTGGCCCCAGTGAGAGGAAGCAATCCCACAGCACCAGATCCCCAGTTCCTGGGGAGCAGGACACAGTGCTGGACTCCATTGGTATTTTGAGGTTAGAAGTGGTGAGGTTTAGTGCACGCTGCAAGGAAACGGCTGGCAGCCGGGGCTTCTCCTCTGGTGGGTGGTGTGTGCCCACCACAACTCCATGCTGAAACTCACCCCTGTGGGCTGAGCACCCACCTGAACTCTGCACACTGGTTCTCAGAGAACCCCAGCTCCACCTGCAATCCTGAGTGTAAATGTGCCCTGGATATGACAGAAAACCAAAGGCACAGCATGGCTGTGGATTCACATCAAATTACTGTCCAGGCTTGAACATGCAGAGACAGAGGAGAGACAACTGCCTGACCTCCACCTGTCCCTGTCCCCAGCCCACGCCACAACAGCTGTCTTCCGTTCTGCAGTCAAGCCCCTGTCTCCTGTCACCCCACCACCGCCTGCCAGCGACGAACCTCTGTCAGTGGTGCCATTCCCCTTGTCAGCGCCCGGCCGCCCTGCGTGTGTGAAGACAGGACGGCCCTTTGTGTGTAAGCCTTCCACAGCTGACCCGCCCCGGCGCTGGGCTCCCTCCAGCCTTTGCGCGTCTCCCCTCAGCTTTTCATCACCTCTCCTCTCGCCCTTCATAAAGGGCAGCCCTACCCTGTATGGGAATGGGAGCTGTGGTGGGGATGGCGTGTCCTGCACATCACCTAGAGATGGGTCTCCTGGGCTGGAGTGAGGAAAACAAGGAGACAGGTGAATCTCCTGGGCAAGCCACAATGGGGGACAGAACTCAGCCCTGAAAAATAGGCTCACAGGGAGTCCTGCACACCTCTACACATCCCACCTGTGGCCATGCAGCCAGAAGAGGAGTGATTTTGGTTGTGCACTGCTCCATCACCCTTGCTCAAGGGGCAGTTTTGGTTACAGCCAACTGTGGTGTTTCTCAGAGTGGGGAGAAACATGCTTCTGTATGGTTTGTTCTTCACTGAGCTCTGTAGGGCCAAGGGTTCTCACCACATAAGGGAGCAAGTCTGCCCTCCTCCTCTTCACAGTTTCCAACTCATTCCATTGAGGAATTTCTCCTGGGAGAACAGTGAAGCAGTTGCCATTATGGCCAGTAGGCTGGTTGCCTGCAGGCAACTAGGATTGGTTTGCGAAACAGAGAGAGAAAACAGATTGTTTGAAATATCTGCAGCTCTTCTTGTAACAACAAAACTCTGCCTGCAGCTTCTGACCTGGCACAGATCACAGCCCCTGTGTTTGGTGGCCTTGAGATTTACACCTGACCAGTGGGGATAGGCAGGGAGACCTTCAGTCACAGCAAAGAACAGAAAGTATGTTGCCCTGGCTGCCTACCCTACTCCAGGCCATAGATTTCTGTGGGCTAGGGATATCCTGCTTCTTCTGCCCCAGGGTAGCAGGTGCTGCCCAACCTCAGGAAATCCCTCCCTCCTGCCTGCAGGCACAGCTCTGGCACAAGCAACTGTGCATGTCCCCCACTTGGGACAAGAAATGATGGAAAGGATCAGATCCTCTGAGCAGTAGGCTCACAGCCTTGGGTGCTTTGCAAAGCAGTATTTCCCTTCCCCTGCTCCAAATCTGCAGTTCTTTGGGCACCATTAAATCACAGTGATTTGAAAGTTTGTTTTGCAGTTCATTCATCCCACATTGAGCTGGCACACACTGGCCAAGTGGCAGCAGGATAAGGGGTACAGGGTTAGGATGGAAAAAGATTTCTCCATCATGCCTTCCCCCTTTCTGAAAACAAACTAGGCAGCTCTACTCAGTTCCGTGCTGCACTCTCCACTTTCCAAAGCCTTTGCCAGACATCCCTCTGTGACTCCCCTCTGCAGAGCCCACACTGCAATTGCTGCCCCTTCCTGTTCTCTGTCCTGCAGATAATCATTAACTAGCTCTGCTCTCTCCTGTTATTTTTTTCTTCCCTTTTGAACCTATCAGCCTCATGGAATCAAAGAGGCATTTCAGTGACTCAGGCGTTTCCCATTGCCCTATTCCAGTATCCTCTACTCTTAACGCTGAGAGCTTTTCACGTCCTATTTGGAACTGATAGGAAGCCCTTTCATTGTTTCACTACATGGATATTAACACTGATGAAGGAAATGCTCCATCTGATAACAGAACCGTTGAAAAGAGCACCATTTCCAAACGAGCAGATTCTGAGACAGTGCATTCCTGCAGCTCTCACCAGCTCAGCACACTCTCCTCAGGCAGCCCCAACATGCAGGACCAGCTCCCCACCCCTCATCCCTGCAGGCTGGGATGAGTAGTGGGGATTTCAGGACCTCCAGGAAACATGGTCTTCCCTCATCACAGCCACAGGACAGTGCCCAGGACAGTGCCCAGGTTTCTTCTTGAGATCAATTTGGCATCTTCCAGGCTGTAAGGAAAAGCTACATTTGAGATGGTCTGGCTTGAGTAGCCCAATGGCCAACGGTGAGGTCAGCCTCTGACTGGAGGGAATCTATGTGTCTCAAGGAATCAAGCAGAAAAAAGCATCCTGCCTGGGAGGACATCAACTGGTATTTAAGACATTCTCTGAGCTGTCTGTTCTACTTATCAGCTTTTAATTAATTAATTGTGAGAGCCCCTCCCGTGGATGAAGTCTCTTAAATGGAGCTCAGAAGAGACAATAAGTCTCTTGAGGGATGGCTACAGGGAGAGCCAAAAGCTCCATCTCATGCCCCAGCACTGAGTACAGTCACCAGCATCTCCAGAGGCTTCCCAGACCTACAGCTCTACCATACCCCAGAGTCCCCAAAACCATCACAGGCAAGTGGGCAACTTCTCTCCAGGCCATATCCCAAGCCAGGTATCATGGCAGAGAAATGCCTCTTTCCAAAGTGTTTTGATTGTTTCAGGACCTTCTGCTCATCCTGAGACCTCTCCAAAGCTGGCTGGCCAGCACAGTTTTCTGTCTCTCCTGAAAGTAATTTTCTCCTGCTGTGGCTGCCCTAATCAATTAGTGACCTATAAATAGCCTACCTGATTGCACAGTGACATCCAGAGCATATCATCATTGCCAGTTTCCTCCTCTACCTGAGGAGCAGACTTTTTCCAGAGCACGGAGAGTGGGTGAGGAGCACCCCTCTGCCCAGCCCTCTTTAATGCTTTTCACCACTGGGTGACTTTTCACTGTCTGCCCATCGCCTCCCACTCCCGTGGAACAAGAAAATAAGTTTTGAGCCTTTGATGTTCTGGTAACACACAGACCAGAACAGAAAAGGTCCCTAAGCTCTACCTGAGCTGCCTTTGGAGTTCTAGTCACTCCTACACAATTCCACTGAAAAGCCCATTTATCCCATTTACTCCTGACCATCAAGGTTGGTGCAACCATCCCAGAGGATGCTCCAGCTTCCAGAAATTATGATCAACATAATCTCCATTATTAGCAAACCTCCCAATTCACTGGACAGGTCAAAAAGAGAATCAGGAAGCTTTGGAGGGTCACCCAGCACAGGGACCACAGGGGAGTCTACAGCCAAGATCCAGCCTGACAGCACCTACCTGGGACGAGCTTCTTCTCACCTGGTGACACTCTCAATGTCTCAGGCAAGATGGCAATATGCGGTCACCACTGCATGCTTATTGCTGCAGGACAGCCATAACTACCTATCTCTTTCTTCTGCTGACCAAGCAAAGATAATTAAATCATAAAGTCAGACAGTATCCCAAGTTGGAAGTCACACACAAGAGTCTTCAAGTCCAAGGCTCTGCACAAGTCCATGTCCTCTGCATGAGGACAACCTCATGTGCCTGACAGCATTGTTCCATGTTAAAAAGCAAAGCATTCTTTGAATAGAGGGAATGGGGTTATCATGGCTGGCTACCACTTTCCTGCCATTTTCCTTTCCCAGCTGATGTGCAAACCTCAAATCTGATGGCCCCATTGGACTTTTGCTCTGCACTTATTCAGTAGATGAGCAATTGAGGGCTTTTACTTCTAAGTTACTACAGCAGCCAAGCTGGTTCACAAGCCTGGAAATATAGGAATTCACAGTTCATTATATGTGTGTGTGTAGAAGAGAAATCAGGTAATCTATCAGAATGTACATATCTCATTTATATTTTTTTTGAAATTTCCCTCACGGGGGTCTTGCCTGGGCCATGCAGCAGGGCTGACCCACAGAAGCTGCTATTCTGAGGAGCCAAGACTCTCAGTAGTTAAAAAATTTCTTATTTTCTTGTATCTCGCCTCCAAAGGGCTGCCTCTGGCAGCGCTGGAGGAAGTCACCCAGTGTTTTGTTCTCGTAAACTGCCCCTTTGTTCGGCTGTGATTTGAGTGGATCAAACAGCTCTGAGGATGTAACCACAAATCCCAGGACATGCTATGACGGGCAGGGAAGTGGTGTCTCCAGCATGAGTTGGCAAAGCCCTGGCCATCACAGTCGGGAAACAGCCCCCTACCCTGACTCAGCCCAAAACCCCCAGTGGGCATTTCCAAGTTGCCACAATGGCCACAGCTGACAGTCTGGCTGGGGCAAAACTCCTGGGACATGGCTCAGCAGGGAAACACTCCTGTCCTTCCACCATGCTGGGTCACAGTGTTGTCACTGCATTGCTGAGCCCCAGGCACATGGAAGGTTTCCTCACCATCCCAGTCAGTGCTGACTGCTCCATAGCTGCTCCCTTTTGCCCAGCTCCTTCCCCATCTTTGGGAACTCACACAACCCTTATACCTGCTGTCTGGGGCAATCTCCATCCCTGAGCAGCAAAGCCAGGCTGGATGAAACCAGGATTGGGTCTGACCCCAATCTGGATGAAAGCCAGCCACAAGCCTCAGGTAAGTGTCCATGCTCATCCTCCTGGGTACACAGAGAAGGGCTTGGGTGGAAAATGAGATTCTCAAAGATCAGGCTGTACCATGACACTGCATGTTTGACATATTTTTTCCATGTATAATAAGCAAGGGACAGGAACTCAGCACAGAGCTCCTCAGGAGGGATCTGAGTGGTCCCTACATCTGATCTTGCAATAAAATACTTGGATATACAGAAACCACCATGTTCCTTATGTCTTAGAAGTGTGTTGGTCTGGGACAAGCTGCACTCCAAAGCAATGTCCAAGTATTTGGTGCCACAAAGGTGCAGCCGCATGTAGAATCTCTGCTGGCTAATGAAGGGTTGAGTGCATGTTCTGCTCTTTCCCTCTGTGGTAGCACTAAGAAGCCCTTTTCTCTACTATTCAGGTCTTTGCATACACATTCTCAGGGACCTTGAAAATCCCAGAAAAACAGCAGGACAGGCACATTGAGCTTACATAACTGGTGTGACAAAAAAAAAATGCATGTAAGATAGTCATGGCTTTTGTGCTCTAAAAAAAAAAAGGGAGCAGAGGGTCTGCTGGTGGACTGGATGAGACCAGCCATCATGGGAGATAGGACACAGTGCCCCTCTAGTCAGCCACCCTCCCCTCCATCAAAGTGACACCAGCTTCCACAATTTGCTTGTGTCACAAGTCCTCTCTCAGACACCTTTTGCCAGCTCATGGCTACCAGCTCACACTGGGAGCTCATTTGGCTGGGTGTTTTTCTTAAATCTCAGCTGCTAGAGGCAGCAGAACATTGGTTTGGTTGTGATCCATATTTTCTACCTAAAAACAAGGGTAATTAGCACTTGGAGTTAGAGTGAGGGAACACAACACCCGCCCCCCTCAATCTCTGCAGGAAGATAAAAACAACACCCAAAATGTTAATTTTGGTCAGATTTCTTGATTCTGGTCATTTACACCAACAACATGGAACAGAGAGATGTCAAACTCACACTGACAGATGCTTGGGTTCAGCATGGAAACAGGGCAAAAAAGGTAAAACCCTACACAAGATAAAGGCACACAAGGTATGAGACAAGGATGGTGCTGGATCAGGCTGGGTGGGAGATGGAGGATTAAATTCCTCCCTCAGAGGCTTTGTCATGGAGAGGGATGGCAGCATATACCAGGCAGGGAGGTGGCATGCCCAGGGACCAGCCCTAGCAGGCACTTTGCATGGGCCAGCCTTAAGCATGTTTCCACAGAGCTGAAAGGAAAGCCCAGCTGCAGTCCTGAAAAATAACAAATAATAAAAGTGACTGTAAGCAGCAGCAGGGCTGGCAAGGAAACATTCCCAGTAGCAGCTGCTTCCTGAGTGCAACATTTATTTGATCCCCTGGCACCATCTGGGCCATGCCCTACTCTTTGTTTTCATTAAGAGTTTAGAAAAACAATTCAGCTTTGACTAATTACTCTTTAAGGTCCCAGGCTCACCCTTTCTCCTCCCCCCACATTTCCTCTCCCAACCCCTCACCTTAAGTCCATGCCCTCCATCCCCTCCAGTCAGCTCTCACCTTCCATCCATGCCACATAACTCCCCTTGGCTCTGTATTCCCAGACATAATCTGGTGTCCCCTAGTGCCAGGCAGGACACATCTTCACATGTCCCCCAGGAGCATTGTCCTTTGCCTCTACAGGCAACACTGGCACAAGCACAGCAACATATGCTGCAGTGTGCCAGGCAAACCCTGAAATGTTCTGCTGTGCTGGGTTGGAGCTGTGCCCCCCTTGGCAAGGAAGATTAAGTGGGTCAGCAGCACCATCCAGATCAACTGTGCTGTGAGTGGACACCTCCCAAATCCTGTGGGCTGGGAGCCACTGGAGCCCTGTCCAGACCCCTCACAGTCCTCTTTCCATCTTCAACACAAGCATGTTGTCCTGAGGGAAGCAGCCCTACAACCCAGTCCAGAGGGGGAGCCTGTTTTGTTGAATGTGTATTTTCCACCTGGAATAATGAGAGAGTAAAAAGTCAAACCTTGATTTGAAATCCTTGCCACACTGGGAAGGCGTTGTTATTGCACATGACTTGCATGTTTCTCTCTAACCTGGTGTCCTCACCTGATGGCTTTAGCAGGATTTGCAGGGAGGACAAAGAACCAGAGGAATTCCGGTCCCCTAATTACACTTGTGGTGAGGAATTTGCTTTTGCAATATCCCTGCTGAGTTAACCTAACAAGCATAGAGACTGGCCTTTCTGATTTAATTAGCAGCTCCACCATGAAGTCCCCTTCACAGCATGCACATGCTGGCTGCCCCCTCCTCGAGAGACCTGCTGGTGTTTATTCCCTCTCCCCTCATCCTTTGCAATCCTCTGCAAAAACTCAAAGCACTTTTATGCCTTCCTACTCCCACTTTCCAGTCCTAAAAGGTGTGCTTGGGTCGAGGCAGCAGCTCTGTTTCCTTGCTCTTTCCTAACAAGTGCTTCCTGCTCCTTGCTGCCTGTGATTATGTGGAGCTCACAAAGCGCTGGGATTTCCTTCCCTGGAAACCCTGCTGGCCCCACGGTGCTCTCTCCTCTGCTCTCGTCGAAGGCCTGGGTAACTCATTACTCCAGCCCTGCAATCTCGGCTGGGAAAGCAGCCGCGTGGGAAACCGCAGCCACCAGCCGCACTCCCGCTTCCTACAGCGGCAGGTTGGCAGAGGGCTGCAGGGGGAAATTGGCCAAGGGAGGGATGGGGGGTGGTTTGGGGAGTTTTCTTATCCAGTGGGGCTTGCTGCTGGATGGAGGTGGCAGAGACAGAGGGACCACATTCGTTGTGGATTGCTCTGAGTTTCTTCAGAGCCATCAAAGCCTGCAGGCTGGGTTGCACTCAGGGGGCTTGGTGAAGGTCACAGATAGAGCTTGGCTTTCAAATAGGGGTCAGTCCGGTTCCAGGTATGCTGTGAAAGGCAGTCAAGGTAGCAGACATCACTGATAGGCCAGGCTTATGCTGCCAGAACAAGGACTGCCAAAGAAAATTTTCAGGGGGTTTGCAGGCTAACGCACTGACCCTCTCCAAGACAGAATTGTGCTGGCAAAACTCTGCAGTGAAGAGACTTGTCTTATACTCCAGGCTAGCTAGGGTTGTATTGTAACGAGAGAAAACAGAAAAATAGGCTTTCTGGACCTCAAGAATCATTGCGCTGGCCTCAGCTGTGGTGGCTGGGAGTATTGTATTTCCCTTGCTGTGAAC
This sequence comes from Pycnonotus jocosus, assembly GCA_013400435.1. Taxonomy (NCBI): domain Eukaryota; kingdom Metazoa; phylum Chordata; class Aves; order Passeriformes; family Pycnonotidae; genus Pycnonotus; species Pycnonotus jocosus. The sequence continues at coordinate 619,010 of VWYP01010905.1, read as the reverse complement.
TGTGGGGTTTCAATAGCTCCAGTTTGCACACTTTTAGCCACGTGGGCACATGTCAGCTTCAAATAGGTACACCACAACCCTCTATCAAAAAAGTTGCCAAGTGAGACTTTCCTTATCACCCATGCCCATCTGCGTTCCCACTTTGCTGACTGTGTCAGTCCAGCTCTGAAGCAGAGAATCCTGCAGCCATCCCACTGCTCTCACTTCCACAGGCAGTGCTCAGCTCCATCCAGAACAGAGATCAACACTGAGACAGAGCTCTCACCTGCCTGCTGAAAGAAAGGGCAAGGCAACAGAGAGGCAGCACTGCAAGCAGGTTTTGCAGTCATGTAAGCAGTGGCTTTGCATGACTGCAGGATGCCAGGAAAAATGAACCAAGATATGGCCACTGCATGGACTTTCTAGAGCAAGAGTAAACTCAGATATTAGCCTCTTGTTGAGGACTGAACTCGCTCAGTGGGCTGGCAGAGGAGAACAAAGCTGGTAGCCTTCTTGGAGGTGTGCTGTTGTACCAGCACAGAGCCCAAACTTGTTTAACTAGTGGATGGATTAATGGAATTATATATGAACATGAGCAAGGGGGAATCACAGGGGTCTGGGAGGAAAGCAAAAGGAATCACAATAATTATTAATCAGTTGAGGTCTTTCTGGCTAAAACACATACACCTTAACACAGGAAATAACCCAAAGCATAAACGTGGAAGAGGTTTTGAGACAAAAGCCCAAGGTCTCATCTTCCCGCTTGGATTGTTGGCTACAGGACAGACTGGTGGATAGGGGGAAAGATAGAAGAAACATTGTAACAAGTGTCACTCTTGGCGGTGGCCTAGCTGTGGGCGCCATGTGAATGGAAGAAAGGAAAGAATGCTGTCCCTTATGGACAGAACTGTTGCCAAATGTTCTAAAACACAGCTGCTTGGGTTCCTCCAGGGCCGAAGCCCAGGAGGTACAAAGCAGAGGTCCACATAGAAACATCTGTGTGGGCAGTGTGGATGCATGGCATGGAGGAGACATGCTGTGATGAGTCTGAGGTAGGACAGGAGCAACAGCGCACTGCTCGTCTCCACAACAAAACCATCTAAAACATGCATGTGCTGTCTCCTATGGCATCCAGCCCAGTGGCAGGCACTACTTGGGGTGGAGGCTGTCCCGGCAGGCTGCAGGAAGTGTGACTCGGGTTTCCAGCGCGAAGGAATGCCGGGCAGCGGCAGCGGCAGCCAGCTTCCTGCTGCATGTTTCCTGCCCCTCTCCCTGCCCCCCTGACACGGCCACAGCCTTACTGGAAAACCTGTGTGCTGCTCAGTATTCCCAGCCCAGTCACTGGCACTGCCCAGGTGGCAATGGGCTGGTGTGAGCCATGGCTTTGCTCTTACCCTTCCCCTCTGCTTTGTGCTACTGCTAGAGCCAAGTGCTTGTGTTCTTTCCATAGGGATATGAAAGAGAATAGGACAGTGAAAGCAGAGAGAAGGAATGGCACAAACCTTGGCTGTGGGAGATGACACTGGCACTGGGGCCATGGGGAATTTCAGCCACTCTGTCCCGCTTGGTGCCTGGGCTCATGGGTGAGTCACTCTCCATGGAGAACATCCAGCAGGCTCTCCCAGTTTGCAGCTGCATTAGCGAGGCAGACAGTTCATGCCTGCATGGTTTGGGCTCACAGAGCTGTGCTGCCTGATAGGAACATGGCTCTTCGATCTTTGCCTTCCAACACTCCTCATTCTCTCCCACCATCACCAAAGACCCATACTTGGCTCCCCTCCAAGGAACTGGCTTCATCTCCTCCCTGCCCATTGTACATCTATCCCAGCCTGCACCAGCAGTTTCTTGGTCTTCAAATCTATCTCCTCTTGTGCAGATTCCTTGCCAGCCCTGGTCACTGTCACTGGAGGATGCTGCAACCTTCTCGGGACCCACCTTAGTCCCAAAGCTGCTTAGCAACACCATAGATCAAATCTCACCACTTCCAGCCCAGCCCTCCTCACACTGTTTGGTCTCACCTTGACCTTGTTTCTGTAGCCAGACATCTCCCTATTAGGTTTTTGCAGGGTTCTCTCTGCACAGCTCAAGCCTCATCCCCAGCATCACTTTTCTTCCCACAGGGTAGCCCTGAACCTTCTTGTCCTTTTCTCCTTTCACGACATTCTGAGGGTGGATAAACTCATCCCACCAACCTTCTGGTAGCCCAGCCCTTCCTTCACACCATGAACAGGAACTAACTCCATGCTTACACCCCACTGTGGGCATCATCTGACAGCTGAAGACCTTCCCCAGGCCAGACAGCAGGCACCTGGCTCTGCCATGGAACACGAGGGATGCCGGTCCTCAGGCACACATCAAATCAGTGTCATATAAAATGTACCTCAGCCGGCTGGGCAGGAGCATCTCACTCCACACTAGGTATCCACCTAATCTCCCCAGAGACAGTCCTCCAAGGCTGTTGCTATTCAGGCACTGACAAAAATCTGACCAAGATGTTTTCAACAGTAAGATGGGAGTGATTACAAAGCAACCAACTCCTACCCTCCAGCTGGGAAAGCTCACTTTGGAGTTTTCTGTAGAAACATGTGGATTTTATTTTTTTTTTAATAACGTTTTAAATTTTAATCTCTAGTGCCAGCAAGACTTGTTATTGGGGTGGTCCCAAATGTGGCTTTCTGGAGTTGGGGGAAGGGAGAGGGATAGGCCAAAGGTGAGGCAGAGCTCTGCTCTCCTCCCACCAGCCAAGCACCAAGGTGGCACTTGGGTCACAGTGAGAACGGAGCAGGGGCTGGACCTGGGTTAATCTCTGGTAAAGCCAGGCAACACCTTTGCTCTTGGGAAAGTGATAGAACTCTGCCCACACTAATGCCCAGGGAGCAGAGTGAAGAAAAAGGAGATGGCAGAGTGAAATGAAGCAGTAGCTCCTGTAGAGGCTTTTCAGCTCCTGCTTCCTTTGGGAGTGTGCACAGCTCCACTTGCACTCACATCTCAAGCAATAAGTAAACCTAGCATAGAGACATGGACAGGGCAGCCCAGCAATGCCAGCAGCAGCTCTGCCATGTAGAGGCCAGCAACTACACCTGTCAAGGCCCATCTTCCTCCACCAGGCCCTCACACCAATAGTGTTTGCCATCATCCCATGCCTGAGTGCTGTGCAAAACATGGCTCTAGTCTCTACCTGCTCCGTCTTGAAGCTGCCGAGGCAAGGGTGTGTCTAGGGGCTGGATCCCCAGAGGGCAGAGCCATTCTTGGAAGTTTGCAGGCCTTGACTGAGCAAAGCCAGAGCTGAGCTGATCTAGGATCAGCAACAGTCCTGCACTCTCAAGCTGGAGCCCTCCAGGAGTGGCTTCCAGCCAACATCTCCAAGACTGATCACCCCCTCTCCTGTGGCCATGCCAGCTGGAGCAATGCCTGCCCTGGAGCAACAGACAGAGCTGCTTATGTGATGGATCCCAGACTCACATCAGTGAGACTCTCCAGGCTTGCAACAGACTTGCACTGCAATAAAATGAGTTACACCACTCCAGGTAGCCTTGATCCTCTTGGCTGAGTAAGTATAGCACAAACCCACCAGTGCAGAGATGGGCACTACTGTCAAGGCAGGCAGCACCCCAGCAGCAGCCACATGTCTGTGCTGGACATCACATTATTTCCTGGGCCAGGGCTGCATATGCCCATACACACCCACAGTCTCAATAACCATCACCCAGCATTTCTTTGCAGCTCATGGGATTTATATATACAGTTATCTATTAATTTAAAAAACACCACAGAAATCCTATCACAGATAAAGCACTTGGCATGAAGGTGAAGGAGATGGCAGTTTTCAGTTTTGGCTGGAGGACTTAAATACCCTCACTTTATAGTGCTGCCAATCCACAGTGCAATTGTGTCAGTGCATGAAAACCATTCTGTGAAATTCAAAAGGCTCATTAGTCAAAGGCATTAAGGGTGAAAATTGACGAAAACACCCTGGAAAGTAAATCAGGTCAGGGAAAAAAAAAAAAAAAAAAAAAATAAAGAGAGAGAGAGAAAGAGAAAGAAGTCCTGGATAAATATGAGAGTGGCAGCAAGATCCCAAGGAGAACAGAACTAGCTAAATACTGGGACACAAAGTCCTCTGCAAGCACCTCTGTCACTGCCACTGTGAGTCTGGCTCAGCCCTGGGGCTGGACTCAGTGCACATCACATCTGTGTTTGGGCTAAATAAAGTGTTTAATTAGCACTCCAACTACCAAAGAAAATATCACTACCTGATTTTGGGGAACAACAGGTATTTTTAAAAACAGCTTATTTTATTCCTTGGAGCCATAGGGAAATTAAATCCAGTCACTTGATTATCAGAAGAAAATTAAAAGTCCAACTTCAGTAACAACAAAAATAACACAAAGTCATGAAGTGCAATAAACAGCATGGGGACCAGAAGGCTCTTTAAACAGTTTTTTTAATCTCCTCTCCTCTCTGCTCATAATATTGCTTTTATTATTTTCTGATGTGGAACCTGATTCTTACAAGTGCGGTGGATGCTGACAGCACAGTAATGGAGCAGCAGCAATTTCTCCCAGGCAGACCTCAGTGATTTAATATGCCTGCAGAGAAAGAGAAGGGCAAGAGGCAGCTTAGGAGGAGAGAGTGAGCTGGGCCAGGTGGTGCCAGCAATAAACCACGGTGATTAAGAGCTGGTCATGCTGAGGGGGGTTCCACAGCAAAGGGTAAGCAATGGCCACTCACACCAGCTCCATGTCCCTTCCCAGTGCTCTGCCATGCCTGCCACAGCCCTTGGCATTGGTGAGGAGGGTGTCCCAAGGATGGGGATGGGTAAAGGCGATGAGAACTCTGTGCTGCAGCCCATTGCCCAAGTCTGCCCATAGCTAAATTTTGCCAGTCCATGCTCATGTTCCTGGCAATCCAGGAGAGCCAGGTTGTTGCACAAGTGCCCCTCTCAGCCAAGGCCTCACTGATTTGAGAGAGCATTTAGAAAGAGTCCCAGAGAACAGAGAAACAGGATGGATCACTGTGAGGAAGGTGCCCTATTGCCTGCCCAGCACACTGTATTGACTGCCACATGGGACAGCTGGGCCATGGAGCCAGTGGGAAGGTCTCTGCTGGGTTAAGAAAAAGGAAACTTTTCCTTTTCTGAACAGCAACTTTCCTGCTGCCATCCCACATATGGCCTCTCAGGGCTACTATAACCGTCATCTCTGTCATGTTTCACTGTAGAGCTCTCCATGGCCGTTCACAACCACCCAAGTTTTGACCACTAGTGTGAAACCAGCAGCAGAGACAGACACTGAAGGAGAATATCTAATGGTAGAATATTGGTGGCAACACAACAGAGAAGGTCTGAAAAGCAAAGGGTACCAGAAGAGAGCTCATATCCCATCTATCCTCGCACAACTGCGCCCACTGCAAGGGAAAGCTCTCCTGGTGCTTATGGTTCCTGTGCTGCCTGTGCCCTTCTGCCTGACAGTGGGACATGTGACTGCAGCTGGAATGATGGATGGGACTGGAGTCCCTCTTTAATAGTATCTCACAGTGGTTTCCGTAAGTTGATGGAGATTGCACAACACCGCCAACTGCCGTGCCGGATATATTTTGTAACCAAGGCTTCTATGCCACATCTGTAGGATGATATGCCTCAGGGTCTTCTGAGGAGCTCTAGGGAAGTTTGAGCACAGGAAGAAAAAAGAAAAAGAAAAGGAAAAGAAAAAGTCAACAAACCTCTTTCTATAGCAGCTATTTTGGTGAGGCACCCTGGGGTGAGAGAGAAACTGGCACCGGCCAGCTTTGGAGGCACAACAGCACAGCAGGCTTGCTCAGAGCTCTGCCCACTCCCAGCTAAGAGAAGGTCCCTTTCCCATGGGTGGGTGGCAGTGCACCATGAAATACCTAGACAGGAACTGCAGACAAAGTTGTGCTCACCAGGAGTAGCTGCAAGGCAGGGCTTGAGATGGTAACAGCCCTCCTTGGGGAAGAAATGCTGCTGAAGTATGGGGGAGGTGTTGGACAGCTGCTGAGGGTGGCTGTGGGCTGTCCCCACTGATGGCCTCAGGAAGTGCCATCCTTGTCATCCAGGTTCAGCAGCGCATGCCAGAGAGTGAAAGCTCCCATAACTTGAGTTCATGCCATCTCCCATCTTCTTGGCCTCTTTCCAGAAGAGGAGCAAGGACTTCAGGATACATGACTGGACTAGAGGATGTTGGAGAAGATGTTCAAAGTGACAATAGCCTAGCTGGTACCACATGTCTTGGACATCAGCAGCTCTATGGCAGAAGTCCCCAACAGTGACCCAAAGTAACATTGACTCTCAACATCAACCTGTACATCAGCATCACACTTCCAACCACTCAACAATATTAAAATTCACAACACAATCACAAATGCAAGCTAGCACACCCCACACCAGTATTCCCTTCTTGGGAATTACCTTCTTGGGAAAAACTGGCCTAGGAGAAGAGCCAGCCTGTTGATTCCATCAGGTTAAGGAGGCCAAGCAAAGAGAACTCCAGGAATCACTGTGTTCCTGGACTCAGACACGAAACTATCAGCTTCTGATTTAGGAGGAAAGAAATGATCTCTGACACAGAGAACCTGTAAGACTTTATAAACCAAAGCAGGCCATGGGGGACAGGAGCACATTACAGGGACAGGACATCAAAGACAGGTGCTGAATTCCCTATGTGTGACAGCTTCTCATCAGCAAGGAGATGTGAATGCAGAGGGAAGCATGGAACCAAAGCTTCAGAGATGGCTCAGAGTTTAAGTGGCTGATAATTAGAGTGCTGGGACATTTTTCAGCCTGCACTTAACAGTGGGGATGAGATAATGTCAGAAACCTGAGCAGAGAGCATCTCTTGCAAAAGACTGATTATGCCTGCAAAAAAACAAAGCTGAAAACTTTATGGCAATGCCTCCATAACCTTGAGGCTGAGCTCTGATGTGGGGCTGAGCCCTGTGTGGAATCCCTAAATGCTGACCAATATGGGTCCAGTCATATGTTTGCCATCACTGATGAGAAATGGTGCTGTTCACATCACTCCCGTACCTTGTGACTGATCTCCCTGCTCCCACTCCCAAGGGAGCAAGCAGCTCTTTTGTCCCCAAATTTAATGGGCTGGAGACTCTTCATGTACCAGCACGTTGCTTGTTCTTCATGGGTGCTAAGAAAACCTTCTAAAAACCCAGTAAGACACAACTCAGTGGTAGATCTGCTAAGGGTTCCCCAAGTCTTTTATATCTCATCCATTTTCCATAGCTCTGCCAACACACACCTTCAGTCCTACCTGGGCTCAGACCTTGAAATAACTGTGGTCTGATTGTAATCAAAGACAGGAGAGTTTATTAAGCAGAGGTGTCTCACTGCTACAGGATGGGGAAAGTCTCATGGATTACCTCTTAAATTAGATGAGCTGGAATCCTGGCATGCTTCTCTAAGTCTCAGCTACCCCAATGGTTTCTTGATGACTTTGCCACTCTTCACCACACCATTTGTGTATGGGTTCTCTCTTCTTCAGTGTCTTGGTGCCACCTTTGGACAAGGAGGTGTCCAGCTCATGGGCTGTAGTGAGGCTTCCCTCTCCCTTGAATTGCATGGGTGAAATAAAACTGACATCATCCTCATTGTAGCAAATTTATCCTCATCTTGAGGAACCACCTGGGAACACTTAGGCAGCAGTGCTGGCTGCTGTCCGCATGGGAATGCTTCAGCTTCTCTTTGATGCCTCAGTCCAGCCTGGTTTCATTCCATTCAGAGGCACAGATAGCATGAACCTCATTCCCTGGCCAATCAGGATGCATTGCCTAGATTCTTCTTTCAGGGCCAGTCCTTCCCAGCACCACCATGCTAACATTCCCCATCCCACTCTCCTTATGATGCCACCAGTAGTACCCAACATGTTATGTATTTCTGCTGCTGCTGTCTGGTGCCCCATGAGCAGGTTTGACAGGCAAAATGCTCCCTGGGTGGGGCCTGGGCTCAAAGCAGTATTATTGTGTATGCATCAAGCACAAAACATCAAGATCTAGTAGGGAATGGGAACCACAGACGGACCCTGTGACAGAGAGTGAGGACATTGGAGGAATAACATGGAAAACACTTCCTTCAAATTTCCATACACATCTTCACTCCTGGGAGGAAAAAAGGAAAGAAGTAAAAGGAAGGGAAAAAAATGTATCCTTTTCAAAGCAAGGACATATTAAGGCCCAAACATTCTCCCCTGACGCATGAGCCAGGATGCAGAGATGCTGTTTTTTCCAGGAGGAAAGAAGGGATTTTGCTATAGCCTCCACTTAATGAAAAATTCATCTTACATCTCTGCAGGTGAGGGCAGCTTAGCTCCACATTCGTGGTTGCTTTCCCATGCCTCAGTTTCCTCACCAGTAAATCAGGTTGACACTCACCTATGGCAGAGCCAGACAATGAGCCTTAACCTGAAGCTGCAAAGCCCTTGGAGGGCCTCCACAGACTGTGCCATCCATCATTGTCTACAACATGAACACAGAGCTTTTGTAGTGCAAAAAGCAGGTCCCAGACAGGGAGAAACACCACCCTTTGGGGCTCAGACCCTCTCCCCTCTCCTCCTCCAGCAACGGTCTCCTTTTCTTCATCTTCCTCCTGCACAGGCCAGGCATAGAGCCGAGCTAACAATTCAGATAACAGAATTAAAATTATCCTGATTAGGAAAAGCCATTACCCGGAAGAAAGCAAACTCCAGCTCAATGCTGCCTGTAATCCAAGTCTCCTATGGCCGTGCAGCAAAGGAAACCTGACTCCAGGCAAAGGCAATTTGTCTTGGAACAAGGGAAGTTAAGGGTCTTAATGGGAATTTTGACACATTTTGTTTTGATTTCACTAATGTTACAAAAGTAACTGTTAGAAAATATTTCAGCCCCGCCATGAGGAGTCAGGTCCTTGTGTGTATGGACAAACTGCTCAGGCTGGCCCTTTGGAAAGGGATTGTGGCTGTGGGAAGAAGAGGTCTTGGTGCCAAATCTCTTCACGCTTTCCCGGGTGCAACTGTTTCTTTATGAGTCCATCAGGCAGGCAGGAACCCTTCAGCTTCCCCAGTTTGCAGTGGCACTTCTGGGGTAGCCAGCATCACAGCATTACAGACAGGACCTCTTCTTGTTTGTCCATACAGACAAAAAATTGGGAGATAATCCAGGCTGGGGGGCCTGTGACTGCCTGGATGGTGGGTCTGGCACAGTTTTAGTGGGCACTGAAGATAAAGGTCTGCTTGATGGGCATCCCATGTGGCCCACAGAAACACCCATCACAAGATGCAGGAAAAAAGGATATACATGGGAATTGCTAAGAGGGGAGATGCTAAACCAGTACCCACCTGCAAGGCCTTTCAAGAGGCAAAGATGGGTTATCTGCAACATGCCCTGGGGCAAAGGAGAATCCTTCTCTATTTTCCCTTTCACTTGTGTTGTTTCAGTATGATAGGGCAGTCATTCCTTGCAGAAACCACACCAGCTCCTGGGCTGTCTTAAATGCCATCTCCCCTCTTTGTGGAAGGAAAAAAGTCATTAGGTGCTCTTCTGCTCAGGCATTCGACCCTGTTAAGGGCAGTAACGGTCACTGCCATGCACCTGAGGGGTTGGGAGAGGTGTTCCCCCTTGCCCCCATGGAACTTCTTGGCAGCCCCTCCTGTGGCTCCTCCCACCCCGCTCCCCTAGCCCTGTTTCCAGCCCCAGACTGGCATTTCAACCCCCCCAGGCAACAGCAGGGTAGGATTCAATGTGGGCAAGATGGTGTCACAGGTCTGTTAGTAACTGCCTGAAGCTTCAGCTATTTCTTTTTATTTGGCACCAAAACAGGACCTGATGCTTCGCTGGTCCTCAGTGACTTGTGTCTGGGGAGACAGCCTATGTGTTAAATTAATCCCATGGACATTTTGGGTGCATTTAACTCTGAAGCACCTGGGGAAATACAGGAAGAGAAAACCAGATGTCTGACAGTGAGGCACTCAGGTTTAGGTAAAAACCTGGGACAGCAGGGGCAGGACATGCTCTTCCCAGTGTCTGGGTACTCCTCCACTCCACATTCAGACAGGAGCATCCCTGATTAATGTAGTCTGGGTCTTAACTGCTATCCCAATAAAATGTGCCACATAACCCCTAATCCCAGATATTTAATGGGCAAGAAGCAGGATTTCCTTGGCTTTCCAGCCCAGTGGTCACTCTGTGGACTTGCAGCACATCCCTGGCTGAGCTTTAGGGGTGAGAACTGGATACCCACAGCAAGATTGCTGACTAGGCTGAGCAAGGAGAAGTGGAGAAATAATCCTGGTGCAGTTAGGACAGCACTATTTTTACCAAGGCTGAATGCAACAAACTCAGACAAGCAGCCAAGACTGTGGGGTTGCAGGAAGAATCTCTGTGCCTCCACAGAGATAACGTTTACTTGCAGCAGCTTTTCTCATCCCTGCTCCAGTGGCCCCATCTCCACCCAGCCTGACACAGCCCACATTTGTAAGCTATTTTTTGTTGTTTTAACACAATGCTGCAATTCTAACCCACAACCTCAGATTGTCAAGCAGTTTTTCTTCTCTTTCCTTCAGAAAAAAAAAAATACAGCTGAACTAATTGGATGAAAGAAGAAAATAAAATGTAAGCCAGCCTAAACACATGCAGTTCCTACCTACAGCCAGGGGCTGGCTTCTCCCAGGCCAAAATCAACACATGTCAATTTTTAACATGACAGGGCTTTAAAAGGGGGGGTTGAGCCCTGGATGAAAGGTGGCTGGAAAACATTAATAACAAGGTCTGTCAATTAAAGGCAGGCATGACAAGCCACCAAGACAAGAGCTCTGGGGGTTCCATTCCTCCCTTTCTCTCCCCTCTTAGTTTGGTGGGAAAAAAAAAAAAAGGTGATTTAAGAAAAGAACCCCTCAATTCTGAAAAAAAATGTAGCCATATTACCACAAAAAAGGATAGGTTTTGTTTAGGAGCCTTGAGAACACCCCAGCAGGTAAGGTTGAGATCAACAGGTTAAGGAAAACATTGCTTTGAAGAATGCTCCCAGTGGCTCCACCTATTCCAGTGCTATTGCTTCCACTTCACCTGTACATGCTGGGGAGGAGCAGTAGCCTGGCTACCTCCTCCAGAGCATCAAGCATCATCATCCAGAAGGATTTGCTGTTACTTTACCGAGGTGACTTGGTGACAACAGGCAGCCACTGGGTGATGTACCTGTTGCACTGGAAAGGGCTATTTTGGATTTTGGTCAGGAAAATGAAAAAAAAAAAGGAAAACCACCACCCTGCTTTTATCAGCCCCATAGGAAGTGTTTCTATGGTTTTCATGAGCTGGGCAGGTTTCTAGCCAGAGCCACCCACTGAGCTCCCAAACAGTTGGGAAAAACAAGGGAAAGGGGCAGAGTAGTGGCAGCCCCACCAGCCTTTGGAAATGAAGGCAAAAGTGAGTGAGGAGAGGGGTAAGGAGGAGTGAGAGTTAGTATTAGGGGGTGTGGAGGGAAAAGAGCTTTATTTTCAAAATCCAGCAAACATCCCACTGAACTGGGAGGAGGTTCCCATGGTGCAGAGAAGCAGTGTTGTCTTTCAGCTGGGAAAGCAGGTAAAGATTCAGCCCAGAGGGAAATGGCAGAGATTCATTTCACCTTCAAGTCACACACTCTGCACAGTATATACTGTGCCGGCATGTGTTACACTTCCACACAGCAGAGGAACCAGCTGGCGGAGCAGCTCCAACATTCCCTGCTGCCATACTCTGTCCCCAACAGTGGCCCAACCAGATGGTCTAGTAGGTGTTAAGAGCCCACAACAGTCAAAGGCAACGTGCTCTGCCTCCCAGCATCAGCATCTTAGTCTCTGAAGGGGAGAGGACCTTCCTGGAGACCCTCTAGTTACAGACGTTGCATCCAGCCTGACTCATGGCTGTGCAGAGCTGGAGCAACACATTTCAAGTGGCTCAGATGTGCAGGGGCTTTGAGAGATGAAGATCTGCCCCTTCATGTGCCATTTGCCTGAGTGTGGCAGGTGAGCTGAGCTCCTGCCCCGCTCTCAGGTTGCATTCCACTTTTTCTGGCCCAGAAAAAAACCCTCCTTCCAACACGCACAGGGTTCACTTTGCAAGGACAGGCAGACACATGCCAGGCTGATTTATTCCAACAAGCCCTAGGCCAGGCCCCTGAGGTGGTAAAAGGCTCCTGGGGTCTCTTAAATGCCATCCCCTCCTCTCTGTGGAGTGGAAAACAAAGTAATTGGGTACTCTTCTGCTCAGGGATTTGTCACTGTTAAGGACAGTAAGATGAAGACCAACATGCTGAGTGAAAACAGTGGTGAAGCTGATGCTTTCACCCCAGAACAGATTAAATGCACCCGAGGATGGAGAAACCCCACAGGAGAGCCCACCCCTGAGCTTCTGCACTGGGCACATCAGTCTTCTCCATTTGGGGCACACTGACCTCACTGCCCAACTTTGGCCACTGCCACAGCAGCACAGGCCACTAGCCCAGGCAGTGCCCACCCATACTCAGCACTACAGAGTTTGAGAGGATATTTCACAAGAGCCACTCTCATCATCAAAAGAGCTCAGAAAGACTTTGGCTGTCCCTGCTCTGTGCCCATGGCTTCTGGAAGCTGCTTCATTGATGCTTCCCACTGCTACAGTCCTGATGGGACAGCTGTTGGCAGCACCACTGACATGTCCACAGGCAGTGGCTAGAAAACATTGGTCTGAACAACAGAAGTACTGTGGCTGAAGTCAAGAGCAGCTGCCTGTACTCCTGGCCTTACTCATTTAAATCTTTAACTCTGGTGGCTGCTACCAAGCCCCCTGCACCATCCACACTCTGGGTGGGTGCTGGCTGTCAGCTCACTCCAGGCCCTGTGCTTCCCAGGGCAAAGCCAGAGCATGGTGCACCACACACTGGGGCACAGGTAGGTGGCAGCTGGGATGATTTATGCCTTTGCTGCTGAGGTACTCTTTGGGTTTTTGGAGACAGGCTGTCAGACACAACTCAAAGGAGACTGAAGCAGGAGATGATCACTCTGTGGCCAGCAGGAACTGTCTGTACATCTTCATCCCAGTAGCTGCCTGTTGTCACTGTGCTGTCACCATACCCACACAGTTCCTCTAGCACACAGGTCAACCCCCAGTCACATTTCACATGCGCTACTCTCATCATTCCCCAAATACCCAGCACAGCCTACCACACTATCCTCCCTTTTCCTTCCAGGCAGGCAGAGCAGCCCCTGCTTCCCACAATATCACGCAACAGATTGCTCAGCACTGGGAAACAAAATTGAAGGAAAGCCTTTTTAAATCAAGTTCACGCCTTGCATCGAGAAAGGTTAGTCTTCCATTCCCTAGATAATAGATACAGATGTTACACTGATGCCACATTTGATTTCAGCCAAAAAGCCAAGAGAGTTTAAAACAGCCATTCATTTCAAACTGTAAGCAAAGCTTATTCTCGCTAATCTCAATAATTACTCAACTTCTCCCACATCACAAGGAATAGCTGTACAATGGCAAGGTTTTCTTCTTCCGTAGGACCCTGCTCAGAGCAGGAATCAGAGATTTGCAAGAAATTCACTCTTTAAAGACATGTTGCTGGGGTTCCTGAATTGTATTCAACAGGATTGCTTAGGACTCAAAGCAGGATTGGTGCCCAAACTCTTCCCATTCAAGACCAACATCTTTGATGCAAGAGCATCAGGGCTGTCACTATAAGACCAGAAATATGCGAAGTCATGAGGGATCAGTAGGACTTAAATCCCTCTCAAATTCCACAAGATCTTTTCAGGCATACAGTGTGGGGCAAAGATAAACTCAGCATCTCCAGTGTAGCATCAAGTGAACAATTACCAAAGCTACCCACACAAGGGCCTGATTTCTTCCCAGACACATCTGCTAGAAACAGCCTGAAACATTTCCATTTCTGTTGCCTTTTAATAGCAAGGTCAGCTCCTTTCTTCCTACCCTGACATCTTCCATCAGGGCCTCTTTCTGGGAACTCACAGCAATGCACCAGATGTCGCTGAGAGAAAAACAACCAGGGGCCAAACTAGGGCATTTCACCATGGCCCTGAATGAACTGCATGACATTTGGCTCACCCAGGACAAGGAGCAGAGAGCACCCCCTTGGTGGTACTGCCAAGGCCTCCCAAGCCCCTGTGGCTGGAAGGAGCCCCTTCCTCCCAGCATGAACAGCCACCCTGCTCCTGGAAAAAGCCAGCAGCCCCACATCCTCTAGGCTGCCCCCAGTACTAATTGGCCACTGGAAATAATCTAAATATTTGCAACCAAAAGGAGACTTGTTTGTCTTCCCCATTTTTGCTGAGTTTGAATGGCACTCAGCATGGTACCCAGCACAATTCCAGTTCCCAGCAGCCCCAGTGGACTCCAGCACACAAATATCCCCACTTACTGGAGGACAGGAATGCTCACAGTGAACTCTGTTACAGTCACTCCATAACACCCACAACTACCAGTACTGGGGCAGCTGAGCCCCTACCTGTTACAACAGCAGCTATCACAAGAGAGCCAGAGCTGTGAGAAAAGACCAACACCACTACTCCAAGAAGAGGGTGTACTCAAGGGAATGTGGTTTTTTAGCTGAAGGATGCAATTACTCACAGATTTTTAAAGGATTTCTCAGGGCTACAGACCTCAGGTATGCAACCACCATGACAGCTGCTGACCAGAAGGGCAAGGATAAAGTAGGGGAGAAAAGAAACCACAAGACTTAAGAAAGAAACCCACCTGTGTCTGCTGATGCACTGAATTCCTCCTTCAAATATTAAGCTCAGGACATATTTCCAGCCTTCTTCTCTTTAGTTCCAAACCTTGAGACTAAAAATACATCTACCTTAAAAAAAACCCCAAACCACCAAACATCCAAATCCCAGGATCCAAAGTTTAAAAATATGTAGGTTTGTACTAGCCCTAAAAATGCAGCCACCTGCTCTCCCCTCAAAGGAGCAGAAGGGAGCAAAGAGCAAATGAGGGGGAGGGGAAGGTGCAGGTGTGGGCTTTTATGGGTGCACAGGTGCCCCAGGTTAGCGGGTTCCCAGCTGGGGAGGCCATCTTGGCATCTCCCTCCCAGCTGTGCTGCTCAGAGCAGGGGCTGCTCCCTGCTTTCAGAAGGTGAGTATGGCTCTGGCAACTGCTGTGCAACACCTACCTGTGAATAGCTTATTGAAAGCATCCTTGGGCACGTGCTGACCTCTGGCAACACCTCTTTGCCCTCACCTAGGCTGGGGGAAGCTGAGGCACTGGGGGAATGGAGGGTAAGTCTGAGATCTGGCTTTGCCCTCCCATCTCCCATTCCACCTCTCTACAGCAGGTGTAGATCATCTCCAGGAATAGACTGGAATACACCATCCCTGCTAAACCCCCAACCTGGCTCCTCCTGTGCAGCTCCAGCAGCATGACCGGGGCCACTGGGACACACCTGTGGGGCCTCCTGGGGATGGTGGGATGGAGGAAAAAAAGGAAAAAAGTTCTTCTATCCTTTTGCCACCCTCAAGTTTCTCCCCATTTCCCCATGTTTCCAGAGTGTCTATTTTTCCACATTAAAGGGGCCTGGAATAAATGTCACATTGCACCATATATCTGTGAACAAAGCCACAGGTGTGAATGGCCACATGTACAATTTCTCTCCCCTGATTTCCCAGGTTTTCAGGAGTGACCTTGGAAAAAGAGCAAGCTGTAGTTCTTCATGGCATGGGTGATAACATGTTTGTCACCATTCAAACTGTCTGAAGGCTGCCCAGTTTTTGTTTTATTGCATTTCGAGGTATCACCAAGACCCGGTTGAATTATGCTGCCAACTCCTTCATAAAAAAAGAAAAGTGACTTTGCTTTCCTGCAAAGAGATGCAGACTCTTGAGTGTTCAATCCCGCATCGGGATTATATTAATTGTTACGATCCGGCGCACACTTGAGCGGTGCCGTCCCGGGGCGAGCCCCTGGGGTACAGCTGTGAGGACCACCCGGACCCCCAGGCGAGCACAGCTTCTGTCTCGCTCCTCGCCTGTCCGCGGCCAGGGGATGCTGAGCGGGGGCGCCCCCGACACCCCCAGCTGCCCCAGCTCTGCCGCGTCTTCACCCGCTGCTGCCAGAAGGTGCCGCCGTCCGCCTGCGAATCGCTCCCAGCCCAATTAGGCAGCAGATATCGGCTACGATCACGGCTGCTGATAAATTGGGAAGGCACTATCTGCCCAACAATGGTCGGGCTTTTTTGGTTGGGGGGGGTTGGTGGGTTTTTGGTTTTTGGGTTTTTTTAAGGGAAAAAAATAGGGGAAAAAAAAAGAGAAGAAAACAATTGAACTTTTCATCAGCTGCTAATCATGATTTTTTTATTGCTTTGCTTAGCATTTTCTGGGGAATAAAACCTCAGAGGAGCCCAGTCTTTTGTGGAAAATGAAAGGGCATATAAAAAATGAATGTACATGGATTCTAAATATTTCAGGTTGTATGACTTTGTGTTTGACCTTAGCAGAAGATGAACTAATCCTGCAATATAATAGACTTTCATAGAGATATGGAAAATGGCTGCTTTTTTATCTCAGTTGCCATGGGAACCATCAGAGAGAAGGCCTAGCTGAGATGCAATAGAAGGTTATTAAATGTGTGCTTGTGTATATTGGAAAAATACAGCTTTTTGTCATCTTGTGTCACTCATAGGTCCTTAATGCGTAATGTTTAGGTTATTAATAAACTAACACAGGTCCATTTTTTGCAGAGAACAATTGTGAATACAGCCATATAAAATTAGTACAAGTTGAACATTTGCAAAACTCTCAAGTGTGGGCAGGAGCTGCTGTTTGCCTGCAACATCCCATGAAAGTTTCTCTGTCTTTCCAGGCAGGGACAAGATGAGCTTTGCTGGACAGACAGAGGGGACCAGGAAACTGTGGGTGTCCTGTCCCCAACCCAGAATCTTGCTGTGCCCCTGGCCTGGGGGTCCAGGGCAGTACTAGCGATATGTGATGTGCTGCAGTGGTGCAGAATGAAATGTTTCCTTGTCTGGTTCCTAGGCAGGTACTACCAGAAGAAAGGAGGGTTGGGTGAGCCAAAGGGACATCTATCCCTAGCTCTTTGTTGAGGGTTCTCCTGTTCTTGGAGCAGGGGGCTGCACACCCAGACTGGGAGGCATTTACTGTTGTATAGATAAGTTTTGAGAGGGAAAAGAAAATTAAAAAAAAAAAAATTAAAAAAGGAGAGAAAATAAGAAACAAGAAAGTAGAGAAGGAGAGAAAGAAAGGAAGGAAACTCTGATACTGCCCTGAGCTGGAAGGGACTTGCTTAACACTAAGTCTAGGAGTAAGTAACTCCCTTTCTGTAAGGTTTTTGTCCCTCAGAATCACCAATTGCTTCCCAAATTTGGGGTTCCTCAGGTGTCCTGTTCTGCCTGTGGCTGGGAGGTGGAGGGATCACCCTGTACTGACAGTGAGGGCTAGAAGCCAGCCCAGCCCATGGAGGACCCAAGAGACTGGCAGGACTTCATGGCCAGGGTTTGGGGAGAACAAGCTGGGGGTACCACTGGGAGTTTTTACTAGAATGACCCAGCTGGACCCTGAGACTACTGAGGGCTGGGGAAGGACTGGGACACAGCTGAGCCTGGACGTGGCTTTCTGGGTGGGGATAGAGCTGCTGTCACGCACTTCATCACTCCTGAAGCAGTGACTGCCCATGAATGCAGGTGAAGGTGGTTGTGGGTGCAAGAGTGAGTGTGAGTGTGAGCAAGTGCCTGGGGTGCCTAGGATGATGTTCACAACTCTTGTCCCTTCCCTGCAAATCCACTAGAACCTCAGCAGAGCAACCCCAAATTTCCAAGCATGCTGTGTGGCAGCACCCTGCACGGTGAGCTATTATCCCACCCTGCTCCCCTGGATCGGGGATGGGATGGATCGGGGATGGGCAGGGGACCCTCTTGTCATTCCATGGAATCCACAGCAAAGACCCGGGTGTCCTAGGCCCAGCTGGGGGCTACCCTTGTGCACAGCAGCCCCGCATCCATGCATACTAAGTAAAGCAAGGAATACATAGATTTTGCCTATCTGCCGATCAAACACAGAGATCTGCTCTGGTAAATGATGCATTAGATGCGGTAGCTGTATTTGTTGTGTGAGTTTTGAAAGGGTTCCGATAATCTGGAAACGAGAGATAAGGAACACCATTTATTCAGCAGCACTTTGGAACCAATTTTCAACCCTGTTCAACCCCATTCTCCAGCAGCCTCCAGGAGCCCAGGAGATAAGAATTGGGCTATTCATTATCTTCACAAGGAACAAAGATTAGCTAGCAGAGATGAAAAATTACCCCTGGATAGTAATAATAAGGAAGCGAACCTGGAGAGCTGCTGAGCCGATATTCTCCTTGCTGCTGGTGTTGCTTGTTCTCTTTTAAAATTCTCTCCCTCTTTTTTTGTTGAATCAATATTGAAAAGATTGGGGGTTTCATCTTTTTTTTCCTTCTTTTTTTATTTTTAATGGGGGAGGATGTCTTCCCCCACTGTCTATCATATTTTTCAATATGCAGAATATGGTTGTTACCAAGAAAGATAGCAGAGCACGGTCCCCCCTTCCTCCTAGACTTTCAGATGACATCTTTAGTATGAAAGCTTAACAGGAAAGAAAAACACCCTGCTCTTCCAGCGGGCATGAGGGGGAAATCCTGAGTCCCTACCCCTCCTACCCCAAATGACTCTGGTGGCACGTGGAGGGGAGACCCTGGCTGTCCCGGGACAGAGCGGCTGGAGAGCAGACACAGTGCGGTAAGGCTCGGGTGGGCACAGCTACGGGCTCAGCCCTCTGAGCCCCCGGTTCACACACCCCTCTCTGATCCCGCTTGGGGAAAAATCTGCAGCCTTCAAACCTCACTTTTCCCGTAGTTTTTCTGCCTGAGCGACAGTTCTTCGTTTGGAGTCGTTCCGTGCAGGGCAATCCCAGGATGCGGCTGCTGACAGCGTCTCCCTCTTCCTGGGCACCAGAGAAAAAAGAGGGGATATATGTATGTATGTATTTTAATACCACATTCTTTTGTACTTTTCCCCTGCATAAATCTGATGATGTATCTTCTCTCAGAGGATGAAGGGTAATACAGGAGGACTAATTAAAACACTTACTTTGGAAATGGGCTGCGTGGGGCTGATAAGAATTATCTGCCGCATATCAAGGACCCTTCTTCCCTCAACCATATCACAAAGACAGACAGAAAATGCCAGCAGAATAGGATCCCCCCCCACCCCCCTTTTCCCTGCTCACATTTTTACCTCCATTATGATGATGATAATTCCTTTCCAGCGAAACTTTTCTCATTCCCTTCCCGAACCGTATTTCGTTTCCCCACCTCCCTCAGGGCCCCCACCGGTCGGTCAGGCCTTTGTTTCTGTATTACTATGGTTTTCCTGCAGCCTCGGGCGGGGGTCCCGCATGTCCCCCGCTCTGGAGAATCTCGCCGCGCCCCACAAGCCTCCTCGACTCGGCCCCCGGCGCCCGTTACCCCATCCAGGCAGCGGGCGTTTGGCGACGGAAGCCCCAGCCCCGTAGACACACGCATGGGCTGGAAAATACCCGGCAGGTGAGGACTGCCAAGCCAGGGCTGGGGCGCGCAGACATTTCCAAAAACATTCGTTCTCGCTGGATTTCTTAGTGCTCTATGAAATACGTATTTTACTATCTCTTTTCTAGCTATAACAACGACTCGTCGCGTAATATCTGCTTGTGCCTCTTCCAGCTTCTCTACTACCTCACTTACGTGCAGGTGCATAGCCTGAAAGGCTGAATTTGGAAGGGAAAGGTATGAGAAGAAACATGAGGTTATACAAAAACCAGGCTGGTCAATGGAAAAAAAATCCAAGACTCTCGAAGCATTTCCTTCACTAGAGAGGGAAAGAAAATTAATACGACTAGGAGTAATTTATAGGAATAATTGATCCTACACAGCGAGTTTCCTCAGCCCACCTTCCTTGGGATCAGAGGAAGAAGCGAGAGGTTCGGGAGAGGCTGCGGCGCCCGCCGTGCCGGAGCCCGGTTTCCCAGCGCCTGGGATGTGACTGCGTGTTGCTGGTATAATATCAAGTCATTTAAAATATGAAAGTCAAGTCGCGTAGACTGTGACAGCAACCGTAACAAAAGGTGCAAGCAACAGACAATGTGATGTGCTTGTACAGATATTGTAATGATGCAAATGAAGTGGAGGGGACGAGCTGCCTTATTATGTACATAAATACAGAGTGGCTCGCTGTGCCATCCGTGAATGCAGGAGAGTGAGAGAGAGAAGGGGAGGGGAGGGAAAGAAGGGAGAGAGGAAAGGCAGGGAGGGAGGAGGGAGGAAGGGAAAGGGGGAAGGAGGGAAGAGAGGAAAAAAAAGGGCTCAACTCGAAACTGCTGCCAGTTTTCAGCAGCGCGCGCGGCGGCAGCCCCTCGGCTGGGCTGCGCGCACCCTCCGCCCGCGGCAGAGCCACCTCTCCCGTCGCGGGCAGACAGGAAGGCTCTGGCGGCCAGACCTCTCCCCAGCCCGCGGACCATGCCCCGCGAGGTGCAGAACTGACGCTTCCTATGCACCGTGCGGAGAACTGAAAGAAAAACGTGGACAGGCGAGAGGCAAGGTAAGGGGCCGCGGCAGCGCAGCTCTGCGCGGACCGGGGGCGGCCTTGCCGGCACGGAGGTGCAGGTCCCATTGCGAGAGCTCTTCGCTCGGGGCAGTTTTCCCCAGGGACAAATCTGGCAGAATTTGTAAAGAACGAAAAAACGTCCCCAGTACGGCCGGACCCCCTGGGCTGCCGCCTCCCAGCCGGCCGGGCTGAGCCCGGTGCAGCACCCGTCGGCTCGGGGACACCGCGGGGCTCCCCCGCCTCTGCCCGGCGGCAGGGCTCTCCCCGCACCGCGCCCCGTGGGGACCGGGGCCGTCGGGCCCTAGTTGGATATGAGGCTGGTTGTTTTATTGTTTTGGTTTGTTGTTTTGTTGGTTTTGTTTTGGTTTGTTTTTGTTGGTTTTTTTTTTTTTTTCCTTTCCCATTGTCACTGGGGCGATTATTTAAATCTCCATCTTGGAAAGTTGCGTTTCACCCACGGCTGCCAGGCAGAGATTTCCCGGAGACATGGTGTGCAGAGAGCCCTGCGTCGCCTCCCCGCAGCTACATCCTATCTCCTCTGCCCCTTTGTTGGCAGATTTGAGCATTAAAA
>VWYP01010905.1:555431-592273 GCA_013400435.1 Pycnonotus jocosus | reverse complement strand
CGGCCGCCGGCCCTGCGCGCCCCGGCCCGTCTGCGGCGCCGCGGCCAGCTGGCGCCAGCGCTCATATAGGATGCGCGGGGATGGGACCGAGTCGGCCAGAGCAGCGGCTTTGCCATCTGAGTAACACCCTCCATCCAACCTCCTCCGCTCCTCCCGCGCTCCCTCTGCCTTTTCCCCCTCCTCTCTCTATTTACTTTTTTTTTATTATTCCCCCTTCGTTCTTCCCCTCTTTCCTCTGCACTCGCATCCTCCACGCCGGCATTCATCGGCACCC
This sequence comes from Pycnonotus jocosus, assembly GCA_013400435.1. Lineage (NCBI taxonomy): Eukaryota > Metazoa > Chordata > Aves > Passeriformes > Pycnonotidae > Pycnonotus > Pycnonotus jocosus. The sequence continues at coordinate 591,999 of VWYP01010905.1, read as the reverse complement.
AGCCTCCCGCGCCGGGTAAGTGTGGGGCGCGGAGGAGTTGCCGCGCCACTGCCAGGGCGCACTCGCTGCTTTCTCTAAACACCCTTCTCCACTCTTCTTCTCTACCCCTTCCCTATTTCTCCCCTCCTTTTCCTTTTGTGTCAGTTGGAGTTCTTGCTAGAACTACTCTATATTAGTTCTGCCGTTCTTCCTTTTTCACCCCGCTCTTGAAGCCAGCTGGAAAAACTCCTATTGACGTTTCTAGCGGGGAAGGGGGGACGAAACTTTTTCATTTTTTCCCTTTTTTTCCACTCTTTTTTTCCTTTTTGTTTTTGGTTAAGAGTTTGAAATGGATCTCTGTTTATTTTATGGGGCAATGAGCAGGGAGAGAAAAAGGCAAGGAGTTTTGGGGACAGGATGTTTTTGGAAGGGAGGAGGGGCTCTGCTTCCCCCTCCCCAGCCATGTACCTCTTGGAAAAGAAGCCGACCGCGAGCCGGCCCAGTGAGCGGCGCACCCAGGGCTGCCGAGCTGCTAAACCCTCCCGTCTCTCCCTACAGGTGCTGCCCTGGCGCTTTCCCGGACTTGCCTCCGCTACCCACCTGTTGACAAAGGGACACGCTGACTTAAAGGAGTCCTCTCCCAAGCCTCAGAGGACGCGTTCCAGTCACCCGGCGGGTTTTTTTTCTAAGAAAGGCCACCCCAATCTCTTAAAACCCACCAGGCAGCGTCAAAAGCAACCCCCCGAGCAGCACTCCCCGCCCCCACCAAGCGCCGCTCGCTCCTGGCCTGGGGGTGGGCGAGAGGGGAGGCCCAAGGCCATGGAGGTGGCCACGGATCAACCTCGCTGGATGGCCCACCACGCCGTGCTCAATGGGCAGCACCCCGATAGCCACCATCCCGGGCTGGCTCACAACTACATGGAACCAGCGCAGCTCCTACCTCCGGATGAAGTCGACGTCTTCTTCAACCACCTGGACTCCCAGGGCAACCCTTACTACGCCAATTCCGCCCATGCCCGGGCCAGGGTCTCCTACAGCCAGGCACACGGTAAATACACCCCGGTCCCTTCCCCGCCGTCTCGGCAGCGCTCCGGGCCCCTCCGTATGAGCCGCGGGTGGCCTGCGCGGGGGTGAGAAGTTTCGCTCGGGGCCGCTTCCGTCTATCGGAGCCGGGGAAAAGGAGATCGAAAGCAGGATAGACAGTCAGGCACGGGTGGGTTTTAACCCTAGGGATAACCAAGGGCTAGTGGAGGGAAGACAAAAAAGGGGGGAGGTGAGAGAGGAAAGGGAAACAGTATGCGCACGGGCTAAAACTCAGACACGGCTACTTCCCGGATGCAAGATACAAACCGATTCAAACCGGCGATAGATTTTATTTAGGGGTGTTTTTAGGAGCCGAAGAGAGAGCTTTACGGCAGCTCATAAAGATAGAGCAGAAAGGGGTTTGCTGCATTTTTCCAGGAATAGGGTGGGAGGAAAGGGATTGCCTCAGTTCCCCTCCTGCTCCTCTTGTTTCTTCTGGCCGGGCTGGCTGGTATCTCCCTCAGATAGGACAGGGCGAAGGGGCTGCAGCACCAGCCTGGCTGCTCTTCCCCGGGTTGTGAAGCCTCTCCCGTGGCCGCCTGTCCCGCAGACCGAGGAGCTGCCCAGCCACGGGGAGCTGGGATCTTCTCCGAGCCGCTCCGGGCTGAGCCGCCCTACGCTGACCCCAAACGGTCTTATGTTTCTACAGCCCGCCTGACTGGGAGTCAAATGTGCCGGCCTCATCTTATCCACAGCCCCGGGATCCCTTGGCTGGACAGCAGCAAGGCGGCACTATCTGCCCATCACCACAACCCCTGGACCGTCAGCCCCTTCACCAAGACACCCCTGCACCCCTCAGCGGCGGGAGCGCCAGGGGCCATCTCGGTGTACCCGGGCAGCAGCACCTCCAGCACCGCCTCCGTGTCTTCGCTCACCCCGGCCTCGCACTCCGGCTCTCACCTCTTCGGCTTCCCCCCGACCCCTCCCAAGGAAGTGTCTCCAGACCCCAACTCCACCAGCGCCGCCTCCCCTTCTTCCTCTGCCGGGGCTCGGCAGGAGGACAAAGATAGCATCAAGTACCAAGTGTCGCTGTCGGAGGGGATGAAGATGGAGAGTGCCAGCCCGCTCAGAAGCAGCCTCACCAGCATGGGGGCCCAGCCCTCTACCCACCACCCCATCCCCACCTACCCATCCTACGTTCCGGCAGCCCACGACTACAGCAGCAGCCTCTTCCACCCGGGCAGCTTTCTGGGGGGCCCCGCGTCCAGCTTCACCCCCAAGCCGCGGAGCAAAGCCAGGTCCTGTTCGGGTAAGTGTTGCACTCCATGGCCTTCCCGCCATGTCCCAGGTGGAAAGGCCGTGCTCCCGGGCCTTCGTGCGGGTGGTGGGTGGCTGCGTCGGCTGTTGGAGTGAGGGTGTGGGCTGCTGCGAGGCTGGGTGCTTGTGTTGGCCCTCTTCGGGACAGGTGACTGCTTGGTTATGCTTTTCTGGGTTTTTAAAAGTAGGAGATGGAGCTTGGACTGGGCTCCTGTGGGTGCCAATGCACCCAGGCACTGGCCACAAGGTGCTTGAGGGGGCCGCGGGGCACAGGACCAGGGCAGTCTGAGCCAGCAGACCGCGTTGTACAAAGAGGAATTTATATGGAGAAAGAAACCCGAACCCTTTTAGTCGGAAAAAAAGCAGGCCTCAGGCTCACGAGGGGCTCAGGCTCGACCCTGCTCCCTCAAGTCAGGCAAACCCCCATGGATGATACATGGGGACTTTCCAGCTATAGGTGTTTCTACCTCCATAATTTCCACGTCTCTCCATTAGCACCACCCAAGGCCCCAGTGCAAGATGAAAGTGAAACTTCCCTGGCCTGTCCCCTTAAAATCGCAAAGGGCCTTTTCCCCTTCGCATTTTACAAGAGCAAAAGTTCAAATACGGTTTACATACCAGTCCAAAAGACTAAGGTGTCCAGTCACTGCTCACTAACTCCAGCCTAACTTTAACTAGAAAATACTCCACCCGCTCTCCCCCTTTTTTTTAACCCTGAATCAGACATATCTGTTTCCAAACGACTGTCTGCAGACCTTTCCCATGTTCACAACCCTTCCTTGCATTTCTTCTAAAAGTGCAGCCCTAAATCAGTAAATCAGGCTACGAACAAAGTTTTGACCCCACTTTGACATCACAGTAGTTATACAGCTAGACACAAATTAAGACAATTTATGTAATTCTACTGACCTTCCTGGTTTAACATTCTCACTAATGGAAGGAAATTAACTGCGATATATTGGGTCTGAATTTAGACAGCACTTGGAAAATAAATGGCCATATAGACATTTGCATATGTATTCCATTGAATATATTTGCTTATGAATACAGTACATGTTTTTATGTAAGTAGACAATAATTTAGAAATATGATCTGTTATGAGTTTTGCAACAAAAATACCAGCTATTTTACAAGCTCATCAGTACTGTTTCAAGTGATTCCTCGGAGAGGAAAAATACATTCCTTCTCTGCCGTTATTTCTAGGCAGTTGCTACTATGTGTATTTTTAGGTAGTGCATGGAAGGGAAATTAAAGGCAATGAGTAGCCCAAACCTCTTGAGTTTGGAAACTGGTTCAAGATCCAGGTCTCTAAAGACAGAGGAATCCTGAGTATCTTTTTAAAATTTTTTTGCCCCATAGCTGCCGATTTTTAGATGGGGGAAGCCAGGACCTTTTTTCTTTTGTTTTATAGTTGCTTCCCTCTCCAGCCCACCTCCCCCTCCACCCCACCCCGAAAGGGAGCTCCCAGTGCAAGGAACCGGGGAAAGTTCGTGACCACTCAGTGTTTTTGTAGGAAAACTAAGACTCACGACAAGACGACTCCTGCAGCTTCCTGTCCTAGGAGGGACACAAAAGCTACAAATGCAGTGCGGCAGAGCTCCCCTCATTTCTCACTCTAGACTGTGTTGTTTAAAAGCTACCCACTCCCTAGATTAAAGCAGACACAAGCCTCGCTGAACTCAACATAGTCTGCTTCACTTATTAGCAAAAAGAATTTCCTTTCCCGTTGAATACTGTAGGATCTGCATAAACGGTATTAAGAGAGATTTCTATATTAAGCAGACCTGCCCTCAAACCATCCAAGGCAAATGAACTTTTAGCGGGAAACTTTCTGATGCAGAAACAGATATCTAGGAGCTACATGTTGTGTTTTATTTAATGCAGCCATTCTACAATGCCATGTTTACCACGTTGTACTAAAACTAGTGAAAAAGGTAAACTGTTCCCTACCAAATTCAAACTGGATTGTTGAAAAAACACAGAAACAGAAGAGCGCTCAAGCCTGTTTTTTACAGTAATATCCAATGAAAGTGAACTCTCTCAAAGAACAGCATTAGCAGCATTTTTATGCCTTTAGTATGAAAATCATAACTGAGACTCTGGTATTCTGTATCCATTCCCAGACTGCTCAGCTCTACTTTCTCATCCTGTAGCACTTGCAACAAAAAAGAAAGTGCAGATTGGATGACTTTTCGCTTAGATTTATTTCTAGAAAACCTCTTCCTCTGACTCTCTCTTTAATGCGTTGTGTGTTCGCAAGTGTGTGTATGTGTGCACATGCACGGGTGCTTTTGTGGCAAGGGAACAGAGGCTTTCACCACCAGAGTGCAATAGATAAGGGAGGGGAGCAGTGCCCAGTAAAGACTGAGGGAGTTCTCCTTGCTGAAACGTTAACTTCCATCTGACACAAAAAGTGTCACTCTTTCTCACCTTGCAGAGAGCTCTGCCTATTCCTGATCATGACATAAAATACGTGCTGGAGCCTGGGAGCTCTGGCAACACTGAGCTCCTTGCTGCCTGTACTATAGATGTCACTGCAGTCTGGTTGTGCTTAATTAAGAGAATTAACACACTGTTTTGACTTCTGAAAAATGCCTAAAGGACAATGCAAAAAGATTTTGTGAATTTGTTTTTAAAGAAAGAATTCTGTTTTCTTCGTGTTTCCATTTAGAAGGCAGAGAGTGTGTGAACTGTGGAGCCACTGCTACCCCTCTCTGGAGAAGAGACGGCACTGGGCATTACCTGTGTAACGCCTGCGGGCTCTACCACAAAATGAACGGTCAAAACAGACCTCTCATTAAACCTAAGCGAAGGCTGGTAGGTGTCTTTATTTCTCCTGGGTTTGGGGATAAATGAGGCAACGGGACCACACACAGGCACAAATCAATCTTGCCTCGGCTCTGCTCAGCCCCTGCGTGGAGCCGAGCTGTACTGTGCATGGTCAGTCACCGCCCTACCCCATCCCTCAGCGAGGTCACTGCTGTGCCTCGGGGCACATCTCCCCCTCCACACCTCCCCTACGGGACCACCGAGCCCACCTCTGTCCCAAGCCTCCCTGCCGCTCACAATGCATGCAGGATATCGTGTGTCCTTCTCCCTCGTTTGTCCTCAGATGACAGCTTTTAATTTAATTCCTCAATTACTTGCCCTCTTGAGACTGTTTGGGCACACACTGGGAGCAAAAGAGTTACGAGCATGAATGTCCTCCACCATGTACTAAAAAGTTCCAGCTCCAGAAAAGCAAAACAAACCAGATGAATCAAAGCTACTGCTCCCGACTTAAAAAATATTTGTATAAAAGCCATGAAGTAATTTTCACTCTTATATTCTCTGGCAATATTAATATTGGTTCCCGCCCCAGATAATCCCCCACTGTTAAAAAAAATCCTATTATTTTTCCATGGAGTCACCTATACTTCGTATTTTCATTTGACTGATTAAAAAAAAAGAGTCCTTTCTAAGCTCCTGGTAGTAGTTTCCTATCCGGATATCTGTACGTTAAAGATAATGAAACTTTGTGTATCTGTTTCCTGACTCTAAAAGCTTTAGAGAGTTTCTATAGGCAAGCCTTGCCAGTCATGCTTGCTGTTTTGAAATTTCTAATAAACTCTACTCTGCAAATAATGCGTAAAATGCTAAGAATAATAAATATATCTTTTGGAGCTTTGTGATTTATGGTGCCTAAGTCTCCTAGCTATTCGCAGGCAAAAATCAATGAGGCTTAGAAAGCAGAAAACTGGCATTTCTGTTCTAATACTGGTATGGGATATAGAAGATTTCTATCCTGAGTCAGTTTCAGCTATGCATGCTTCTTAATGACTTGCTTTCTAAAGAGAGACTGACATATAGAAAAATTTAAAGACAACAGTGTAACATTATCAGCCTCTCAAGCTCAAGTGCTTTCCAGACTGAATGGGACAGGCCATAGAATTAAGTAGCATAGCTGAGTATCAGTAAGCTATCTCAAATATGTAAACATAGGTCTCCACCTTCCAGTGTGTTGGGAGACTGTTATACTTAGCTCACTGTGCAGAGTTTGGGGGGCACTAGAGAAGTTTTCTTTTCGTGTTTAGCTGTTTAAATGTTTTGGTTTTGATTTTTAAAATTGATTTACAGCTTTGTTTATTGCCCCTTTTTTCCACCGTGGTTTGCTTGTTTGTGGGGGAGAGGAGGTGGCTATCTTTGGGAATTTGTTAATCTTCCACGCAATAGCAAAGTGATCATATTAATAATGTCAGCATTTGGACGTCTGGCATTAATTTTGTTTGGGTTGCATGAGTGCATTTGCAGTAGGGGGTACCCCCTCTTTCTGCCTTTGGCCTGTTCTCACAGGCGAGTAAGGCACCAAAATATATGAGTCTCCAAGGGTCTGATTCTTGCCTAAAGCTGCTGAACTGTCCATCAGCTTTGGGAAAGTTACAGAGGGCCATGGCATAAACCAGGAGCAAGTGAGAACAGAATCCTGTGCTCCTCTTTGGTGAGGGGGCTGATCTGTGCTTCCAGTGGTGCCTGCTCCCTACTGGGGCTGGCAGGCAGGGAAACACATGGAGTTCTTTGGGAATCCCATTGCCCTGGGACTGGCTCTGTACTCATGGAGATACCCTGTGCATTACTGTGAGCTTTGCTGCTACTTCACCCCATGATTCTCCATGGCTAATTGCAGAAATATCCAGGGAGCAAGGCCCCCGGGGAATGACCATGATTGATACGCTTTAGGAAGTAACCTCCAATTTAAGAAAATACTGAGCATTAATCCTCAACATTAATTCAGTAGCACAAAATGGATTTGGTAGTTTCACCACTTCTAGAGGCAGGGCTAAAGGTTTCTAATACAAAATAATTTCCCAAAATACGAGGTGCAGTTAGTCTGTCCATAACACTTTATAAGTCACTGTCCATGCACAAAAGATGCTTTATCATAGGGTCTGCTAGACAAGGGCCTATCCAGGAATCACAGACTGTTCTACTTTGCCTGTTCTTGTTTTGGGAGGTGGGTGACTGTTTGGGCATTTTTCATTTCCCCTCACCTTGGTTTCAGCAGAACAATAGTTTTAGGAATGGTTGGTGAATTTTTGATGGTTTTGTTCAATTTTAAGACAGTTGTTTGGGGACTTGTCAGCCAAGNGGGGGGGGGGTGGTGGCGGGCGAGTCGGGGGGCATGTCAGCGGAATCATTGCTGCAAGGCATGAAATTTGGTTTGCTAAATATGTAAAGAAAGTTTGAGCCGGTTTTGTTTTCTCCCTTTTACTTGTAAATGGAAACTGAATTTTCAGTGATGCCTCTGATAAATACCCTAAGTGATGTGGTTCATTTTCTTTTGTGTCCACCTTTCAAGGGCCAGAGTAGAGATAAAAATCAGATTCTTAAAAATTTCCCATTTTCAAGCCCAGTCCCATCACTGGCACAGACTAAACTGATCATTTAAAAAAAAGGCAAATGCATTTTCATGATGAATTCTAGAATCCTGCAAAGTGAAAATTTGAAAAAGTCAAGATTATTCACCCCCCCCTCAAATTTTTGTTTGTGGAACCCGTGATTCATTGTTTCTCTCCTTACTTCTCTTGCACACAGAGTGCCATGGGGCTTGAAGGTTTGCATAGGAGAGTATTTAAATTTAAACAAAAGATAACTTTCATAAAACCTGAAACCTACAGCAACTTTCCTCCAGCCCAGATGCTTTGTAAAATCTTAGTAACAAGTTCTCCCCAAACTAGATATTGAGTCCAATTTGACTTTTCTCATCATGTCCCTCCACCTGGTGATACATTTTAATTTTCTTTTGATTAGTCGGCGGCCAGGAGAGCAGGGACTTGTTGTGCCAACTGTCAGACAACCACCACGACCTTATGGCGACGTAATGCAAACGGGGACCCGGTTTGTAATGCCTGCGGACTCTACTATAAATTGCACAATGTGAGTATTTACTCATGTGTCACTGCTTGCTTAGTGTGGATTGATGTCTTAACTGCATGGTGTACACTAGGCTTTTATTGGTTTCAGGGATTTGGTTGTTTTATTTCTTCCCCCGTCTCTAAGGTTCCCCTGGGAAGTGACAGCCGTTCTTTGTCAGCATAGTGATGCTAAGTTTAGTGACATTACAATGTATTAGCTTGGCTTCTAACGCTTGGGCAAATCAGGCAAAATAGAGCTGCCACACTCAGTTTTAGTTAAGCGGGTTTTGTGTGCCATTTCCCTCCAGAAATAGAGACTATTTGGAATGGGCTCTGTGCAAAAATTAATCCTGATGGGCTATCTCCGTTTTGACTTGTAAAAAATACTTGTATCTAAGACTTTATTATTTTATTTTTTTTAAAGAAATTAATCCTAAGCAGGAACACTTGATACATTGAAACATGTTTTACACTGTACATAACAGAGGTTACGGGTACAAGATTGCTCATGTCTCAGGACTGAATTTGGGTCAGTGTGTGCCTCCTAGTTTGATCTTCTATCAGGAAATTAATGAGGACTGAGGGTAAGCCTACGGGAAAGAGAGTCATCAGCTGCCAAATTCAGTTCAATTTATTTTTCATGTCTAGGGGATTTTTATGTCTGTGGTTTTATTAAACAAATCAATATAAACAACTTCTGCAGAGAGAAACACCATTTTTTTTTTTGCCAGAAAAAGGTCTCCATCCAGGAAAAACACATGCGGGTTGTCCAAATATTTTCATTTTTGCACAGTAAGGTCATTTGTCTGCGTGAGCCTGATTTTCTCATTTCTTGCAGGTGAACAGGCCTCTGACCATGAAAAAGGAAGGAATTCAGACCAGGAATAGGAAAATGTCCAACAAATCAAAGAAAAGCAAGAAAGGCTCTGAGTGTTTTGAGGAACTGTCCAAGTGCATGCAGGAAAAGTCGTCTCCCTTCAGTGCTGCTGCTCTTGCCAGTCACATGGCACCCATGGGTCATTTGCCCCCTTTCAGCCACTCTGGACACATCCTACCAACACCTACCCCCATCCACCCATCTTCCAGCATCTCATTTGGACACCCACACCCATCCAGCATGGTTACAGCCATGGGATAAAACCTGAAGACCAAGAGACCCATCCAGATATTAAGAACATGAGACTTTGCCTAAGATGATACCAAGTAAGACAATGTTCTGCCAAGAGGAGAATTTAGGGATGGCAAAAAGAGACCTTTGCTCCCATGTGGTTTAACTCTTAATGCTGGACTAGAACCTTGCAAATGACGAGTCTTCTGCAGAAATATGTAGTAGTGCCTGTAATGCACTTTGCCCCCTCAGGTATAAGGAAAAAAGAACTCACCTGTTTGATACTTAATGGTCCAGCAGGAAGCAAAAGATGGCAGAAGCTGAAGGAGGAGGCTTGGAACTGGCTTTCCTTTCTTTGTTATTACTGTGAATATTGTAAAGAGATATAAGCAGCCTCCTAGGATGGAATTGGCTCACTGGAAGCCAGACATGCTGGATTTCTATTGCAGACTTTATTTGGGATAGGGAAAAAAAAAACAAGAAAAAAAAGAAAAAAAGAAAAAAAAAAAGAAAAGAAAGAAGAAGAAAAAAAGGGCATCTTTATTAAACAGTAATTTTTAAAATCAGACACAAAGTCATATTTATTTTGTTTTCCACAAAAAGCCTCAACCCCTCTGATTGTATGGTTTTGTGCTGTCATTTGCAATGGCTACCCTGTAAGAAAAGTTGCCTTCAAAACAAGGAGAGGGGAAATGTACTCAATAGCCTTCTTGGATTAGCTCCATCTATCTTCCATACCAAAGTTACTAAGAAGGGGGAAAAGATTGCAAGGGCAAGGAACAAAGCAAAAATGTAGCCATAATATAGGATTTTAATATGCCCAAGATGGTGATTATTTTGACACAACCTTCATTTTGCTCCCTGACATGAAAGATTTATTTTAAAAAAGAGCCCCTCTCCCAACTACCCTATTGTTCCTCAAACCAGGCAACCTAGGTCAGACAAATTGTTAGGAAAAAAACTCTGGGGAAGGCAATCCTGCACTAGCAAGGGGTGATATCTGCAACACAATTTTGGTAAATGGCTGTATAAGTTCTAGCACAGCCAAAACTATAATGAGACACAAAACCCATCCTGCTTGCAGACTTCAGAGGTTGAAGCATTTTGTTCTGTTGTGTTGGCAGATGTCACTTATAAATGCAGATTAGCTGCTTGGGTAACCTTTGGGCAGTGTAGTCACCACCACATCCACATGCAGCCAGTGCATGCTGACTCAGGCATCCAGGCCACAGTGGACTTCACAGGGAAGAAAGGCAGAAATGAGGTTGAGATCACTGCAGAGGGGAAAAAGAGAGACAATCAGTTAGAGCTTCACACATCTGTCAAATCCCAGACACAGAGACAGCTGAGGGAAAACATTGTTCTAAGGAGAATGTCTGTTTTCCGTAGCGGATTTTATATGAAAAAAAGAAAAGAACAAAAAAACAAACAAACAAAAAATAAATCTCCCATTATTAAACCATATTGTATGTAAATGGCCAAAACCAGCTATTGCCACTGCGAAGTGTATTCTATTGATTGTTATGATCTGATGCCTCTCATAAACACAAGTTCCAGTATAACATGCAGTGTACATATTTAGATATACTTGTGATTAAAATGCCCCAATGAACAGAGGGGTTTAATAATGTAAACCACGTAAGCTTAACTCTGTGACAAGCTTTTTATTTTATTTTTTAAAAGTTTAACTATTTTGTTGTTGGGGGTTTTGTTTGGGTGGTTTGTTTGTTTTTATCAAGCCAAATTGTATTTTTACTGCAAAAGTCCTGCTTTAAAGGAAAAAAAACCTGAATGAAACAAAAAATGGATGTATGTAATTTTTTTTAAAACCTGTAATTCTAGTATTTTATAATTAAGAACCAAGCAGCCATGAAAATCCTGCTTTCCTCCTTTTTTTTTTTTTGGTCTGCATTAGGTGTATAGGTGCACTTTGTAAAGAAGTGGAAATAAATAGGAAACTAAATTGGTTGGTAGAAATCATAAGAAATTTTCATTTACTGAGGTAAAAAATTAGGTTCTTTTTACCTCTTACAATGGTACAGTTGTGTATTATTTGTACCCAACTCAAATTTCTGTAGGATTTTGGCAGAGGGGAAGGGATGTGGGTAAAAGACAGGGATTACAGATACAGTTGACAAAGTGCAATATATTGTCAGTAGCTGCAGCATAGACAACGGCAATTGAGATTTAAATTATTTTGTACTTGTATCAGCATAAAAAATTCCTCAGTATTTTCTGGTTTTATTTTAATTTTTATTTTGCTTATTTTTGGATTAGTGAACTAAATTATTGTTAATTATGTACAACATGTTTATATATTGTCTGTAAAAAGTGTATGCCTTCCTCATATTCCTTCAAGGTGAATATTGCTAAGAATAATAAATACCTTTTTTGTGAAATTACAAGTGCCCTGCTTCATGTCATAAAAGCTGCTTCTGGTAGGGAGAGAGGAAAAATTATCATTGTTGCCAGTAGAAGAGACTGCAGAGCAGTCTATTGATATTTCAAAACCCAAATAGGGTAGGACAAAAAAAAAGTAGTTAAAGAATGATTTAGTATTAGAAGTACAGCTATAAAAGCTCACTCTCCGGTGTTGTTTTGGGGTGACGAGGTCGTGCAGTTAAATGTGCCTAAGTTTCTAAGCTAGTTTAAATTTTGAGGCAGTAGCCACATTGTAGATGATGGCCTGTGGTTTCTCTTGAAATTTTTTTTGTGTTGATTCTTTTATTAAAGTGTTTGGAGAAATACTTTTATGTTAAAAACACATTTTAAAGGCACTGTAAACGTAGAAAAGTGTCCAGCTGCTTAATGGATTTCAAGGCAGGACCTGTATTAGACCAGGGAAAGTTCTCCAAAGAAACATTCTCCACCTGGAAACCTGTTTCTTGCCATTTGTCCTTGCCAGTGGCATGAAGGGAGCAAGGGAGGATGGCCAGCCTGGAGCTGCTCAGTACTGCCCTGGGAAAGAGGCCTGCAGCCTTTGGTGCAGGGAGGTGTGCACACGGCTGGCATGTGAGGATAGAGATGCTTACCAAACAGATCTTCCATGACCAAAACTTTGCAGCTGCTTTCATCACACAGAGTTTCAAACTCAGTCGAGTTTGACCCACACAAGGAACCCCTTGGTGCTTTACAAAGTGAAGCAAAGTCTTGCAAAGTCACTCTGCCATGCGTAAGGGTGGGCATTGCTGCTGCTGCAACAATATTTTCAAGAAAACTGCTAATGAATTTTAGGTTTTCTCCTGTGACCCCCTGTGGAAATCAGCTTGGAAACAACTCTACAATTTAAGGAAAAAAGCGCAAAACCCTGGGTTCCTTTTTCAGTGTGTGAGTGTTTGTGTGTGTAAATGCCAGCCCTTTTTAGCAGTGCTTCTCTTTCCCCCTGCAGCCTCCTGCCCAGCCCTGGTTGCAAGCCCTGCTCATGAATACCACAGAGTTGCTGCAGCTCTCCATGAGCTGAAGGAAGAACACACAACTGGGACAAAGCCTTCCTGCATCATTTCAGATGAGTTAATCATCACTCTAACTTGTTCAGCAAGGCTCAGTGCAAACACATATTTAAAAAAAAAAAAAAAAAAAAAAGGCAGCTCATAGCATACTGTGCAAGCTTCATTTTAAAAGAAACATGTTCTTTTTCAGACAGGTTTAAAACAGGATTATAACTAAGCTCGGCCTCCCTCCATCCTTGAATAGCAAAGAAAGGAGACCTAACAATGTCTCTTTAAAATATGGAATGATCAAGCTGTTTGCTTTGGTTGCACAGCACACATCCCATTCAGGCTGTGATGGTGGCTTACCTGGGGGCCTGCCTCTCTGCCGTCAGTTTGCTGTTTTGGTTGGATCTGCTGACAGAACTGGGGCCATAATCCATCAGGCTGTCAGGAGGGATGGTGCATCCCCCAGTGCCTGGAGGAGCGTGCTTCTCGGAGCGGGGGCTTCAGCAGTTCCTGCAACACAGATAATAAATAATCCCATGTTTGTCAGGTGGCACTAATCTGTGAAAGATCAAACCACCTCTCTGCAATGCATGTATTGTGTTTGTCTCCAGACATTTCACATAGCAGAAGAAAAACAAACAGCAGGGAATGGAAATGGAACAAATGTGTAAAGTTCAACGTGAAGTGTAAGTACAGAGCAGATATCAAGGCAACAAATTGGGATTTATACTCCTTTTACTACCACCAAACACTGGGGGACAGGATTTTTGTGAGGGGTGACCCCTGACATTACTTGCCTTTGGTTCCTCTTGTTGGGATTATTGTTTTAAGCAGTGCTTAATTGTCATGTCTCCACGGCCACATCAAAAGCCAAGAAGATTAGGTTACAGGGAGTGTTTGATGTCAAAATACAAAATAAATAAAAGGGAAGCTGAAAAGGTACTGTATTTTCCATAATGTCTACTGAGGTTTTTGCTTCAAACATTCTTTTTAAAATTATTATTTTGCAAAGATTGCACTTTTATTGACAAGATTTTATTTACTTACTTTCAAATTACTCCATTGTGTTCCTGCAACAGCTTGAAAGAGTTAATATCCCCTCTTTGATGACAAACATGGTATAATTAATGCAAACTTCTTAAGTATCCTAGTGACCTGTAGATGGCCACATGAGAATTTGGTTACTTACTGACTTGCTAAACGTTTATTGCCTATAGAAGCACAAGTGGGAAGCAAGCATTAATTTTGATGCTGTTATCTATGATTGCATGTAAAGTTCATAGCAGAGTGCCTATATGTCAACTGCAATTAAGCATTTTCCCATTTTTAAAAAATAATTTCACATTGGTGGAGGGGGTTGGGGCAGCAGATTTACAAACTGACCTCCTGCCCATCCGCAGAGGAGATGCGACCCAGCCAGACACAGGACAACTTCCCCTTACCTGCAAGCTGCAAAAGAAAACAGTCTGGCACCACGGAGCATTTGATCCTTGGCTTCTCCATAGAGACAGTCAAATCAGTACCAACTGTGGCAGAGCAGAGAGGGAGATTTTGTGGTGAGGCATCTTCCCTTAGAAATTAGCCTGAAAAGCAACTGAAAATTAAGCCAAAAGTGGCTATCAGGTGGGTATGTTCATTTATCACCAACCTGGACTGGGATTAGAATGCATGACCTAGAAGTAAAATGTTTTGTTTAGCCCAATTCCCTGTGCCATCTGGTCCTTGCAAGTGAACATTTCTAAGTGAGATTAAGTGCCTGTTCTCTAAGCATGGTGATACCAGTGCAAACCAGGCTGCTCTGGCTGTAACAGATCAAACCTCAGCATCAGGGCAGTCGGCTGGTGCCAATTCAGAGACACCATGTACTTGAACACCTTTGGGTGCAATTCTCTGTGGTGCCAGCTTTGCAGTCAACCCTGGTGATTCCATCTGATGTGTCCCTGTCAGATCGAGAGTTTGTCCTAAATCCAGGGCTCAAGGTGCTGTTGGGAGGCCCCAGTGCTGTTGGGAGGCCCAGGACCCCCATCAGAGGAAACTCACCGGAGACAGTGCAGAACTGCCCTGCATTTGCAGTAAGAACTAAGTTGGATTTCTGAGCACCAAAAGTGCATCTGAATAAAATGCAGTTGCAGGGTAAGAGATACAGCAGAGAAAACATCCAGCAGGTAGAAAGACAACAGCAAACTAACCCCTCCTTCAGGGGGGCTTTGATATACCACTGAGGGAGGGAACTGCTACAGTTTGGTCTATAAAAATCTGTATCAGGAAAGTGTAATGTCAACCAAGCCTATACAGCAGCACCAGGCAGAAAACAGCCACTTGCCTGTATCCTGCACACACCTCTCTGTGGTTCTGCACTCTGAGTTGCAGGGAGTTATTTGGGGGAAAGTTGACTCTGGCTCAAGAAGGTCAAGAGCCTGTGTAAATCATTTGGACTTGGGCCTATCAATGCCAGAGTGTGAACATGGACCCTTTTTTCTTCTAAACACTTTGGTGCTTCACCAAAGTCTTCCCCAATGCTTTTAGTTTTCTCTGGCTCTTGATTCAGCTCCTGCCTGCTCTCTGTCAGGCAGAGAGGACATGGCAGATTTCTTTAGCTGGGACATTTTGTTGTCTATTTGGTTGTGATTTTTTCTCTCTGCTTCTTTAGTTCACTCCCACTTGCCCACATTGGCATTCTGATGGCAGGTTATAGTGTTAGGGTGATCTCAAGGCAATCCTTACTGGATTTTGCTGTAAAATACAGATTATTTTACCATCTCCTCCTTTATTTCAGCCAATCCATTGTTTTATTTTTATATTCTTTTTTATGGGTCCTTAAACAATTTGGAAGTAAAACCACCCCATGGTGAGAGTTAATCATAGATAGAACAGAACTAGATGAGCAAAAAGGAACAGACCAAAATTTTTCACATAACCTTTGAGCCCACAGGCCCTCTGGACTGCACACTATTTTCTTCTTCCCAAGCATTACTCCCAGCAGCACAGGAAAGATGTTCTTGATGAAAAAGCACATCTCTGGAGGCAGACCACTGTCTGACTGGTGCCAGGACTCACCCCATTCCCTCACACACACACTTTCTGATAACAAGCAGAATTACAGCACTCTGTGCCTCAGTTTACCCTTGCAAAGCATGCGTAAAGAAGACATGACCTGCCCTATCAGCTACATGCAAGTGTTAACTTGCTCCAGCCTAGCAAACTTCAGGGCAAGTTCTAACAGATGTCTAAAGTGATGTGTACTGATAGGCACAGGGAAAGGGCACAGCATTCTCTAGGTGAAAAGCTCCTCCTCGCCTTTGCTATGGAGCTGCTGCACTGCTCTTACCACCTCCATACAGCTGTTTGTGGCACAAATGACACGCTGGAGACATTAGTCATTGAGTGCATCCCCCAGATGATTCCAAGTGCTGACCACACACACTCACAGAGAGCCCCACGCACACACAAAGCTGCACGCAGCGCCTCCACCCCTGGCCCATTGTGAAGCAGCCCTTTCGCGATCTCCCATGCTGTCAGCCCCTGACCTTCCTTTCACATGCTCTAATGGTCACCAGAACACTGCAGAGGGAACACAGTCTTGGTATTAAATAATCCTAATTTGTCTCCAAGCCTGTCCCCCTCCTTCCCCTTACCTCAGTCTCCTGCGACTTAACGTTTAAAACAGCTGAAGTTTACAACAAATCAAAGATCCCAATAGGTCCAGATTGTCTAAATATGGAAAACAGGAAGTGAGTAACCTTCAACAGGAAATTGTTCATCCGATGGAGGCCAAGACCCAAGCCCCGGTGGTTTGCACTCCTGCCCCAGCCCAGCAGACACAGTGTGTACTGAGTGGACACGCAGACTTTGGCAGGGGGGAGCAGGTGGGGGAAACTTTTCCTTCTCTTGCAGTCATGCCGTGGCTGCCTCAAAAAGGAGATTGTGTTTGTTCCCATACAGAACAGCAGAAGGGCAGCTGGAAGGGTTATTTTTAGGAAGACCAGGGATGGGATGGAGAAGGACACAAAGGTCAGAAGGGAAAGCAGAGAAGATACATGAATCCAAACGAAAATGGTCTCTTGCTTCCTATGAGAGTGAAGCAAGCACTGCAAATGGTATTGGGCTGCTTCCAGAAGGGCAGGGAGAAATTTTGTGTGACAGCCCACTTGATGACGAAAAGGAGAGTACTTCATTTCCTAGGCAGTGAGAATAATAATTTCTTTTTGTTGAGTAACTTGCCTGCTTCCCCTGCCAGGAAAGATCCCAATTATTTTACCAGTTGTTTGTCTAAGGCTTGTATTATTCACTCCTGTATTGCAACCATTAGTGGGGTGGAACACAGCAGCTGTTTAACCACTCAAAACAATGCCCCCTTTTTTTATGGAAGGTCATATTAAGATCCTCTCTAACTGAAGGTGAACTTGCTATGTGCTGCATCCACTGGAATAAAACTTTGCTCACAATTACACTTCTGTGAGAGTAACCAAACTGCCAAAGAAACTAGGATGCACAAACACACCCAAGCATGCCTGAGTCCTTCCACTTCAACTCTGGACTGGGCTAATGAACCATGTACCACAAAGGTGCCTGTGTCACAGGCAATTTTCTTCTGACCCCCTTGGAACCTGCATCTGTGCTCATATGCCAGTTTTCCTCTGGGCAGCTTGAGATAAGCAGCAGCAATGAAGCCTGGTCTTCAATTCGAGAAACAGGTAGAGAAATAAACACTATTGATTTGGCTTGGAGTTTGGCACCACTGTCAAGGAGATGGGGTTTGTTTGGTCCCATCCTGGTTTCTTGCCCCAGGACTGGGAGTGCTACTGGTAAAGGACACTCCTGGGCAGATGTGCACATGTGGAACAGTCTCCAGAGGACATTCATGCAGAAAGCACAGCTGGAATTGGACCTGCCTGACTGGGATGCTGCACCTCTGTGAAGAGAGGGGCTACAGAGAAATGTACAGCAATGGTAACTCTTGTGTCTTTTGAGGAAGACAAGCTAGAGATGAAGCTTCTAGATAGATCTCTCTGCTGCAGAATTTCAAATACTGCACTGAAATTATCCTTTAAAAATATTTTTTAAATATTGGGTTTAGGCAGAAATATTTTCCCTCTTGGTCCTACAGTCTTTTTCTGCAAAATTTTCCCCAGATTTCTTGTGATTTGTATAGGTGAATAAAATGAAACTCATGGCATTTGCTTCACAGAAATTTTCTCTCTTGCATAAAGATGAAGTCTAATTGGTTGCTTTGGTAGCAAACCAGCTGGCTGGGAGAAAGATGCTCTTAAGCAAACAGTCTGGCTGCCTCTCTGGAGAGAACTCTGTCTTTTTTCCCATCACAACAGGTTTCTTCTTTGTTCTCTGATGGGCAGGTGCTGCCCCTGTGGGATGTGAAAAAGGGCAGGCTCTGATCCCATTAAAGATAGCCACATTGGTAATAGATCAGAGGGGCATCACTAGGTTATGGGAGAGTATGCCTGTCTTGCTTCACTGGCTAAGGAATAATAGAGCTGGCTCTCAATGATACTTTCAGGGTTTCTAACAAGAGTCCTGTTCTCCAGAGGGACAATGAAAGGGAGAGGAACCCAGAGAGTGATGGCTGTGTCTGGCATTGCCAGAAATCACAGCTGGTCCTGCAAGTGATGGGAATGGGGACAATACCTCTACCCAGGAAAGATGCAAAGAAATGTTCCCCCACTGCATTATCTTCTTGCTTTACTCTCTTTCTCCACTAATTCCACAGCAAGCTGACTTTGAGGGAAATGAAAGTGAATTTTTTGCAACAGTGGAAGGCAAGACATAGGTAATCCTAGAGATAGAAACACTGCTGTAACCTCTGGTCTCAGCCACTCCTTGGACCTTCCATCTTGAGGGTTGCAGCAGCTCTGATCTGACTTCCTGGGAAGAAAGACTGGGTGTGTGGGCTAAAGGAGGTCGGGGAGTCCCAACCACATACTGGTCTGGATGAGGTGGTCAGGGAATCAGAGCTGTGGCTTGCCCAGTGGAGCCTGTCTGGCAGCAGTCCAGACATAGCATGGAGTATCTGTTTTTCTGCTGACCTTATGCTCAGAAGAGCTGAGATGGCAGCAAGAATCTCCAGATCATTTCCTTCTGTGCTTTCTACAGTCCTTCAGGAGTTGAGTCCGCTGTACCCAGGAGCTCCAGACTCCTGAGATTTAGAACAGGCTTTACACCTGCTTAATTCAGACACCTACAGTCTATGCCTGCTTAGTTAAGACAGGATTTTTCTACATCATGTAATGTTGTGGCAATCCATTAATCTATGTTAGTGCAGGCCTTGGACATGGTCACATGCCAAGAATGGAAACTTGCAGCTGGATACATGCAGCAGGCAAAATATGCAGCTCTGACTGCAAAACCATGTCATAGGCACATTCTCAAAGTATGCACCAGCACCATGGGCCCAGAGGCTTGTCCAGATGAAGCAACAGCTCTTACAGACAATGCATCCAGGCACAGGCTTCATAAATTTCCATTCTTTGTGAAGATCCCTGTTGCCAGAGTCATTCCAGCTCCAGCAAAGTTGTTCAGGAGGGACACACACCTGCTCAGCAAAGGTCCTGCATTACAGAGTTAACCCTGAGCTCCTGAGCTCCTGCCCAGGAAAGCAGCCACCTTAGGCAGTCTCACTGAGGTCAGCTTTGAACACTGCCTTCATAGGACCCTGCAGAACTTGGAACTCAACAGCAACTGCACTCAGTGGTGTCAGGACAAGAACAGAGATGGTACTGGAATGTTAGACAGCTGGCTATATTTTAACATGGTCTTTTTACTTTCTTTTCCTACGTTCTTCCTCAGTGTCACTTGGAAATTACACTCCTTTTGCCCTATGCACTCTGCTACACTTGGACATCTTTTCATCTGCACCCTCATCCTTGTTGCTCTCTTTCTGATGGTTCACTCTCCCATGTACATCTTTGCTGAATTTACCTCTGTGGCTTACAATCCACCTAGAATCCTTTAAATCCACTGCACTAGGTCCTTGGAAGACTGGTCATTCTCCTTGTGAAGCCACTGGCTCAGGCCACTGCATTTGATCCAGCCATGCCTGAAATCATTACCCCTGCTCAGCATTCCTACATCCTACCTTCACTTTTAGCCCCAATGCTGAAAAAGCACAGCTCTCTCTCCGTGTATATGTATGTATGTATTTATACACATGCTCCCCACCTCAGAAAGAGACCAATTTTGCAAGGTTTAATATGCTCCCAGTTCTGCTGTGGACTCTTCCTCTTTTGTTGCAGCTGTGGTTTTAGGGCAGGCTTTGTGGGTTTCAGAGAGTCCTTGGATGCCTTAGGAAATGTTCTGCAGAAGTGCACTTTCTCTCCATGCATTTTGCACTCCAGCCACTAGGTCCTGAAATCTCAGTGCACAGGATTTCCCCTATTAAAATGAACACCAGATCTGCTTTGTTTCTGATTGATACATTGTTTCTGATTGATGTTCATTTATGCCTCCAGGGTCAGGCAAAGAAACAGAAGAGCCAGCTGGACTCCCTCCTGCATCAGCAGTGGCTCTAACTGAGCCACAGCACAGCATCAGATGCTCTGAACAGGTTAAGAACCACCACCTTCTCATAGCCACAGCAGCCCTAGGGTGGTTGGTGTGAGCTGCTTTGCCACAGCTCTGGAGATAATAAGATCTCACTCATTACCCCTAATGTCTGTCCCTGACACAGGAGAAGCAATACAGCCTACCTTGTAAAAAATAAGGCAAAGCCTGCAAGGGCCAAGTAACTGAAACAGAAACATCATCTGCCTCTCCTGTTCTTGTCCTAGTTACTCAGGAGGGAAAAGTAACTCTGCCTTAGAAAAGCTGAGGATTAGCCTAACACACCTGGGTACAACCTGCTGCTTTAGTGTCTCCAGCTCACAGTTTTGTGACAAGCTGGGTGCTTGACAACAATATCCCTTTGAAATGGCAGATATAGAGCTGAAGGTTTGGAAAAGCATCCTCCAGCACAGGGTAATTGTCAATATGCATGAAGACAAGTTTCCTGAGGCTGGCTGGGGGCAAGAAAGGGGCAACTCGGTGGAAAAAAAATGCTTAAACCACAGCACAAGGCGCACCTGTGCTCCAAACCAGCTACCCAGAACTTGGCCCTTTGGAGTCAGAGCAGCCTTGAGGTAGCTCTGACAGGCAAAGCACACGAATACTGTGATAAGAAAACAACCTCCAAAAGCAACAGAATATCTCACAATGTTTAAAAGCACAGTTGTTCAGCCTTGCCTATTTGTATGGGAAGCAGGAGCTGCAGCTCCTGAACGTGGAGCTGGCAGGCAGCTTAGGAAAAGAGAGGGAGGCAAGATATGTGGCTGAGGAATTTGCAGCCTTCAAGTTCCCTCTCTCCCACCTCCTCCTCTCATAGGAAATGAAAGAAACCTCTTTTGTGGAAGGAGGCTGGTAGGTGTGCATGCATGAGTATGTTTGGGAGCAGCCTGGGCTCGCTGTTCCCCTTCCTGGCCTGTCGGGCACCTCTTGTCCTCTTGCCTGTGCTCGGGGGTGCTGGAGCACTCTGGGAAGGCTCAGGGCTATCCTCAGAAGTTTCCTCATATGTGTCTGAAAAGGTGGATCAGCCAGCAGAAGTGGCAAAGCCACCCACATGCCCAGGCCCCCAAGGACTGCCTTTTCACCTTTTTTCCCCTTTTTTTCTGTAAAACAACACTCCCCGCCCCAACTTCTTCCTGCTTTTCTCCACCACTCTATCTTGCCGAACTGCAATGCTAGAGCAGCAAAGCTTGAAACTGGAGAAAAGTAAAGGGAAAAAAAGTGGGCATGGGCTTTGTTAAGAGTGATGACAGGGACCAAGGCCAGCAAGCCTGGCTGTGGGTATGGCCATGTGCAGCTGCTGCTGCCCTCACCCGGGATTGAGCATGGAGTGGAGTAGGCAACCACCCCTCTCGTCTGCTTTAGCCTCTGTTTCAACAATAACAAGAACAAAAGAATGGGCTGTTCATCACCATCCCCACTCACTGCATTCATTACATGATGTACCTGCATGGCCTGGTGGCCTCTCCTTCAGGTGTCCTTAGGAGGGAGAGGAAAAGCATGGCTGGAAATTGCACTTCTGTTTATATCTCTTTGTCAGCAGTAAAATCATCCTCCTGCTGTGCTTGCTCCTGAGGGAGGTGATAGCAGTGGGCTCTCATTCTCAGGAATGGGAGGATGGCTCATTCAGAGAGAAGCCCCTTCCTTCTGCACCCTAAAATAGCAGGCAGGGCAGGCTGTCTCAGCACGGCAGTGGTGAATTGTGGGCTTTTACCACCCCGATCCACAGACTAAGAGTGCTGGAGAGCTCTGAGTCCACATTCAGCCCTTCTGGCTTTCTGGGTCAAAAATAAACCCTACATAAATAATACTTTCTGAAAAAGAAGTAATTTTTACTATGTATGTTTTCTGTAGAACAAAAGGTATTAGGTGAAAGAACAGAACTGTCTGAGAAGGTAGGAATCCCCCAAGAAGGAAGGGCAAATCCAGCATTGCAAAAAAAATTGCATAGTGCCAAAGGAAAAAGGTGAATGAGTTGAAGTGAATTAAGAAATAGAGCAAGTAATGTGCCATGTGAGTCAGTCCTGAGATCTACACATCCTGAGATATGTGTAAGATATATAGGGTCTACCTTACACAGCAAGGTGGGAGAGGAAAAGAAGAGTAAATAAAGAAGAAAAATGCAAGAAATAAGCCTCCTCAGAGATCTGAGGATTAAAAAGAAAACCTTTAGCAGAAATGGAAAACAGGGAGGCAACCAAACAAGAACATTCAGTCAGTTAAGGTTTGCAGGGAAAAGATAAGGACAGCAAAAATGCAGAATGAGTTAATTATAGCCAAAGGGATTAAAGGAGAATAAGAGACCTTTTACAAATATATCAGGGGAAACAGAAGCACTACATAGAAGGTGAGTCTGTTAATAATAGGTCAGAGTAGGGAAGGAAAATAATAAAACAAGGGGACAAACCATGCCAACAGCACTGTGGGCATCTTCCTGTTACCAGCCAGTCCAAGACCTCCAAACCATCATAACACATCCTTTGATGGTGACTGGTTTCAACCCAGATATGAGCTGCCATCACAGTAGAGCTGGGTATGGAAATGAATCTCCCCATGCAGTGCCCAACAAGAAATCAATATTTTTCAGAGATATAATTGCCTCAGCCTGCCTTTTTTCTTTGTAGGAGGCTGGAGAAAGCACATACATCCATCCTAGGCCACATGTGGTGCAATGGCCTTGGAAGAAGGCCTGGTAAAACACATCATTGAGTGGTAGACTAACTGACCAACCAACTGTGGGCTTCTCATCAACTCTTGTTCCTTGGCTTGGCTATTTCCTCTGTCTTCCACTGAAAGCAACAAGAATAAAAACCAGTAAATCCCCTAGGATTGAAAGCAAGGATTGGCAAATATTAGGACTTTGCAAAGCTTGCATCACACTGATTTATGGATCATATTCTTACCTCCTAAGAAATTTTACGCAAGAATTTTAAATATTTGAAATATGCACAGACTTCTGACGTGTCAGAATTTTGGCTTTCTCCTCCTTCAGAACTAAAGTTTGCCTCTAAGTGCCAGGTTTCTGTCTCAGTTCCTATTAAAACAAAAGGCTCAGTTAGTAATACTACAGACTACTTATGTCTTCTCAAAGTCAAAACAGAACCATCAGGAGACAAAAACTGTTTCACCCAGTTCCTTCACAGGAGAAAACACACCCCTCTCCTGTCTGCCTGTGGGCCCATTTTGCTGGAGCCTTTCCTTGAACAAGACCCCTCAGGCACCTTCCATCTACCAGGGACTCACACAGTGAAACAAAGGGCCAGTTCTTCTGTCTGAGGAGACAAGGTGAAAATTTGCCTGTCTCTGTTTACCAAAGGAAGGGATGGTAGCAGGGTGAGAATGGGGGCTTGGACCATTGCAGGGGTGGGGACCATTTGTCCTCTATTCCCGGCTTTCAGGTGCTTTCCCCACCCTGCTGTCTCACTCTGATTTTCATGTCTTGCCAGCTTGGCTTTTTGAAATGTTTTAAATAGATATTTAGGAGGCTGCTGCTTTAAGATAGATGGATGGATGGATGGATAGATAGATAGATTCTATTTCTTAAAGGGTCCTGTGATCTAATTCCCTACAGCTTCATCCACCAATGATACACAGTTCTTAATCCACGGATAACCATGGATGTGCACAAACAAACCATACCTTGCCCTTTACTCAGTGCTTACCTTTTCCCGCATCACTACTGTATCTCCTGCCAAGAGCAGCCAGTGAGGATACCTGGGGCCAGGTCCTAGGACGCATGACAATCAGCCACACATTTGGGCACTCAGCCATGACAGAAATGGACAAATACAGCCAGAAAAAATGTGTGGGACACCAGCACTAGAGACTTTCCTTCCATACTTATCCTACTTTGGAGACCACACGATTACAAAAACAAGTCAACCTTCCCTGCTTTTTACCTATGTTGCATGTTACAGGGTGCAGCTAATGCTATCTCCCTGCTGCCTCTACACTTTCGACTCAAATACATAAAACTGACCAGGGAAGGAAAGGTTAAAAATAACACTTCATAAAAATGATATACTGTCCTTTATAGATCTTCCCTTTACACCATTGGCTCTTTTACCAGCATTATCTCAGTTGGGTGTTATGTTAGAGGGAGTCTCCAGGGAGATGCCGAACAGGATACTGGATTTTATGAAAAATAAAAAAGTATGCCACTGCTTTGTTTTGCACCCTCAACCTAACAAATAACACAACAGGTGATGCTTCTAGAGGCAGATCTGCGTATGTTCCTCCATCTCTTGCCATATTTGCCCAGCTGTATCACAACATGAATCCTCCTTCTGTCCACTCTGGCACTCAAGGGCTAAAACAGGAATGGCAGAATTGCAAAGTATTGCTGCTTCCATGGCTCAGCCCCTCCTAGAGCAGAGACAGAGTTCTCTTGCTCTCTGGTCTCACATAGCTTTTTTCTCCTGTGCACAGAGACTTTGCTGCAGTACATCTAACCTGCTCTTATTTTTCTTCTCCTCCTGTGGCTCCCAGTTTCCCAAGAGATGGTTTGCAAAATCTGGCTAGGAGAGGTGGTGCTGTGGGGAGGGAAAAGGAGGTAGAGCCCAAGCACCAAAAGCAGCAGCCACAGCAAAAGGCAACGCTTTGAATGGCCTTTGAATCAGCCACATTATCTACAGTGAAATGCCTGGGAAGGGGTTTTGCCGGACCTGGAAGAGCCTGAAGGGCATTTTGATTGCCAAAGACAAAGGCTAAATTAGAAGGAAACTATATTTTATTTAACCTCTGCGTCATGGTGGAGGCCTGAGGAGAGGGTAGAGGCGGGGGGTGGTGATAGAGGCATTGGGATAATAGGGAGAATTCAGAACAGATAACTCAGAAACATATGGGCTCTCACTAAAGCAGTGTGTTCCACCGAAAAACCAATTTCACTTGACAAGCTGTCAGCCACCGCCGGGGGAGGGCAGAGCCCCACGCACAGCCCAGCCTGCTCTGCCAGGGCTGTGCTCTGCCATACCACCGTGCTGTTTAGTGCCAAGATGGAATTTCCTTTAGGGAAAGGGCTGTGGTAATTGTCTCTCTACACAGTGCTTTCCATGACAACATGCCAGACATTGGAGCCCTTATACAGACAAATCTCCCAGGGACACCCTGACTTGTCCTGGAAGGCAGCTGGGGCTCTGAGTATGCAGCATTATGGAGGATCAGGCTGAAGGACTGTACCTATGGGTGCAGGGACCAGCTCCCCTATAGGTGTCCTGTTCCCAAAGTGTGGCTGGTGGCCATTAAAGAAACCAACATCACAAGAGTTTTGGAGTGTGGGGTGGGGTGAACTTACCTCTTTGTTTACATGGCATTTTAGCTGCAAAAGCTTTAGATGCTTTCTTTATATGACATTCCTGTAGGAAGTTGCTGTAGATGTCCTGAGGACCCAGGCAATCTGGTGAGTAGGTGAGGAAGGGCTATCTAGCAGGGAGGGACTGGGAGGGAAGGCAGAGAATGCAGCAGTGCCCCCAAGGGAAGGTGGGGCCCATACCACTCTAAGTGGTGGGCTTTATGCAAGAATGCCCCAGAGGAGAGGTGGGGAGCATGGCTGTGGAATATAGCCTGTGGTGCCAGCAAGGTGAGGCCTAGGCTGTGGTGTCAGCCCTGGTCTGCTCTCAATGCAGGGAAGATAGCAAGGGCATCTGAACATCTCCAACGCTTCTGTGAATCCCAGCCTTTCCAGGATTGCTCTCTCTCATGTTTTTTAGACTGGCTGGAGGCACAAATAGGGTGGGGATCAGAGAACAAGAGGCATGAGAAATAGCAAAGGCCTTCACTATAGATCACCTCATCTGGTATTTCATCAGACCATGCAGGTCTACAATGGCACCTTATCACTTCTTTGGGAGGTAGTTTCCCTAGCTTTCATGCACCCAGGAACATAAATACAACATTGAGTTGTATTTTGCCGAATTTCTGTTTCATTGTAAGTAGAAAATAGTCATGGATTGCAATCTAAGTTTTTACAAGTGAAAAGTGACACCCCCTCCTGTCTTCCCACTGCACCAAAATTATCACACGTCAAAGATCCCCCTTCTGAGAGCTGAATTCCCTCTTCACACAAAGTTCAAGGACTGAGGCTTGTTCTAAGCATTTCTATATCAGACTCTTGGTCTTTGACCAAATAATTGCATTTCAGGCTTGTGCTGAAAACCAAAAGACCATATTTGTTTGTATTCCCTAGTACTAAGGGCCCCAGGCACAGCCCCATACTCAGAGATGTACAAAGGCAGCAGAAAGCCTCAGCCTGTCTTGAGCAGGTTCTCCCAGATACGTGTTTCCTTAGAGGTCCTGAATACTTGGGGAACAGGTCAGGTACACACCAGCTCTCCAGCTCTGCTATGTAGGGAACCGACAGCACAAATTGATCTGTGGGGAGCATGACCCCATGTGTCAAAACAGGGCCTTTAACATTTTCCACTGCCACCAAACCTGTTTGACAGAATTGCAGGTTAAAAAGGCATTGTGTCTATAATTGTTGGGCTTTAGAGAGCATGTCTTTTCTTTTCATGAAATACCTTGCTCATTCCATTCCAAAAGGAACCAAAGACTTCTCAGGTTTATGATAAAGTTGTAAAAATTTTACTTTCCCCATATTTCCTGCTGGGTTATTTACGAGGCATTTTGTCAGTTCTCATAAAACTGCCTAGTAAAATATGTTTTCTTACAAAAAAAAAAATCATTTATGCAGAACATCTTGAGAGCAGTGAGGACAGAGTTAATGGGATACACACACATTCGGACCCTGGGAGAAAACAAAACAGAACGAAAGCCAGGCATTGTTGTGCTGCATTAGTTAATAATAGCTCTAGAGCTAAAATCCTGCTCCCACTGATGTTACTGGAAGTTGGTCTTTAATATAAAATAATCAGAGAACCAGCTGCCATGAATTACAGAGCCCCAAAATGAACCTGAAATGTATCAAAGCAACCAGAAGACACACTTCTATTGAGATTTCACAGGGAACACTAGCTCAAAAGGTTTTTCTTTAAATTATGGTGGTCTAGGTTTGTGTAGATTGGGGAGGAATGCAAATTGTCACTCAGTCTGGAACCCCAGGTTGGTTGATTTAATAACTTTAATAACTTTAATAACTTTTACCTAGTTAAGGGTCAAGAGACATGACATGTTCCTTGATGTAAACCTGGAGGAAATCCAATCCTGGTAGTTGCTGTCGAATAAACAGCCTGGGCACAGGAAAAGCATGACCCACCCAGTCCAGGCACAGCTGGAGCGCATTTGCCTCTCTTGGAGCACAGTTTTTCAGTTTTGTATCACAAGTTTGCATCTGCTCAATTCTCCATGGTCTAAACTTTTGCCTTTGATTCCAGCAGTGCTCATGTTCCCTAATCCCAGTGAGAATCTTGAGGCACAAAGTTTGTTGTGCAGTATTACCCCTAACACCCTTCATTTCAACCCTTGCAGCTTCACTCCAGCCACACTCACCACTTGCAGATAAGCAGGACACAGGTAAAAAGTCCTTTCCATGTGGCAGGCTTGGCCTGGCTCAGTCAGGAGCTCAGCAAAGGTATTCTAGCTTGGAGGCAACAGAAATCTAAAGGAAACAAGAAAACAGTGAATAAAGGATTAAAAACCCATACAAACAAAACAGGGGAGGTTGTTTTTAAAACAAGACCTGGATGCTGGGGAGCGGTCATAGGTCTTTTGTTCTGTGCCTGTACAGCACTTTGCACAACACAACCCCAAATTACAGCTGAGCTCTAGCTCCTGCTGCCCTGCAAACACTAAGAAGTAGCAGCCAAGTATGGGAAACAGGCAGGGAGCCAGGTTTGAATAGGTATTTAAGTGTGTAAAGACACAGGGATATTTATTTACAGACGTAGAGGTCCTATTTCCTACAGGAGCCATGGGGCATTATGCTCTTACTCCAGCAGTTCATCAGTACCACCAGGATCTGTGTTTAGGTACAGATACAGCTGGGCTTACCACTCCTCTCAATAAGATTTGTTTTTTAAAAGCCTCTTTTATCATGGGGCTGCTCTCTATGTGTGCATTTTTCAATGCAAGGTCCTTCCTCAGCCACAGATCTTGTGACAGCATTTAGCAATGACAGGCCCATGCTGCTTTGGGCATGTGCAGATGTTGGGCTGCACTTTCCCTTGGCACAGCTGTGTTTCTCTTGAGAGGCAGGGAGGTCATGAGGTGTCTCGGTGATCCAGGGGCCTGAAGTTACCCAGAAATCCCTCTCAGACTGCTCTTTGGGGGGTAGAAGGGGGGAACTGTCTGCTAAGCTGAGCAAGGGGGGGCTCCCTGGAACACACCTACATAGAGTGAAATGCACCAGACCTGAGCTTTAACAAGCAGTTCAGGAACTGTCATTTTAGCAGGTTAATCAAACTGGACCAAACTTCCTTCAGCTCAGCCCTGATAGAAGTGTCTGATAGACCAAAAAATGCCCTACAACTGCTACATTCTCCCTAGACTGAACTAAGTCCACTAGATTAACTCAGCAAGCAAATTCAAGTTGGACTCACCTGGAATATTTATCAGTTGTCTAGAAATAAATGCAGTGGAACTCCAATGTTGGTAGTCTGGAGAGGAGAGAAAAAATGTGTCTAAAGGCTCTCTGGATGTGACTCAGAGTGTTGAGTAGGTGGAGTTGGAGAAGGAAAGCCATTTCTATTCCAGATATCAAATCTCAGGAAAATTCCTTCTAGAGTTTAATTCATTTAAAAAGAGAACACCTTTGCCTCCCAGCTTTCAAGAGGTTTTGGCATCCTCTAAAACCAGAACAGTCAGTTGTTCCAGAATCAACAGTTTTGGTCAATGACTGACAAGGAAAGGCTGCTTTGCCTCAGTGCACAGACACCTTATTTGCACTGGTGGGATTAATGCCTTTGAGTCAGCTTGCGAAAGGTGAACTGGCAGGATGTTAGCATATTACACGCTTTTACAAACCCCTAGTGATGAGAGAGCTGCTGAAGACCAGAGCAATCTGGCCCAGGAGGAATGTTTTTCTCCATTCCACCAGACCGTGCCTATTAATGGTGCAAATTCCAAAATTAAAACTACAAAAAGCACCTCCTTGTGCTCCAAGGCAGGGGTCAGAACATACGGTGCTTAAGCTCTAAAGCTGCCTGGTGCTGTCTTTGGGAGGGGAAACATAAAAGGACACAGATAGTGGAGATGTGCAATGGCCCATGCTGAGGGGTCTGAAATGCTGCCATTGATGGGAGTCCTTGTCAAGTAATTCCAGTCTTATAAGCAGACAAGAGGCTTGTAGCTGCCGTTACAAGCAACTTCATTGCAACAAGCTGTGTTATTTCTCTTCCCTACTGCCAGCTGGCATCAGAGACCAACTTCTCCACAGCAAACACAAAGATTTGGGTTGTCTGAAGCCAGGCAGGACCCTCATCTAGGGAATACTCTGGGGCTGTTTAATAAAGTTAAGAGACCAGAGAAACATCCAAGTTTTCCCACCATAGCAGGAGAAGATGAAATTCTTTAATTGTTTGTGTTTGAGTGAAACTCATATAAAAAGAGGATTTGGGATTCTGGGCAAGCTTTAGAGTGGAGTCTGACCTTAAGCCATGTTTCTGAACAGCATCGCATGCTCTCACACTATGCTCCCTTGCATCCACTCTGGGAACTCAGCCCTAACTCACATCCCTCTTACTCAGGCACATAGAGGGATTCACGGAGGCAATAGATATTTTATCTTATAGTTAGTACAAGATCTTTTGGGGCCTGTAGTCCAGGGAACTTAAAAGAAGCTGTGCCTCTCTTGGGCAGACAAACATGCAAACACTCTGCATCCCATTACAGCTCAATTATCCAGTTATGAAGAAGTCATAAACTGGTTTGGATCCCAGGCTGAGGTCTCTCCTTAACCCAAATTTGAGCACATTTGCGACGTTTAACCTATTCTGCTCCCATTCTACTCCACACAGTCCTTATTGCAGTGCTCAGATGTTTCCAAAGAGTAGCAAAAGGAATAGACAAATTAAGTTTAGCATGTGAATTTGACTTTGGCAGAAATCTCATTAGGGCAATCAGTTTTCATAATTCTGTCATTTGGAATTGAAGTTCTGTGAGCCTGCTAAATTAGCTGCTATTTAGACCCAAACAAAGTCCTACCTGCTAAAATCCACCCAAATTTGGAACTAGTAGTGGTCACATAAAATCTAAGAACACAAGCAAGCCGTCACACATCCAGATGCATACTGGAAACAACAGTAGAAGGATCTGAATCTTTCTAAACCAGAGACAAGCTCATTAATGCTGTAGTCAGCCTTTGTGTCATCTCTCAATCTTGATAAAAATAAAGTGGGTTTTGGTGGTGTTGGTTTTTAGGTGGTTAGGTTTTTTATTTGCTTTAATTGAGAGCTACAGGGACCACTAGGAGCTATTTTAGCTTCTTAATCTTGAAAGTCCTTATGGGATGGGAGCTCTGCCTTCCATCCTTCACCACCTCACATTCACAAGTCACTTGTAGAGATGATGAGAAGCCTTTGCCTTGCAGATTGCATGAGTTTTGTTGTCATTTGAGATACTGTAACTTTGGACATCATCAAAATTGTGGCACAAGCCCAGGCTTGAAGGTGAAACACAGAATGTTTCTTTGGCTCAAAAATGCCAGGATACTTGCCCTCAAATGCCATCTGGCACAGTGGAAATCTCACCAACAAAAAGAGTGAGTAACCAAATGGACAACAGAGGAAAAAAACCCAGTCATAACAGCACTGAATGCTTACTACTTTTCCTAAACTTTCCCTATTTTAACCTACTATACCTCTATGAGGAATAACTAAAGAGACTGGGGACATTTCAGTCTGGGGAGTAAATGAGAGAGTAAATGATCACAGAGGGCTATAAAATGCTGTGTGGAACTGGCAAAGGTGAATCAGGAGCAATCGTTGAGCAGCTTTTACAGCAAAGTTAGGGAGTAGCTGAGAAGCTGGGAGGAGGCAGACTCAGAAGAAACAGAAGGCAGTGTCTGGGCACTGTGTGCTACATCCTGGCCCCACCGAGTCTCTATTTTGAAAAATAATCCTGACAATGGCTACCAGCCCTGACAAAGCCAGGCTGAACAAGCACCAAATCTCTGCATGCTCAGTTGAAGGGTGGATCTGGTTAATGACAGGGAGCCTTTGTGAGGGGTTGTCTCAACTGCAGGGAAAACCAATGCTTTCAGTCAACCCTAAAAAAATAACTGTAGCTTTTTTCCCCCTGGAAGTGACATACAAGTGGATTAGGAGCCTTCCACCTTCTCATAATCCTGGATGGCAAGAATGTTTAGCAGCCAAAGCATGGCACAAGCTGGTTAAAATTCTCATTCTGCAATCCTGCTTTTACCACATTTTTTATTGCATGGCATTACAAAACACATCTAAGGTCTTGGCATATATATGATGGGTGTCAATCAAGCAATAGCCAGGGTTCTGTAGTCTAAACTTTGGCTCAGTTTGAGAATGTCACTCTTTGCATGCTGGTATCTCAGGAGGGTGGGTCTTCCCCTAACACTGCAAAGGTTTAAGGGTGCCCAAGTGTTCATTGTGCACATTTGAATCAAACTGAGTAAATTAACCCCAGTTTTTCAGGCTAAGTTGGCAGAAGGCAGAACCATCTGCAAATGGAGAAATGCAGACAAGGAGGAAGAATGTTCCGTTTTGCATCCTGAAAGAAAATGCAAATCTTAGGGTTTGGGGTTTTTGTTTCTACTTGAGTTTCAGTGCTGGCCTTCTCTGATTCTATACCTACTGGCACAGGAATGAAACCAGTCTAATTTCAGTAACTGGCCAAGGAATGCTCAGGCTTTCTGAAGTACCAGCCTACTTGGTTAGCTTTGTTTCTGAGACAGAGAAACAGCAATCTTTCTACTTTTAACATCAATAACAGCAGTTATTCTCCCAAAGAATTATTATCAACAATTCCTTTGCTATATTTACAAAGAAGCGGGGCTATTCTTAGAAAAAACACTATAAAAGCCATTTTATTTAGCTTTCTTGGCAGTTATACAAAAATGTAAGGAATGTAGTGAGTTACAAACATCAAATCCTCAGCACGAGCCTATAAGAGCTTTCTAATTCATATTTACAGTATAGAAAGCAACCACTTTCCTATTTTGTAGAACAAACAGGGAAGCTTCTCTTTTCCTCCTAGCTGTTCCTGAAGACCAAACATTAAGTTAGACACAGAATGTAGCTGTTAATGGTGTGTATTGTAAACTTTTAACACCTAGAAAATGAGACTTTATATCACAGCCCTCTTCTCCTAAAAAGGAATTTGAGGCAAATTTTACTGCTGGTTTTAGGAAAGTTCTGAATTGGCAGCCCAGGGTATCCAAACACTCCTTTAGCCACAGCTTGGTTTGGCATAGGGAACAGCAATGCTAACTTCTTCCATGCTGGTGTTGACTCAGGCAAGGGCATACACCCCAGAGAGGCGGGGACTGGGGAAAACACTGTATTCCCATGGGGACCCAGCTCCGTGTTGGGACATCGGGATTTGGAAACACCAGCAGGGGACCACCCCATTGTCTCCGTGCGCGCGCAAGAGTGTCTCAGTACTTTGCTCCAGCCTCTGAATACCATTAGAAAGAATCTCTTAGAGGCACTACTTACTGCTTAAGAAGGAGACTGTGTGGTACATCCAGCTGATGGTGCTGAAAACAAACAAACAAAAGACAGGCATTATTGGCTCAGATTTTGGGGTGGAGGTTAATGAGTTCATCTCTTAGCTGGTGAAAATGGACAAATGCCAGCAAATGTTACTTGTATTGCATGAAGCCCAAAAGATTCCCAAATAGTTGTGTCAAAACCTCCCTTAATAGTTTTTCTCACTTTCTTCACAACAAAACCCAGTCATTGGGATTTTGTAAATTAACTGGTATAGACAACATACTGCAAGGGATAATCCTCTACAGGTAGGATTTTCTTTCTTGCTATAACTAAAAAACCCCCTACATTTGTCTCTTAAGTTTGCCAGTGTTGGAGACCTGCTGGTCTCCTGAGCCAGCTTGAAACCGAAGATCTGAAAAGGCTCCAGATCCCATTCCCTGTCCATGAAATTAGCTCAGGTCTTCCAGGTTAGAGGGAGGCTGGAATCATGCTGCCCTATCCCAGCCTCTGAACTGTATCACCATTTGTTGCTATTCTGCTGCTAGAAAGCCTGTTATTTAAGATAAATTTTCAGTGGGTCCCTCCTGAACCTTCCTTAGGGCAGTGATAAAACTGCTCTGAAGTACTCTACAAGCTTTTGTTTTTATAACCAATGCTCACTGAATTTATTTGGATCATTATTTTTTCTTTTCTGATCCTTATGTAAGATAATGGCTGAAAAGGTCAAAGTCCTTCCATGACCTACCTTGAATCAGTGCTCCAATATCGGAAATGTTTTTGATTTCCTTTGCCCCAATGACACTGGCCACAGTCCTGAGGGTTCTATCATCATCCTCCCAACTAAGGGGTGCAGTCTCCCTCTTCTCAGGCTGTCCAAATATGCCACAACTCTGACACTGCAGTGGAAAACAAATATATCATGCAATCATTTTGCAGAGTAACATATTAGGATCTGACAAATTAGCCCTTTGCAACACCCTGCTGCTCCATTGGCATGAGCTAAAACCAGCAGGAGAGCAGCTTGGCTCTCGCCACCCTGCCATGCAGCAAGACAACACCAGGTCAGAACAAATCCTAATATGGCCCATAATCCCACTGCAGTGAAGGGATAGAACCTAGCGGAGTAATTGCTCCTTGAAGCAGATGATACAACCCTAGCCAGGATTTCTATGGGCTTTTGTGATTTGTACCATAACCACATGCTTCTCTTTCTGCTTCAGAGTGATCAGAACTGAGCAAGACCTCACCCAGAGAAAACCAGGCAAGGAAACAACCACAGGTGAAGGCCTCAAGAGGAAAGGAGAGACTCTTCAGCCTTTGGCTTCCATTTGCTGTTATGTAACAGTCTCATCATTGCAAGAAGTGCCAAAAAGATATAAACAGGGTAAACAATCACCAGACAGATTTTCACTGAGCTAGTTGACTGGGCCATGGCTGCTTTCTACACTATGCCAATGCAGCATCGTTTCTAATGGGGGAATTTACACAGTATAATTATGTCAGAATTTGCTCCAGGCTATGTTATAAACCTGGCCATTGCCTGTGATTAGTCAGAGCTTTAAATAACACTGAAAGTAATTATACCAAGTCAGAGGAAGAAAACTGGTGCATTCCAGTGCTTGCCACATAGCAGCCCTTGAAGGGAGTTAGCTAACGATGATGCCCCTTTTATTGCTGGAAGTTTTGATACCTTAGGTCACATCCTCATCATCTGAATCACCTCACAAACCATTTTAAGCCCTTAGTTTGGCCCTTATAATTATGGAGCAGAATCTTCATGCAAATGACAAGATTCCCAGATGATTGGCTGTAGATGGATGGGATTGAAATGCAAAAAGATGCAGGCTGCCTCCCATAGCAGCACATGGCCAAAGGGGCTTTGCATCACAGAGATCTCCAGGAATGTTTGTAGGCATATGTGGATGTCAGGCATGCTGTCACCAGTGACCTGAGGATTATGGGCAGGTTTGGTTGCAGCAAAGGTCACATTTTTGTCCTGATGGTGGTACTGGAAAAAGCAAGGCTCCTCCAGGCCTGCATGAGTATGGCATCACATTGCCAACGCTCTGCAAAAGCGAATGCTCCCTCCAGGAGGGACAGAAGAAGGCTCTAAAAGAGAAGTAATCTGGGTGAATAATAATGGCTGAAAGGTGAGTAGATTGCAGGGTTATGTGATACTTCTGTTTTGCATTTTCTGTTAAAACAGCCCTAATCATCTGGCATCCGTAGATCCCCACTGCCAAGAGAGAGAAAACAGATCCTTTGCTTTCCAAGGCATGCTGAGCTTCAGTTCTGTGATGGGAACAGAGCTGGCTGATGCCTTCCTTGCTCTGGCTCTGGCCCCACAGGGCTGTTACAAGCTATTCTGCTTTGTAGCAGCTCTCCTGAGGCCTATGACAATGGCTGAGAATTGCCACCACACAGCATTTTTAGTCTCATTCAGTTCTACGTTCATTTCTTGCTCTGTGTCACAGAGGGTGCTACCCCTTCACTTTACTTTCTCTTTCCAGTGAATGCTCACTTGAACGTAAAGTAATGCATGGGGAACTCCAGAGCTCATGGGATGAGGCATCTGAGAGGTTGCAGCCAAATTGGACTAAGTCACAATCAGAAATGGTGCTATTGGTGGTGCCTTACAGTGTCTGCTCTAGAAGAGGCTGGGACACTCAAGACACACTTTTAGAAACTGGTAGGATAATTCATGAGAAATCCTCACTACTTCTGCTTGTTCCTGACCTGAAGAGCTACAGCACCAACAATTACTTGTGGTATCCTGGTATTTCTACTTTTGTCTGGGATGGGAATTAAACCAGGTGCTAGATTGACAACAGAAATAAGAGAGTGGTGGAAGATTAGCCAATTTTTCCCCCCTTCGATTTTAAAAGTTGCCTTTAATTTTATGAGCCAGCATTTAGAATAGTTTTCATATTTTCTGGACTGATTCACCCTTCCCTATCCTTGACCTCATAGAATGGTGACTGAAGCTCTAGGCTGTGCATCCTGTTCTAGCTGCAGCCAAACTCCACGTGGAGATCTCTGTCCACAGCTGCTTTCCATAGCTCTCATCCAGGGGTTGCCAGCTCCTCTGATCTGCCAGCACAACTATTTGTGCTATGAACTATTTGTGTCATTACGTTCCCAGCTCAATCAAAATGGTCCTGCATACAGAAGACTGAAATTAAATGGGCTTGAAATACAGATACCACATAGGCCTTTGCTGGGATGGGAGTAACGGAAGAACTGCTGTTAAACAGCATGTTCTGGTCAATGCATTGAACAAGAACCAGAAAAAGCATCCATACAAGATATATAATGTACCAGCATTAACGAAACAGAGTTGGAGGCAGCAACCCTGCAGCATCCCCAGCCAATCTCTCTGCTGAGCACACTCTCCTACTCTCTTTTACCCTCCTTTTCACTTGACCCTGTAAAGAAATACCTCAATACACTGAGCTGGCTATAAAAGCTAAAAATACAAAAATTGCTTTCATTTTGCTTCTCAGCATCCTGAACAGGCTTAGAGCAGCATCCAGTGAGCCCCAGAGGCAGTGAGAGGAGGGAGGCTGCTCTGCAGCTGCAGCCCAGATACATTGCTGTAACAAGGTGTGTCACTAGGACTAAGTCACAAAATCTACATTTCCAAGCTGCTGTGAAAATGAAAGCTGCTGTGGGCAACAGAGG
>VWYP01010905.1:513034-555402 GCA_013400435.1 Pycnonotus jocosus | reverse complement strand
TGAACAGATGTAAATTCGTGTTTTAAATTAGAGAAAGAGGGTGGGGTGAAGAATAAAGGGCAGTGAGAAGAAGGATGCATTTTTTGAAAAACACACCATTGTTGTATAGGACAAGGTATCTCCTGAGTTACTTGAAGTCTGATAATTTTACATCCACTTCTGGGTGGCAATTCCTAGTCATTTTAGCTCATGTCATCAACTGTTCTAAAAGAGCCAGCCTTGTAAAATTGCTGCTGTATTTATCAAAGTGCAGTCACATTATGTGCATGCATTGTGTCTATCAACTGGAAAAAGGAAGTAAAACTCAATACCTCCATCAAATTTTCCATCTGAGGTGCTTTATCTCAGTGTAAGCAGTTCAAAAGTATAAAAGCTATATGAATATTAGGCGATAAGTAAAGGGATAGGTGATTGATTGGCTTACTGTGATTTACTTCCGGTACCTCTCTGGTCTGGAATACCTGGATGTTCATCTGAAAGGGGGTTTTCATTTTCACCTGAAAGGGGGTTTTGACAACCGAGACGCTTTTTGCCAAAGGCTCCTTGTTGTTTGGTCATAAATTTATCATAAATTTGTTGCTTGTTCATAAATATGAGTGGAAATACTATTCAGCACTGCACTGGGAGCAATGAAAGCCTGTTCTGGCTGGAGCTCTCTGTGTCTGTGCTGTTCTCATTCTGACCATCAGAATGCTGAACTAGCAGCCCTGGCTCATAACGGTTGTGCATTTGGCTGGTTTCTTACCACAGCAGAGCATTGAGAGGTGGTGTTGGCTTAGTATTGCCAGTGGCCAGAGTATCCAGCCTGTCTTGCCCAACAAAGATGGTAAACCACACAAGATTTCATTCTGAGCTGCTTACCTTCTCCATTGTATAGAATTTCTGAGCATGGCAGGTGGGGGATGCTCCCGTCCCAAACTGTGCTGGTGACATGTGGCTCTGAGGGCCTCTGTGCTGGCACAGTCCCTGTTCTGAGACACCTCAGGAAAGATTTCAGAGATCTTCCAGCTTCCCAGCTTGAAGGAGAAAGAGAAGTTAACTTTTCTTACTTCCTTAGACTTCTATTAATAGTCACAGAAGTCACAGTGCTACAGCAGCCTGGGGCAAAGCAAAACCCCACTGCACAGGGCCTTGTAACTGCAAGAGCAAGTAGAACAAAAGACAAGCCAAAGATACGTGTGGGCACAGATGTTCCAATGTATAGCCCTGTAACTCCTCTTCCAAACATCTCAGGAAGGTTTTGGTGACCATGGCTCTTGGATGTGAGAAAGAGGCTTTGCTCTGGGGAGTGACCCAAAGGCCTGTGAAGTCTGTCACCCACGCTTGAGTCCCTCTTGTTCCTCTAGTAGTAATAGAAGCCTGGCACAGCTTTGCTGGGGAACAAGTAGGGCCAAGCAGCCCTGATTCTGCCATGTGCCAAATTATTTTGGTCCCTTTGACATGGAGTTGGAAGGAACAGATCCCTGTAAATGAGGGGGTGCATGGGCTATCAGAGGCATCAGTCAGTTTGTGCCAGGTCAGGCACTTTAAGCCTTGGTCTCATCATGAAATCTCATCATGGACTGCACCAGAGCTCTAAAGCTGCAGAGAAGATGGATTCAGCCAGATATGAAAAGGACACAATTTCCCTTTTGTTTGCCTTTGTTTAGCCATCTGTTACCACTCAAACACCAAATTTCTCGTGTTGCAAAGATGCCTGTAATATTTGCAGTGCAGGAGAAGCACTTTCGGCATGGGAGTCTCAGGTGTGCTGAGATACAGCCTCGCAGTCATCTGCACCACAGCCATCAAACTTGGGGAGGGACTGCAGGAACTGGGAGGTGGCATTGATTATCCTTGTGGAGCCCAGGTGCCAGTGAGGAGATGGATCAAGAAAAATGCAATGTAGAAAAAGAATTGGTTTGTTCTCCTATACTAACATAGCATAAAAAGTTAATTGACATGGCTTTGCCCCATCACTTTTCTGAAATAAAACCTGTGGTTTTCAGTGCTAAAAAATGAAATTGATGAAGTGATGAATGAAATGTGATGAGGTAGAACAGTTGGGGATGCACCAGGACAAGGAGGAGAGCAAGGAGAAAGGCATACCAGAGAAAAAAGAAGAAAGATTGGTGGAAGGAGAAGGCTGTGGTGTGGCAAAGAAACCCCTTCAGCAACAGCGTCCCAGGAGCAGCAGCCAGCCAGAGTGGCTTGCTCCTGGCCTCCAGCCTGGTCTAACTGCAACAACATCTGTTACACTTGAGCTGGGCTCAATTAGTGGCGTATTTGTTTAATTGTGGGCCTAGTTTGTTATTTTGCTTCCCATTAGGAAGCTGAAGAAAGAAGAAGGAGGGTCCTTTCATTCTGGGGAGCCTTTTGCCAGGACAATGAAGTTTTTTTACCATGGCACTGGGTAGTCAGAACTAGCTGTACTGACTGTTGTAACAAGGCAGAGGCCTCTAAAGTCCATTGTTCAACCCGGGCTCACACTTGTAATTTTGGCACTGATCCTCTTTGCCCACTGTGTGAGCAGAATGGAGTGAAAAAGGAGAATCTGTCCCCTTTATCTGGCAGCAAGAAAAGGAAGCAGCAGTGGTGGCAGTGACTCTTTTGCTCGCCAAGGTTTCAGCTCTCCTGTGGCAGTGGTGGGGAAGGTGGCTTTGAAATTTTCCCTGGTCACTCCCAGGAAAGTCACCCAGCTTTCAGTCTGCTGTAATTCCTTGGCCTCCCTCCAATTTTCCCAAATTCATCACTGTCTGTTTTGGAAAAATGACTTCTTCCTGCCTGAACATTCAAGCTTTTCTGTTTTAATAAAACAGAGAATTGTTGAAAGGGGAATTTTCTAGTGCTGAACAGCAGCCCTGAAACCAGTACCCTCTGCTGCTCCATGCACTGCTGTCAGAGAACAGCAGGAACAAACTCCCATGCCACTGTCCCCACTGTGTTTTTTCTCCAGATCTGACCAAGGGGGTGCAAAGGACATCCATGACGTGAACATCTCTCTCCTGTGCCAGGGATGGTGTCCAAGCCCCTTGAGAGATGTTGGCTTGTCAGAGGAGCTGGCATGTGCAGGCATATCCTGGTGTGTTTGTCTTGCTCAGAGGCAGGACAGCTGACCAGGTTTCTTACTCAGCATCAAGCATAGACCTTTCTGACAGCAGAAAGCACATCTTAGCAGCCACTGGGACAAAAGAACTTCAGAAATAGTGATGGGACAGTACAACTTTGTACAGTACAGTTCTCCTGCTCCTTCATTAATGCTCAAAACTAGAGACACCAACACAAGCCACTGGACTCACTACTGCAGCAATGTGCTGAACTCACAAGGGACACTTTGGACATCTGCTCAAAAAGCAAAGCAAGAAACCTTTTTCCTTAAAATTATGGCTGAATTTAAGAAAATGAACAGAGCATCAGAAACTTAAATATAAAGTTAAATTATTAAACCAGCAATACAAACAGAGCCCTGACTTTGCAAGGGTCCTGTATCTAAATATACTTATGAGGGCCAGAATCTGCCAGGACACTGTGAATGCTTTGGGGTATTACAGCAGGAATCCTCTGCTGAACCCCAGCAAGAGCCCACATTTGACCAGAACCTCATCAGCAGAAATAAAATGTCTTAGATTTAAAGCAACCTGGACAGAAACATCAGAAAAACAATGGAAAAAAATTACTGTAAAGTCAGGAGAGAGATGCAGGTTTTGAAGACAACTACAAAATGCTTCCCACCTTCATTGTTGCAGACTCAAGGGTGTCCAGCCCTGCTCTGGCAGCACTTTGCTCTCTATGCCCAGTCTGTCCTCCAAGGAACGACCCAGCCTTGCCTGGTTGCATTGTGTGGATTCCAAACTTCATCCTCAGGCCTGTTGGCTCCATGTTACCCTTAGAAAAGGAATTTCCTTTACTGCATTTGTGGGACTGCAGTTGATTCCTGAAGTGCTGAAAACAGCACTTCAGTCATACCTGGAGTCTCTCTGTGACAGCTGCATTTGGAGCTTGGTATTATGGGTGAGCTGCCCCAGCTGATGGAGATTTGGGCAAAGGAGTCTTGCTCCTTTCACATTGCTCTAGCTGAGCATGATCTGACCTGAGGAGGAAAGGGGGACACTTTGATGGGCTTCTTCCCCCAGTGCCTGAAAGTCAGTTATGTGCTGGCAAACTATGGTAGGAACTTTAGATAACTAGGAATCTTGCTGCCAACTATTAAGACTCATTTTACTGAGATAATTCCATCGACATAATTAGATGTCTAACTCCAATCAGGTGCCTGGACCATTAGAAACTACAGCTTCCAGTCTCACAAATCAAGAATTATCCAGGGGCAATGGAGGACTTTTGAGGTTTTCCTGTTTCTGGAGATCAGTCTCTACTGGTTTCAGCTACATTTAACAGCCATGCTGGTAGGGCAGGACTCTCTCTTCCTTCCAAACATGTGCCTCTTACATTTTACACCATCTTGCCATGCCTGTCTCAGTGCACAACCTCATACGTGCTACCTTTGCAGAGCAGCACATCCTTCTCAATTG
Source organism: Pycnonotus jocosus (assembly GCA_013400435.1). Taxonomy (NCBI): domain Eukaryota; kingdom Metazoa; phylum Chordata; class Aves; order Passeriformes; family Pycnonotidae; genus Pycnonotus; species Pycnonotus jocosus. Next base: position 550,894 of record VWYP01010905.1, on the reverse strand, counting down.
CATTTGACCTCCACAAGTGTCAGCCAGGTGATAACAGCAGTGTCTTTTCCTTGCTGGAGCCACACTTGAACAGACTGACCTAATAAAAAAACCTCTCCTCCACAGGGCAGAAATCCAACCTTAGCTCCAGCCTTGCTTGCCATGGCTCACTTGACTTTCTCTACAATGTGAGATGTAGTTTGCTAACTTATTCCAAGGTAGTGGAGTCTGTGGGTGCTGTCTGTACGAATGCTGTAAGCCATGGAAAGTAAATTTATTTGGGATCTGGCACTAAAACAGCTTTATGGGACACACTGCAATTCCGTGTTCTTGGGCAGCAGCTTCAATCTCCAAGAGGACCATTGGCACAACAACCTGTGGTCAGAGGCTCAACAGCCCTGTAGCTTAACTTGATTGTAAGGTCTGCATGGACCAAATATTAACGAGAGGTTTCCATGCTGCAGGGCTGACTGAGTGGAGGCTTGGTTACAGAGCAAGCGTCCATTAGTGCAAGAGGCAGTGCAGATGTTATCCGGCTGCAGTATTATCCCTCGCTGTCCTAACTTCACTTTGGACAGTTAAGATCTTGATGACGTTATGAGCAGGGCTAAGGGCAAACTGTGGCCACAGCCTGATTAGTGGCACACACAGGGCCTGGCTGGGGAAGCACTGCCTGCTGGCAGTTGCTTGCTGCTCTTGCTGCTCCTTTCCTGGGCTGTCCTATTCCTGCTCTGCAGAGTAGTGTCCCGTGGCTGTACCAGAGCAATTGCTTGCAAACAATCACACTCTAACAAGCTGAATTTAAATCAAACCACCAAGGAAAACACATGGTAAAACACCCAGTTACACGCCCAGCTGCAGTAAGCAACAGAGACATTCCCTGCTTTGCTGGGCGAAAGGTGTGATGGCAGGATAACCTCTCCCAACGGGTTCAACCCAGCACCTTCCAGCAAAGCTTTTACCCCACTCAGCCCAGGGGCGGGTGATGTTTGCTTAAGCTCAGATCGGCTTCACATTTTCACAGTGATATGATAATTGCCTTTAGGTAGCTCTGTTTCTCTCTGCTGGGCTTTCACAGGGCTCTCCTGGCCTCCAGCAGGGCTCATTTAAAAGCGGCTTCTCAATGATATGCCACAGTGTTTCAAAAAGAAACAACCAACCGTGGCTCTCTAGAAAAAATAACAAAGAGACCCGATTACAAGCAAATGTGTTGAAGGGTCCCAGGCAAATTAGGGCCAATTAAAGGTCAAAATGATTTTGGGTCTAAAGACAAGAGAGAGAAGGGAAAAAATTGGTCAGATTCCTGAAGAAAATGTGTGCCTGCTGCTAGGTTTGAATATGTTTTAGCACCCAAATAGTGGATAAACTTCAGAGTTGAGATTGTGTCTGATTTTTAAAGTGGGTAATTTTTACCTTCTCTTCCATCCATGCTCGAGAAAGTGCTTGGTGTGTTCACAGTCAGCAGACCACCACTAATGAGCCCTGCTAGGACCTGACACATGGCTGCCTGCATGGCCTCCCGTGCAATCTCAAACTCTTGGGCAGTGGTCAGTAGATGAGTTCCATTGTCAACCAAAAGCTGTGTGGAGGATGTGCTCTGGCTATCTCTGATATCCAGAGGGACAGAGGGGACTCAGAGCAATACTGCAGGTCCTCACTGGCCAACTTACAGCGAGGAGGTTGGACCAGCTGTTTCATCAAGTTTGTTGAACTCGAGGCAAAGCTGAATATTTTCTTGGGAGAGTTGGATGGCTCTCCAAGGGAAATGGTGACAGCCATGCTGGCTGATGGCCCTGCCCCATTCCTCCACTTCCCCTCCCACCACATCTATGCAGTTCAGACCTCTGCCTGTATTCCTGTTGGCTTCATGGCCTCCTGGCATGTCCATGGACAAGCTGGTCATGGCTGTTTTGGGCAGATGGACTGCTGAGCCTTTACACTCACCTTCCTACAAAGGTAGATTGAAATGCAGGTCTGGATGTTACCCTGAGGGGTAATGCTCAATCACAAATCATTTCTTTGGGATGACTGTTTGGAAATATTTAAACAATCATACTCAAGTGAGATGCACAACTCTTCTGAGTGAAACTGTCTTCCCTCCTGCTACCCCAATATCAAAGCAAAGGGAAAAATAGATTTCCCTTCCTTCACTAGGATGTCTGCTTCCATGCCCTCATAGATGAGATCATCTTCCCCTGCTTAAAAAAGCTGAAATCTCATCCAGAAATGGTCCAGCACATGAATCTGTAAATGGGCTGGGGATCTGACACCAAGTTTCCATACAGAATCTGTTCCTCTGTCTGCAGTCACCACAAATACCCCAGATATGCTGCAACAGATACAGCATGATAAATACTTTCACCAGATCCATTTAAAACCAGAGAACATGCTCAGCCTGTTTTCTGTTGAATTTTAGATCAACCCTACACAGGAGTTGGTTTTCTCATTGTCATTTTTATCCAGAGACAAAGAAGCCTAGGTAAGGTTTGAACTGATTGCTTCCCCACATTTCTCCTGGTTCACAGTGGAGATCCACACTGACACTCGAAGGAGTTAAATGGAAAAGCCAGAGGCACTCTCTCTGCTGCGGGGGGAGGGATGACAGGGGTGGCTGGACCCTGGGCACAGAGAAGTGGATACTGTATGATACAAACCCTCACAGGAGGATCCAGGTCTCATTTCATGTTCATTTGCTCGTCACTGTCTCATCTTAGTAGGGGACAGAAATATAAAGCTCCAATTTTTTATTATTTTTTAAAAATTTTCTTTCTCCCCTTGCCCCTTTCCTGCCCAAGAACAGAGGAGCCATTTGAAAAAAGTATCCTGGATTTAGAATTCACATCCACATTTCATGGTGAAGAAGTGCTAAAATCTAGAGATGAACTCAGGGAAAAGTAGTCCTGACATAGCATTTTGAATAGCCCATGATACTGGCTAGCTTTTTATAAGAAAGCAAATAAAACCATTGAGGAAGATATCACACCACAAATGGTTTTACTCAATCATTCATTACTCTGTGACATCTTCATCAATTACCTGGGCCTTTTGGAAACAGCTTATTATTGGTTACACATTTCTATGTGGACTTGCTTTAAAAACCCACAAACAAACCTAAAACAATGAGAAAAACATAGTTTAAACCCATTTTACAAATGGCTTTAAAACATCCAGCCCTGTCCTATCTCCTCCTTCCCCCTTCCTACATTCTCCAGCTGAAGAAAAGACCATAAAGCAGTTTTATGCAGTCACATGTAAATCTCCTGTCTCTGTAAAGGCAAGAGATTATCTTGTTAACAAAGTCACCTTGTCACCCACTCTGCTTAATCCTTGCATTTCAAAGTGTAATTTTATTGAGTGCCTTGGAGCTGAAATCTGGTATGTGCTATTTATTTATTTTGTTCCCTACTTTTTTTTTTTTTTTTTTTCAGTTTTAATTCACCTGGAGCCCAAAAGTTTTTGGGGTTTTTTCCCATCTCCTGCTGAAACCTATGACTTTTGTAAAGGCAGCAACTGTGCCATCTGTATTAATTTTAATACATTTATTTAACCCTTCGGGGACTGAGGTAGTGCAAAGACCCTTCTCCTCTCCCCATACCTTTTTGAGACGACAGTCAGACAGTCTCCACACGGTGCCTGTATGGCTTCTGGTGCAGTGGCGTATCCTGGCCATAAATCTGTCAATGAATAGAGAACAACACATACACACAAAATGTGGCTAAAACCAAGAAATGTAGCATAATTACAGGTTCATTACTGCAAACAAAAGCATCCCCCGATCCCACCCCTTTGGCAGGGAAGGGAGCAATTCAAACAGGCTCATTATGTAGTTACCTAGCCAGGGTCAGAGCCTCCTGAATAGCTGTTGTGGTTCTGCTTATTATCTGGCTCCGGACCCTGGGAATGCACCCGTTCAAGCTGTGGAGGTACAGGAGTGCTGGGAGCAGCGAGGCTCCAGGTCTGCTCTCCCCTGCCCTTCCTACCTATCGTTATCTCCATCCTCAGAAGATCTGCCTCTGTATTTGCTTTAAAGAGTGTTTGGCCATGGCAAAATGTGCCAGGTTGATGGCCTTGGGGACTGAAATCTTATGCTCCTTTGTCCAGTGGGTACAGCAGGAAAAGGGGAGATGGGATGCAGCAACAGGCATGGGAAGGGGAACAACATTTTCATCTCCATTGCCTGTTCCGTTTCCCCTCCAAAATTGCCTGCCACAAGGCTGGACACTGGCTGGGTGAGGCATACAGTTCCTGCAGGCCCTTTAGCAACCACCTCTCTGCTTGGAAACAGCTTGTACTGACTTGGGCTGGAAAAATCATGGTTTTCCAAATCATCCTCAATTTCCCAGAAGTTTGAGGGCATTCATAACATGCTAAACCAGCCCACTGCCTTGGGCTAGCAGTCAAAACTTTTGCCTGAAACGCTTATTCCAGCCCTGTGCCAGCCTGTGCTCTGTCCCATCACTCCTTCCCTACACCCAGCCGCTGGCAGAAGCATGAGCAGCCAGGGATGCAGGCAGTGCTTTTTGAATGTTTCCACCTGGGCTCCCTTTCTCACCAGGCTGGGAAGTGGTGTGAAGTCCCCTTTGACACCACATGCCCCTTCCAGAGCCACAGCTTCCCTCTCTGATGGCTGAAGAATTGAGGAACTCCAAACAGCACAGCTGAATATTCAGGGAACCTGCCAGCCCCCTTCCCCTCTGCCTGCAGCAGCGGTGAGCACCATTTGCACTCACGCTGAGCCTGCCTCCATCTATAACCCAAATGTCAAAACATTTCCTCTTGCAGCCCCATTTGTCTCATGGAAGCCCGGATCCCAGGTCCCAGTCATGCTGCTTTTGGGGTCTGCCTTGCTGTGCCATTACAGGCACTGCCCCACTGTGCTAAGATAAGAATAGGCTGCTTCTTCTGACTCATTTAACTAAAACAATGGAGCCACCAGAGGCCAAATTAATCCCTGGTGACTTCAGCAGAGTTACACCAGTCTAAATTTGGTCCCAAGCGTACAATTACTGCAGAAGAAAGCACAGTGTTAATGACAGTGTCTCAGCTCTCCCTCTAGGCTTCCTTCACCAGGCTCACCCTCTCCACAGCGCAGCTGGGTGCTCCCTCTCAGCCACCTCACAGGTCATGTCTTGCCATTTCTGGGCACTGGGGAGGGCACTCCGCAAGGGGAAAAGGCAACTCATCATCAGCAGTTTTTGCCTGGGAAGGGCAGATCCTATTTCCCTCAGTATATAGGAAGAAAAAGCTCATCTTCCTCACCTTGGGCTTGAAAGGAAATGAAACCCATTCCCTGTGAAGATGTGCCTTCAGGTATCCTTCCAGCATTGGGCATCCTCCTGATGCCTTCAGCTGTCTGAAAATCTCTCTCAGGTCTAGTGTCCAGGCCCTTTTACTAGCACATCATAGTTCATTAAACTCAGCCCTGAACCAGCCTTTCATGACCATTTATCATCACCAGTTTTGCACAATCAGATTCCCTCTAGTGACAATTAAGCCACTGAACTACTCTTTTTCAGCATATTTGCATTTCAAATGCTGAGAAAATGTCTCAGAAAATCATACAGGAATTTTCTTTGGTTGCTCTTGGCTGACCAGGCACTAGGAGAAGCGGAGGCATTGCCTGTGTGCTCCTGCAGCCACACAGAAATGCCACACCCAAAAAATAGAAGAGGCAGAAAAAAAATTAATTAAAAAATACAAAAAAGGCAGCTAACCAGAACTTTTCAAACTCCCTAAACACTTCCTCAAAAAAATGGTTTGTGCATCATGCATGAGCAGAGCCTGGATCACAAAGCTATTTCCGTGTGCTGCTCTGGGGAATGCCACACCAGCAGTGCAATGGTGTGGGATTGGGCCTTGCTCAAACTATAAGAAAATTCTTGCTGGCTTCAGAAAGTGCATGTGTGTGAGAGAGAAAAAACAAGCAATGAAAAAAAAATCTCACAATTTAAGAAAAAAAGAAAAGGGGAACAAAGAGCAGAGTGTGGGTCTGGAGAAGGTCTCTGCTTGATGCCTCCCTTTCCGTGTCCCCCTTCCCCCTCTGGCTCCACAATCTGGAGCCTTTTCAAACATTCAGACTTCTCATTCCTTTGACAATTCTTCAAAGGCTCCAGGATTCGAGGGTACTTCCTGTTTCATCTCAAACCCTCTCTTTCTTTTCCCTTTCCAGACTATTAAACCCCACGACAACAAAGTGGTGTTTGCCGCATATCCACAACCCTGCTTGCTGTGTGACATTAAAGATACATCGCTCAAGGTGTTTTGGTCCTTACATCCCCCTTCTGACCCCTGAGCTTACTGCAGAACAAAGTCTCGTTAAGCTCAACACTGGAAAATATATTTCCTTCCTTACATGCCCATAGTGGTTGTTTCAGCATTGTATAATGTTGCGTGTATTATTTTGTTATTGTAGGGTTGCTGGTGATAACTGATCTGCACACACTGCTTTGTTATTGTAGGGTTGCTTTAAAATCCTAGACTCACAGTCTTAGTTTTATTTATTTTAGGGAAAGTAGGTTTTGAGGGTTGAAAAATAAACATGCTTAAAAACATATCAAGATATAGCAAAGAAATGGCGTGGAGAGGAAATCCTGTCAAATCCAGGGCCTTGCCTGCCTGAGCTGTGACCCTCCAACATGACCACTGCTCTCACCTCTGCTCTCCTGTGGCTGTCATGACCCAGTAGCAGAGACCAACTTCTGATACTTGGCATTTTTAGAGAGTATATTAATGTCGCTGTGAAAACAGCCCAGCATTAACCATTCTCAAAGGACTGAGTTACTGTAAAAATCTGCACCAGACGTGAAGTTTAAAAGTTCAGACAAAGGAAGACATAAAGATAAAGGGGGGGAAAGAGCAGGGAGGAAGAGAGGAGTGAATCATGGCATGTTCTGATGGCTCTTGGTGTAAAAGGCATAGATTACCTCAGGCAGGATCTCCAGTGCTGCCAGGGAGCACCTGGAAGGGCTGCCAGAATGGCTGCCGGAACTCTCTTCATTGTCTGCTGGTGGGTGACCAGCTGTCAGAAAGGACTTTTGGAATTACAGAAATTCATCCCAGCATCCATCTAACCTACAACATCCCCAAAAAGTCCTAAATTTGCTCATTTAGACCAGTGTCAGATTCCAGTCCCTGGCAACTCAAGGGCAGAGCACAGCAGTGATGGTGCAAGGGCCGAGACCCTCACCTTGCCTTGGAATCATGTCTGGGTCTCGTTTTCCTCGTTTGCTGAGGAAAGGGGGAAACAGATGAGTTTGGGCAATACAGAGAAGAAGCAGAAACATGTGACAGTGCAGCCTTCCCAGCAGAGCATCCACAGCTCTCTTGTGAAATGAGAGACTGAGAAGACAATGAAATTAAGGGGAGAGACTCCTGTCAAGCTAAATAATTAGGTCCTAGGGTACATAACTGATGGGCTCTTGATGTGGACCCTAAATCATTTACAAAGCTGGTGCACCACCCAACATGTGCAGCTCTGGCATGGCAAGAGCAAGGGATAAGCACCAGAGTGAACTGAGCAGGGCACTTCTGGTGTGGGTCACACTGCCCAGGAATACACTCCTAGGGGCTTGGGTGGCTCAGGGTACTGCACCTGCCTGCTTCCCACTTCTCCAGGTCTGTAGTTGGGTACCTCACCATCGAGATGTCCCACTTGCCTGGCCTTATGCTCTGATAGACAAGAGTAGCTCCACCACCGCAGGAAGGGGGTTCGTGTGGCAGGACAGAGAGCTATGAGAGGGAGATGCTGCTGGTTTTCTGCCAAGACTTTTCACCCAGCTTCAACTAAGCAAAACCTCAGCTGAATCTTAAACATCAACACGAGATACTGAGCACTACTGTAACACGCAGGTTTTTTTCCACCACTAGAGTCAAACTGGAGCTCGCCTGCAGTGTATACAAATGGTCTGCTGGATACAAACATCCCTGCTCAGCACTGCTTGGGAACAGCTCTTTCAAACTACTCCTTTCCCTGCAGCTATGCTGATCCATGCCCCTAATCAAGAGAGATGGAGTAATCAATACACAAACAAACTGCTGGACTAAACAAGGCCAGTGTAGACAGAGCTGTGCTGTGGACACAATCCCTGGGGTTTCTCTGCCTGGGCTGAGGAGAGGGATGCAGATCCAGCAGCTGACTGCACTATCCCACAAGAAAGACATCAATCTCCAGGCCTTTTCCCACTGTCAGTTATCTGCAATGCTCCTTCCTGCTTCATCAGCTGCAAAAGTCAAATGGCACCATGCATTCCTATTTTGGTCTGGCTCTCTTTTCTTTTTTCTCTTTTCTCTTTCTATACTCCATCATCAAGAAGACGTTTTTCTCCCCTTCTCATGCCTCCCTGTGATCCTGCCACCTGCCTTACAGGAGCACCAACACGTGTCATGAATCTTCTGGGCATCATCAGTTCCCTGGCCTGGTTACAAGAACATGGAGCAGGAGCACAACCTAGGGCTGTCTGCTGTCACAGAGACTGACCTGGAGAGCAGCATATTGGCTCCAGCTGAAAAATATCACTGTCCCTCCTAGTTGCCCCCTGCTCCCAGTGTTTTGACAGTCAGCTTGATGAGCTAAGTGTGTTAACAGTCACCCAGAACCCCCACCGGCTCCACTCCACCCTGTGCCCACCCCAGACATGCGCTGTCTGCCTGACACTGCCTACAAACTCTATTAGCTTTGTAATTAAAAACAGCTGTAATCTGATCAGGTGGAGATCATGGTTACAAAATGAAGGAAGCCATTAGCAGGAAATGTTGTGGTTCAAGCAGACATCAAATCAGTTTAAAGAGATTGGATTTCATTGTTTTTATACAGTTACTCCATTACTATAATGCACTGGGTCTATTTAAGCGGCTGGCTCAGAGGAGTGCTCATAAGGCAGTAGTGACATCTATGTGAAATGAACAGCATAAACGGCAAACACCAAGGAGATAGCAGTGAATTTACACCCCTGGCTCTGTGGAGAATATTAATGCATTGTGAGCTGCTGGAGTGGGGCTTGTTGGGGGACTGGTTTTCTCTCCTCTTCCTCCAGTCTTCATTGGTCTTGCTGGCGCCTCTGTGGGACTGAAAGAGCATTCCCAGCAGGGATCAGATCCAAGGACCATTCCTCTTCCCCTCCAGCTACAAACCAAACCATGGGTCCAGTTTCTCAGTAGCAAGGTGGAGTGAGAACTGAAACCACAGCAGCCACATTGCTTTGCTTCCTCCTGGCCTCTTCACCCCTGTGTAAACACCAGTCAGTCAGGACAAAAGCAGGAGAGTAAAATATCTAAGTTCTCACAACGGATGTTGCCCTTTTCCTCTATTTTCCCCCACAAAAAAGGGGGAAGCAATTTGTGTTTGAAAGCATCAGACTGATCCAAGAGTGCACAGCCCAGTGAGGTGAGTGAGATGACCCAAAGGCATTGCCTTTAAGAAGGGCTCTCTGCAGAAGCTGCTGGCTCCTGCTTTTAGTTCTGTCCTGAAGGCCATAGCCAAGATAAAGCTTAGGTACCTGATGGAAAACCTACATCAAGAGGCACAGCATGGCCTCTGACTTCTGCAAGGCTGATGGTGGTGACTAGAGGAGTGAGCGGGGGTGTTTACAATATTTTGGGGATTGCACAGCATCAGTGGGGACAAGGTTAGTGAGCTGAGCTGGACCAGGTTGCCATGAAAAAGCACAGCCAGAACCAATGTGAGGGAAGGGCAGTGCCCCCCCAGTTTCAGCCCATTGTTGGTGCCTGTGAGCTCTTCCTGCTCTGAATATTGTTAGGACAATTGGTGCCTCTAATGTGTCTCTAGAATAATGCCCCTTGTGGTACCCCATGGGTTCATTTGTCTCTTCCAAGCCTTGCAGCTTCCTTTCAGCAGGAAAACGGGCAGGGAAATTCATGATGGAGCTGGTAAAGGGTCTAAGATGAGGAGGGTGTTAAGGAGATGCAAATATGATGAGAGCTAGCTACCAGAAGGGAACTCTGACCATCCCATGGTCCTGCCTGAGCAGTAAAAAGACTCTCCAGGCAATACAGAATACAATCACCCCTCCCCCCTTGCCAATCTACTAATCAGGGAAAGAGACAAAAAGCACCCTGCAGACAAATGCTCAGGCTGCCTCCTGCCCACCATGACCAATCTGAGCACAGGGAGCTCCTGCTCTGGTCAAAATGCTCTTGGTATTGCTAAAGCCCTCTTGGCTAGAAAACGGGCCTGTCATTTTCATACTAATCCAGTTCCCAAACAAGCAGGCAACCTCTTTCCTTCCCTGCCACCACTTATTTATTGCCTTCGTCTCCTATCCTCACTCTTTCCACCCCAAACTGTATCAAATGAATCAAAGCCTGAGTAAATTATGTTCCCTTTGACCTACTGGCAACAAGTTCAGCCATAGTACATCAAAAGAGTAGAGGCTGAAGTTTTGTGGTCAGTGAAGGCAGAAGTAGAGGGAGAACTGCAGGCCTTTTTACTTCATTGCTTTTGCCTTCGGAAGTGATGTTTTCAGACAAATTCAGTGGGTACTCAATACTAAGGTTTGGGGCTCAGCCTGTGTGGGAAAGGGGGTGCAGCTGTGAAGCCATGAAATGATTTCTGAACAGCCCCCACAGCTGCCTGTCCTGGCTGGGTGGTCTGACCCAGCACAGCAATGGCATTGCCTCCCACCAACCATTTCTGGAGATAATGGGCTGGACGAAGTTTAATGGGGGCCCAGGGGAAGTGGCAAGGGCAGGAGACACAACTCAGCTTAGCTGGCTGAATTTTTGCAAACCCCTGCGCTGGTGCAGCTTTGCTCACTGGGGATCACCACGTATGCTGGGCTGATCACAACCTCCTAAAACTCTCCCTATCCTGATTTCTTTTGGGGGAACTCTGTGGGCTCAAACTGGATAAGACAACTAGTGCCCCAAGTTTTTAGCCACTTGTCCCCGATGTGTCTGAAGTTGTAATGCAGAGGATGCTCAGCATCACTGCAAACCTTTGGCAGCCTGTAACAATGGCCCATATTAAGAAGGGGAATGAAACTGGAGAAGAGTGCCTGTGGCATCTCTGGCTTTTACTCACTGGCTTCAAACAAGATGATGGACATAAACCAATGATAAATATTCTGATGCCTGTAGAGAAGCAGAGGTGTACAGGGACTGGTGGCCATTTCACAGCACTGAGGCAGTTCGTGCTCTTGCATCTTGGCTGCTTCTGCCCTGATTCCAGGCATCACGCAGAGCTTGGAGCACCTTCCCCTGAAGTCACTGTGATGGTCATGACAATCCCCAAAGAAGCAGCATCAAATTTGGAGCCTGTGAAGATATCACCAGCAAAATAAATATTCAGTAATATTTTTAGCCTGCTCGTGTTCAGAAAGAATTTCTTTGTGTCCTTCTGAAGAGCTCGCCGGATCTTTCATCAGCTTGTTTTTCTCATTAGCTGGCATAAGCTTTGTTCTTATTTAATAAAGATTAGGATCTGCTGCCTCCAGCCCTCTCTTTTTACTCCTCTGTCGGATCCATGAGGGCTCAGACTGCAGTGGCATGTTTGATGTTGGGCCACGGAAGTTGAAATGTGGGACAGAAGTTGTCCAGGATCCCACGTTTACTTCCCCGAAAAGCCCTGTCCCATATTGCTCCACCCCTGCACTAGCCTCTGCAGAGAGCTGCCCTGCAGCAGGAGTAGGGAAGGGGATGGGATTGATTGGGAACTGCTGCTTGGATCATCCAGAGTTTTCCAGGCTCAGCTGGCTTGAAGCACTGGTCTTTGTCTGAGCCATCAACAGAATGGGGGAAAAACAGGGAACAACTGATACAGCCTGTGCATGAGGCTAATAAAACAGGAGACATGCCATAAATGGAAGAATGGCTTCTTCCAGCTTCAGAGGTCAGAGGGGTATAACAGATCTCCCATCTCTTTATATATCACTGAACTCTCCTAGTTGTCATAAGGTAAAATAGCTGCTTTCTTTCTTGAGCTGAATCATTCCTTAGAAAAGAATGACTTTAAAGCAACAGTAGGTATGAACCATAATGAATTTTATGAACTCCTAGAAGACAGTGGGATTTTCTGGGTTTTGAAACTCTGGTCTCTGCTGACAGCCCCCACCACTGCGTGCTGCTCCGGTAGGAATATCACTGCATCCAACTGGGATGGAGGCTGCTGTGTGCCAGTGTGGCTGCAGAGCACTCCAGGGGCAGGACCAATGCCACATCCCTGGGATGGCAAGAGGATGAGTTGTGCCCGTGATGAAGGCAAGGACCTACCTATGTCCCAATTCAAGGTCCTCCTTATTGTCTCCACTGCCAACTGCACAGATGAGCTGGACTATTGCTCTGCACCTCAGTGTAGCCATCCCTGGAGCTACAGTATGCTTACCTTGTAAGAAATGCTGTGGTTATTTACTTGTGGTAACATATATAATTAGGTTTATACAGATCCAGTGCTATTAATATTGCTATATGTTAATATGCTTCTTTCTTGGAGATTTTTATTAAAAAAAAAAATCTTTAAACACCCACCCTTGGTATGGAGACTCCCATTCCAGCAGGAGAGCATGTTTTGCATATGCGTAACTTTGAAGGGAATGAATAACTTCATGGCAAATAACATTTATAGCTTTGCCTTGCACAGGGAGATAAGAGCAGAGGAATGCAGGGCTCCAGGGCAGGAGCTGTTTGGTGAGAGGGGCTGGGAAAGAATCCAGTCCCCACCCTGCTGGAGCCTTACCTGCGCCCAGGTGCGCAGCTATGGCGCCGAGCCCCACCAGCCCAGCACCAGCCACTGCATCAGGCTGGATACCAAAGCTCCGAGCTCATAGCTGGAAGGGGAGGAGGAAGGGGAGACAAATGGGGTAGGAACAGCAGGGAAGGCAAATTTTAGAAATACTTTTTGAACAGTCACAGTTGTAAATGAACTCACCCTCACCATGTTTGTGTCACTTGTGTTTGCTGCCTGGGGCTATGTGAGAGCACAACTTTTCCTGGCACGACTGCTCTTGGAAAATCAGCTTCCAATCCATATATGATAGTATTCATGGAAACCATAATTCTAATTTACATGCACTGATTTCTATGCCAGAAACCTGCTGCTGTCCAAGCTGGCCTTAAAATGCTGTCCTGTGACTTCCCTGCCCCATCACAGCCAACCAATGCACTTAAAACTCAAGTATTTTCCAGGGACTGTTTGCTACCTACAGCCTAGAAAAAGAAAACTTCCCCCAAATTCATGTGGTGGCTCAGTGCTACAAATGTATTCAGGAGGCTTCTGGATAGGTATTTTCCAAGACATTACAAAGGCAAAACAAACAAATCTTTGAGAACTAAATCTTTCAGATACAAAATTTCTTAAATATTCTTCATTTACATTTTCCCCCTTGTTTTCTCAAGCACTTTACATGCTGTAGAGACATACTCACATGTCACCAGTGCACAGGGAAGAACCTGGCCCTTTTAAACCCTTTCTACCCTGGCCAAAGCCAGGGAGAGGTTCTCCTTCATCTCCCCTTGCTGAGCTCAGCCCAGGGACCTGCTTCCTCTGCTCCAGCCACTTCTGTGCTCTGTGCAATGAAGCAAAGGTTGGTGTAGTGGAGACAGAGTCCTTAATAAAGATAAAATCTATTTCTAATGTCTATAAAAACCAAACCCAAATTCCCGGTTACTTCAACGTGAGCTGTGGAGATGGGGTAATGGAGAATGGAGTTATTTATTAATAGAAGGGCATTTCAATAGAGATGGGAGGAGGTGATATGGACCAAATGGAAGCATTTACAGAAATAATGGTCAGTAGGTTTTACCCAGCTTGGCCAGGTGTCTCACTACTGTTTCTTAAGAACAGTTCTCTCTCATTCCCTGAGAAGAGTTTTTGCGGAGCTGCATGCTCTCGAAGTCCTGCTATCATTCAATCCATTTACCCTAGACCTGGCTTTCTTTTCCATCTGGAAGTGGAACCAGAAGGACAAGCGCAGAGTGGGGGGGTCCTATTCTTGCTGGATTTTTTGGGAAGCAGTGTGATTCTGATACAACACCCCAACTCACGCTCCCACCCCACACCCAGCGCAGGGCAGAGGGAGCCGCAGCCCTCTGGCACTCTCCTCGCCTTTACCTGCTTGGGCAAGGAGCCCCAAGGTCAGGAGCCTTAAAGATTGCATGAGACCCCACTCTGATTCCTACCACTGCCTCCCACAAAATGCAAAATGTCTCTCCCTAAATTTCTTGCTGAATCCTTTTTACACATACCTCCGCCCTTACTTGGCAAGAAAACAGTGCCGAAATCCCCACCTGCCTCTCCCTTACAGCCCTTCTGGAGTGTCTCATCAGCCATGCAAATAAAAAATGCTCTGAGAACCCGATGTAATTCCCCCTCTGCATTGGCAAGGAATGACAATTCACAGGGGTCTTCAGGGAGGCAGGACGGAGGGAGGGAGGAACCCAGCCCAGCGTGGCTGCATGAGACAATCAAGCTTTCCCACCGCCACCCGTCCCCAGGGAGCATCCCAGCTCCGGTTATGAAGAGCCAACGGCGTCCCTCCCCCCACCTTGCTGATCCCCTTTCACTGTGCTCCTGGCGCTCGCATCCTCATCCTGACCCCGGGAAGCCCTGGGAAAGCAGCACCCAGTCCTGGCTGCCCCTTTTCCCTTCTGCCTCACCGTGCAGCGGCGCAGGGAGGGGCCGAAGGAGAAGGGGAAATGTGTGTTTTCTTAATTGATTTCAGTGAAAAAGACAGGCAGCCGCGGTACTGTCAGATGAATTAGTTCCAGAGCTATTTGCAGTTATGAGCCACGTAAGATTAGTGACCATTGCGTTNAGAGAAAAGAGCTCTGGCAGCCAGCACTGCCCTCAGGGCCAACTCCTGTCCTGTTGCAGCACAGAGGATGGGGTTGAAGGGGCTGCTTTGGTCCTTGTGACGTTGTCTGCCCCAGGCTGAACAAAGCCAGTGCTTTGCTGCAGCTCTGGCGAGACTCCCCTCCTTGCAAGGGCTGGCTGAGCCCTAAGTGTCAACCCAGTGCCACCCCTGCCAAAATGTGGTGACAACACCAGCTCCCATATCTCTGCCAAAGCGTGAAGCCGGCAGCCAGACACACTAGTATCACCTCCGCAGATGCTTGGTCCCTTTTGTCCCCTCTTGCCCTCTCCCCTCAGAGAGCAGAGTGGGCTGAAGACTGGAGGAGAGTCTCCGAAACCCTTGGGTACGGCTCATGGGGCTCAGATCCCTGATTAGATACGAACGCCTGCTGCAACCTGATAACACCGCAGCATCTGACAGGGAGGCTCCGGCAGCGCCCCTCGAGCCATGCAGTGCCTATTGTTTCGGGAGATATTACCCTGCACTCATGCTTACATCTGGATATCGATAAGCAAGCCTGTTTATGCATAAACACAGTACAACATGCAGCCACATACCTCTGTATTCCTCCTCCCCTTCCTCCCCTTATTTCTTTATCTCCTCATCTGCTCTTGCCTGTTAAATGTTATCTCTGCTCTGCGTTCAGAACCGAGTCCCAGGAAAGGACAATTCTGGTGGGTCACACCTATAGAGTGCTGAGGAATGGCAAATATTTCCAAATTTTTGGAATTTCCAAAGTCTTCAAGCATCTGCGTGGAGATAAGCAAGGGAAGACACTTTACCAGACCACAACACTGCCAAATAGAGTCCAGCCAGGGCAAGAAAAGGCAGCATGGTTAGGTCAATACACGCGGTATGTTCCTGAGTCTGCTCAGGCAGGACCTCTGCCTCTGGACTTGCACCCTGAGCCTCATCTCCCCAGCCATTCACACAGGCACTCACAGACCTACATTTGCACATGGTCTTGTGGCAAAAGTGCTACATCTACTGCAAAAGCAAAAGAGCAGGAATGTGGATTTCACAGTGATTTAAAATGATTTAAAAAAAATAAATAACCTCCCCCTTTTCTGTTCCTCATTTGGTAAAAGATGTTCTGAGAAATGAGCAAATGCCAGGGGTACCAAACACCACTCTCAGCAACTATAGCTGTCCCCACAGACTAGAACCATCTCTGAGACAAAACACTGCCAAAACTGTGTGCTCTGGCCTTGGACCCTGGGAGATGAGAAATGTCCAGCAATGCTGTTCGGGAGGCCCAAGCCTCTTTCTTCAGAGAAACATGTCAGGAATTCAAGGACTTAGCTTTGCTGAAAGGCCGGCTTGCATAATTGCAGGTGCTTCTGTTGGCCCCTGTGCTGGACCCTGAAAGTGAATCCTGGTACATAGAGGAGCCTCAGTGCTGCCTCACACCTTCAATTGGAGTTGGGGTGTGTACACAGGGAGCTGTAGGACACTGTTTTTCGAAAAGCAGTCTGAGGCTTACCTTCACAGCACAGCCTTCCCCAAGAACCGACCCCTGGGCACTTGTGCAAGGACAAGGAACCAACTGCCAAGCCCATCCCCTTCATGCTTACTGTGTGCTGAGGGCTTCGTCCACTTGACCAGGAAGAAGGGCATCCCATTGTGTCTTCTGGTGTTCTCCCAGGATTTGTCCCCAGCTCTCCACACTCAGACGATGTCATAAGCTCTGCCCTCAGCAGGACAGCAGGTTGCCACTGGGTGATCCCCACATTAGGACTCCCAGACCAAAAGCTACATCCTTTACATGGGCTAGATGAATCCTAGAAGCTGGATGGTTTCCAGCTCTTCATCTTCCCAGAAAAAGAAGCAAAAACACATAATGCCAAAGGTGCTTACAACACTTAGGCAATTTATCCAAGCAACTTTGTCCTGGACTGGCCCAGTGACAGCTGCAGCCCAGTTGTACAAACCTAATCACAATTCATCTGAGAACCAGCTCGACACTTTAAGCACTGCTCCAAAAAGCTCTCCTCAAGCCCGCTGCTCACAGGGGTCAACTCAGCTCCAGGATAGGGGACACAAAGCGAATAAGTGGAAAATTGGGGGAGGGACTTGTGCATTGGTCAAAAGCTCTATCATTCCCACTGAAGCATTCCCCGTTGCAACTCAGAAGTGATGCTGCTTTGACTTATTCCCTGTGTAGGACCAAGTTGCCCATGCTACTTCTGCTTCCCACACACAAAGACATGGGTAAGACCATGGCGTTCCTCTGCAAGCACCAAGCAAGGACACTTGGATAGCAGGTTACCATCTAATGCAAGTAAATGGCTCCTCAGTGAGGAGGTGACTGTCTCTCCTCCCAGGAGCTTATCTTCAATTACCTCCACTTGTTCTCTCACTGCAGAGACTGCAAATACTTCTCCAGCACTAGTGCTGGTTTCTGGGCTGAAGCAGTGGCAGGGTATCTATGTCTGTACATAAGCAGCAAACTCCCAGTGTGCACAGGCAGGACGGCATCCCTGGCCAGTGTGTGTTTATTTCCAAGCATCTGTGCACACATATGCACATGCAATGTTTCGGGAACCAGGCAGGGCAGAAGGGCTCCCTGCAGGACATGGGTTTGAGCAATGGGAGACAGGGCAACTCGTAAGCCCAAGGCAATGTGGCTGCGCTGCATGCAAGCTCTCTGGAATGGGGCTGTATACTGAATTGATGAGCTCTTAAGTCATCACATTTACAATTTGTATTCTCCAGTCTTTTAATCTCAGCAATAAGCCCAGAATAAACCTTTGCTGATGCAGTGTGGAAATTTCACTGTTCCTGTTAGCCCTATGTACAAAGTGCGCATGGGCAGGACCAGAACACATTTCCTGATGGCTTCAGTGTTCTTATCCAGTTTCCCAATGCTGTTAAAGCAGTTGGTCAGTCCCTCACCTGCTACCTGGGTTGCTCAGGCGCCCTTTGTTGGATTTAGGTATAACACCTTAGAAAATATGGGGGTACAAACACTTACTATCCCTCCTGCATGTCTGTGTGCACATCATGGGGAACCTCACCTAGGTTTTGTACCACTTATGACTCCCCGCTTGCCCTGCAAACCAGCACCACTCGTGCATTTTTTACCTGTACAGAGTTGCTTTACTTCAGAGGTCCACATCAGTAAAACATGTCCAAGGGGTTTCCTGCTAGAGAGCTGGCTCTCAACAGAGACTAGTCTTCAAAGTGAGCACCTTCTTCATTAACAGGCCTTAAACTGAGATGAAATAAGCACTGATAAACCTACTAATGGAGTCAGGCCTTCCCTGCTTGGATGAACCCCACACTTTCAGAGGAGGGTGGCATCATTTCTGCAGAATGCTTGAGTGGCCTCAAATAACACACTGAACTGTCAGGCACAAGCCCAAGTGATAGTCTGAGCCAGCACTGAAATAATGAGAAGCTGATCTACAGCTTTTCCCCTCTGGTTTATTAAATGAATGCTCCACACAGCACTTCCCACTGACTGGCAACAGAGAGAGAATCCCAGAACAGTAACTCCTCATCCTTTCTTTCTCTGTGAAGATTCAAGGCTGTGGCTATGTATGGATGTTATGAAGTGATAAAGTTGCTGTGGCTTCACAAGTTACCACACATCAGCTGAACTGTGCCATCTGACCATGCTCCTGGCTCCCTGCAGCTGGGTGGTAAAACATGTTCACTCATGATGGGGCTGGAGCAGGTACACTGGCGGGCTCCAGATAAGCACGCTTTGCTGATAAGCAGTACCTCATTAAGCCCCAGGACTCAACGGCTTGCAATGCAGCAGAAAACCGCTCTGGGAAAGTGGTCAATACTGGATTAATTTCTGTGCATTACATGGGGAGGATTTAGGGCTAGAGACCACGCCAAAGAGGAGTGGTAGAAGGACCGGTCAACTGTGCTGCTGAGTACAACTTCACCGTAGCCATGTGTGGAGAGGATACTGCAAATGACATGCGAAGATGATCCAGTCAGTGAAACTAAAGTGCTCTGAACTCTGCTGGGGTCAGAGTCCATGGACATGAGTTACAGTAACATTTAGACTTTCCATAACCGAAGCAAGGTCCAGCCCTGGGTATGTGGCATGATCTAATGTAAAGATGTGTCAGGCTCATTTTTGACTCCACTAAGTAGGACCAGGCCTCTTTGTCTTCATATCTCAAAAAAGAATGGTTTTTTTGAGGCTCCTGCCCTTCCTCATTACCACTCAGAGGAGATGGTTATGTTCTTGCCTGAACCTTGGTTTAGTCTTAAGCCCCAGCCTGAGTCCCAGAAATGCTGGAAACAGACCCAGCTCTGTGTCCCATCCTCTAAGAATCTCTTCCAGTCGGCACTCCCGAGACCCACCCCATCTCCCATCCCACATCCAACCTCTGTGCTGAGCCAGACACATGGGATCAATGTACAGGACTTGCTGATACTCCCTCCTGACAGGAGAATCCATGTCATTTAAGCCTTTTCTGCTCAACATTCACAGCTGCAAGAACAGCAGGCAGACTCCTGACCTCCCAAAACTGAGCACCAGGCACCTACCCTTCTCCACTGCTCCACCCAGATGCTCTTGGGATGGGAGCTACACACATTCCTTATCTAGGTGTTGCATTGGTATTTTGAGAGGTGAGGAGACATTTCTGCAGGGCAAATTTTCTTTTTTCAGTCTTGTTCTGAAGTCAGGCAGGTTCTTCTGCTCTACCCCAGTGGGAAGCTGGCCCAGTGTGCCCATCTCTGACCATTATCCCCAGGAATGTCACTCGAAGGCCAAGCACAGCATTCCCTCCAACAAGGCTAACCCACAGGGAGGCATCTAATGACAGTTTGACTGGTGGAGCAAAGCACGACTCGTGTTTGTTTGGATAGTCTAAGGACTTGGAACAAATGTCTCTGACTTGTCTTGGTTTAGATAAAAGAACCTCAGCCTTGTCACAGAATCAACAGGGCTGATGAGAAATCACTTGTGTAGACCTCCTCTGCCCTCAGATGCTTTTAAAACAGAAAAAAACCCACATGATGACAACAATCATAATTATTCTTTAGGTTGGAAAAGACCTTTAAAATCACCAAATCCAACCATTAAACCAAGTGCTGCCAATCCCACCACTAACCCACCACAAATAGATGGCTTTGAAATACCTTGAGAGATGGTGATTCAACCACTGCCATGGGCAGCCTGATCCAGTCCTTTCCTTAAAGAAACTTCCTAATGTTAATCTAATCAAAATAGTAATAGATTTTTTTTTTTTTCCACAGCTAGGAGGCATTCAATCCTTTCTGGACCAGGGCTCGCTGAGGTGCCAAGAGCATGACCAGGGATTGGGGCTGCATGGTTGGGATCACCTGTCATCAGGGTGACAAAAAATTTGGGACATTTCACTGTGTGGTGCCTCCTGACCTGGCTGACAGTCCCTGCCCTTACAGACCCAATATCTGGCTGGGAGGGAAGAGAAGGCTGGACATGGCATGCCTGGAGTGGGGAACTGGGGGGAACAGGGATTGCTACATCCACATCCATCTGGCATACTGAAGCAGGGAATGAAGGAAAAGGAAGAAGAGGGCGGGTAAAGGAAAGAAAATCCCAAAGATCCTCAGATAATAAGCACCATTAAGGTTAGTCTGTCTCATAATTCTTTCCTATTAAAAAGAGACTGTACTTTATCTGTGCAGGATATGCTGTTTGGATGAGGGAATTAGCAGAGTGACTGCCTCCATATCATCTAATTAGCAAAAATGTTGATAAGCAGATACAATCACATATGATTAGGATCCTTTTTAAAAGCCACTCCATTAATTAAATAGACAGAAAGGCTGCCTACAGCCCTCACATGCCACTGATTAGAATACAAATATTTACACTAATCTCACCTCCATCAGCCATGGGACACTTTTGAGTATTTTTAGTGACATCAGATTACTATTGATTTTCATCCCCAATGTCAGACCATTTTGTTAGTATCTGAAAGTGCTGCCTTCAGTTTCGGATGCTTTAAATCATGTTAAGGGTTTATCTTAATGACGCTGCTGATAACCACTGTTCAGGTCACTCGTACTTTCTCTTCAAGGAACACAGTCTGGGCTGGCTTTTATTGTTTGTACTTGAGATTTAAGATATGAAAAACATTTCTCATTTCAAAGCTTTGGTTTCTAGGGATGGGGCTGCCAGGCCAGTTTGGGTCTAGTTACTTGATGTGTGCATGTCTCACTTTCCTTTCTCCCTGCCTCTCCTTGACTCTTCCTTTTTTCCTTGCAAACCCTTTTGGCTCACAGCAGTGGCCTGTCTTAAATGGCTGCTAATCATGGACGCCTGCTGCAGGCAGCAGACAGAGAGGCAGTGAGCATTCTCCATTCAGGGGTGACAGGAGAAAAGCATTCCCTTCTTTTCAGCTGGGTAGGATGTGCTAAATCCAAGACAGATAACCCAGTGCACCACTCAGTCTGAGATGGGCTCTCAGCATCGAAAGCAAGTAGGGGAAGAGATGCTTTGCAAAGACAGAGTAAAAGGCAATCACCTCCCTTCCGTGCATAGCCCCACTCCCCAAAATGGATAACTGGCCTGAGGCCCTCTCCAACAGACTTTTCTGATGTCCAATTTTCCCTTCTGGGTAATAGACTGTAGAAACAGCAATTCTTCTTGAAATTTCTGCCAAGCATCTGTAAGAGGACCATGCTGGCAGTGGCTAGGAGCTGTCAGCACCTTCTAGGGACTTGTGGGTGGTAAGCTTGGATCACCCTCAAGTCCAGTGGACAATCCCTAAAAAATCTAGTCCCTTTTGTGAAGATTTCAAACATAAGACTACAGGCTGAGTGAGCCATCAAATCTTAGCTCTCCCCTCAGTGTAGAAGACCACTTCAGGGTGTTTTGGGAATGCAAAGAGCCTTCTGAGCTCAAAGGGGCAGCAGCAGCTTGCTGTTGGGCCCAAGTTACTTTTGCCATTTCTACAGAACAAACAACATCCAGCAGAAAAATCATGTGGCACAACCACCCTGTAATTAAGAAGATTTCTGTGCCAAAGGTGGCAAAAGCTGAGATCTCTCCAGAGAGGTGAGTCCACAGGGCCATGAGCTCATTTGCTTTGCAGTTCCTTCACATTCCTTCACCTCCAGCCCCCAGACCTGCACTGCCCTGCAGCAACTTTTACTGCCCAAATCTGACAAGAACCTCTGTGCTACTGCCCCAGCACTGACCGGTGAGAACACCAGCAATATAAGTACCTTTCCAAGCACTGTCAGCTCAGTTGCCTTCCTCCTTCTGTCTCCATTGCTGCCTCCAGGCTGACATGAGTGCCCCTTGCTATCAGACACCCCCAGGCTGTGTGTTAGGAGAGCAGCCAGCTCACACACTGTGCACATACTCTTTTTTGGTCTGGTTGGCTTTTGGCTTCTTCCCAAAGTGTGGGAAAATGGAAAAGAGGGCAGTGATCTGCAACATATGCTGCTATTAGTAGGTGTTCATGACACTGTGTTAGAGACACATGAATTCTCATTATTGGCCCTTCCTTGGAGACCTTCTTCATGCAATTTTTCTCTCTGAGGATATTGTATTTCCTCCCAGAATGGCAAATCCAAGGAATAGAAACAGATGCAGGGTAACCCTAGATTCGATTGCCTGTGTTGAGTTCCTGGGCCATCCCTGTTGTACATACATACACACCTTGGGACGGGTATCCAAAAAGGCACATAGAAAAGAGGCCAAGGTTGATAATTCTGGGAATTTAATTTACTACCAACATGAAAATGAGGCTCTTCTGAAAGTGTTAGGCTTGTCTATATATTCAGAAAATATTATGATGTCCATCTGATCATGATTTTAGGAAAAAATCCCACTCAGGGTTTAAAAATGGCTACGTGGCGAAGTTCCAGTGATTCGCTACCTTCATAAAGAAGGATGTGCAATGTATTTTAAATTTAAATTTGGCTAATGATATCTTCCAACTGCTTTATCTGGCAGCCTGAAGATCCCCATGGCATTGAATTTCTGTTCCCATGCAGGTTCTTGCTGACTACAATGAAGCTGCCATTGAACTTCCTCTTTCCCCAAGTTTTTCACTCCAGAGTGTATTTTCCAATCCCTCAGTGACATTTTATGGCCTTTCCCTGGGCTTTCTCTGATTTATCAACACTCTTTCTGAACTATGGGTAGCCAAACTGCAGCTTCCCTATAGCTTGGGAATTATGTCCCATGGGATAATATGACCTGACTACACCACACTTCCCTGGATTGCACATGAATCCACACTGAGTATCTGAGAATCCCACTGTAGACAGGTTTGGGCAAAAAAAGTAGTCTGACAAAGTCATGAGGGTGGTAAAACAGTGAAAGACCTTGCCCAGGGAAGCTGTGGATGCCCCGTCTCTGGAAGTGTTCAAGGCCAGTTTGGTTGAGGCATTAAGCAACCAGTTCTAGTGGAAGGAGACCCTGCCCATGGCAGGGGCCGGGACTAGATCACCTTTAAAAGAGATCACTTCCCATCCAAACCATTTTATGATTCTATGGCAGTCTTACATCACAGACATGTCAGCACAGTTACATCCAGCAGCTACAACATCATGTGCATGACCTACATTTAGAAACAAAAGGCCAGTGACAACCAACTCCACCCTAGAACGTGGTCAGGACAACTGAGCCAGGATTGGCTGAGCCCTCTCTGAGGTCACAATCTCACGGTTTGTTAGTAACAGGTTTGAAAAGAATGTCTATGGTCAAGCAGCTCTTGGCGGATTTGCACTGCAGGAGGACAGAGCAGCTCATGGGGCAGACTGAACATCTCCCCACCTGTGCGGAGTGCAGTGTCACTGGGTGTCCAGGAGTGTCTGCATGCTGATCAGCCTTGGTGGGAGAGAGATAACCAGGCATCTTCCAAAAAACCCCAGCTTTCCTCTGAGATGGTAGATTACTACAAGGTCCTTGGACTGCAAAAAAATGCCTCACAGGATGATATTAAGAAATCCTACCACAAACTGGCACTAAAATGGCATCCTGATAAGAATCCCAGAAACAAGGAGGAAGCTGAGAAGAAATTCAAAGAAATTGTTGAAGCATATGAGATTTTGTCTGACCCTCAGAAGCGATCACTGTATGACAAGTCTGTTGAGGAAAACAGAATCCTCAGAGAAAGGGCTGCAGCAGATTATAACAGCTTCTTTGGTTCCCATTATGGATTCCCCCATCAAGAAGAGGTCTTTGGAGGGATGTATCCCTTTACATGTATTTTCTTGAACCCTTTTGACATCAGAATCAATGGTGAAAACTGGCAGAGCACAAATGGAAGAGGAGGAAGGTCCAGGGAGCCATTTGTGCAATGGAATTCATTCTGTTCCAGCGGGCACCCCACCTCCTTCTTTGCTGAAAACACAGATGGGCCATATGGTGTCAGAACAGTGATAACCACTACTGAAGTGATCAATGGCAAGACCATCACTACTCGGAAAATCATTGAAGATGGGCAGGAGACAAAAGAAGTGGAAGAAGATGGACAGCTGAAGTCTGTAATAATCAACGGGAGAGACTACCTGAATTCTTAATGTCACCAGCACAAGCATTAACTGCAAGATGTGGGATGTGCTCTCATAGCTCAACTGATGGGATCTACTACAAGCAGTATCAATAAATGCTGCATGACACAACTGATGCAGACTTCTCAATGGCTAGGAGCCAAATATTTCACAGGTAAAGATATCATTATGCTAAACTAAAGAGTGTGAGCCCACAAAGCCTGAATGAGGTGATAGATAGTGATTATTCAGTAAATGTGTATCATAGATACATGTGAAAGCAACGTTGCTGGTTTGCCAAAGAGACCAAGTTGATTAATACATCAATAGGAGACAAGCTGGTTTGTGGATACATAAGAGTGCCCTGTAACAAGCTATAGGTTCCCTTCCCACTCCTTGAGATGCCAGTATTAAAGTCTACCAGTTGGATGAATAAAGCCTTGTGTGACTCTCACACACAACCCTAAGTGAAGAATACTTTTCCTACTTTTGGTGCATGAGAAGATGCATGTCCATTGAAAAAATGTTTTTATACATGGGCAAGAATGTTGGCAGGGGGCAGTGGTACATGGAGAGCCTAGAGAATGGCATAGGAAAAAATAAAGGAAGGAAGAAAATGTTATTCCTCCAACTGTAAAAGAAAATTGGGGCTTTCTTGAGAATGCCCTGCAAATTATGACCAGACACCCTGACGGAAGTACTGCGCAGCTCAGGGGCTAAAAGTGAGCAGGGAAAAGGTGAATTTGGCTCTCTGACTGGGATAATATATATTCCTTCTCTGCCTGGAGTCATTCAAACAAAAGAGCTAAATTCAAACCATAAGCCAACAGATTCCAGGGGGCTGAGTTTTGCTTCCTCTTTGTGCAAAGCTGGATATGAAGACTTACATGCTGCTTTACCATCATTATTGTCTTGCTCACAGCTGCAAGAGCCTGTTCGCAATGCATTTCTTGCACAGCCTGCCAGCATGCTGCTCTTGTCCTACACTGAGCTACGGAATGTTCTCCCCATGTTTCTGCCTTTCCCTGGGCTGACATGAACAGCTGAGCCTTGCTTGGCCAGATCACCTTAAAGATTTAAAATCTTACACACCTCTTATTTTTGGTCCCACACTACATCCCCTTGAGTTTCCCAGCTTTCCCTGCCCAGTGATGTCTCGCTGAAAACTGGAGCTAGTTTTCAGGGATGTTTTCACTCTAATCCAGATTGCAATTGCTGCCTGTGTTTAGGCAGGTTTTTGCATCTGTTTCCTCTGCTGTAAAATGGGAATAACAGACTCCTGTGCTTTGAAGGAGACTGTGAGGTACTGTTGCTTGAAAAGGACTCTGAGCATTAACCAATAAGTTAAATTAGCCAGAATGCTGCCACCCCTTATTCAAAGCCTTTTTCTCTTGCAAAGATAAATGTAGCTTAAATCACCATCCTTAGCAATTGATGCCATGTCCATCTTGGAAAAACTGACAAAAACTGCATTTGTTAAGGGCTGATAAGACCCTCTTCCAGTGAGAAAAAGACAGCACTGGGCAGCAAGTGGAAGCTTAACTGCATGCTGGGGTTCATGGAGGGAGGCCAGTGGCAATGGGAGCAGGGAAAACCTCCATGTAGGGACAAACCATGTCTGCTGCTCCTTCACAGTTTGGAAGCCATCAACAGTCCTGCAGGCATTGGGACTCTGAGAATTGCAAATATAAGGGGCTTGATACGAAAGATTATTTTGGTCAGAGCAAACATGAGTCAATATTTCTACCAATACTTCTCCTGTGGACACCATATTCATGAGAGATGGCTCCTTGAATTTATGTTATGCTGCCTCAGAGGAAGTCCAAGGTAAAAAATCCCTCAGAACAAACAAAACAAAAAATCAATAACAAAAACAACAACAAAAAAATCAAACTGCACATTTTGGATTGGAAACTGAAATAGTCTTTGATCAAAATAACATGTTTGGAAATCTGGACCGGAGTTGAATTCCCAGCTCCTCAATGTTTTCAGCTTCCTAGGGCTAAAGCTTCACTTCAGTCTTGTCTCTAATGGGATATTTATTTATGCACATCAATATTTCTTAATCTGAGACAAAGGTATGCATGTCTTAGACCTTTCCTACCTTGGGTCAGTAGTTCCCTCTCCTTTCTAAAGCAGCACCTAAGAGCAAGTTCTTCCTTTTTCCATCCCTGGGTCGTAGTGTGTCTATTGCTGCTTGCAGGGATCTCCTGGGGCAGATCTGGCAGCTGCACATACCCAAACCTGCTGGAAGGAATAAGAGAACACAGGCTGGGAGGGGACCCAGCTCACCCAGAAAGTGCTGAGTCCAGGAGGACCTGGAGATCCTCTTCCATTTCTTCCTGTGCACTGCAGACCACAGAATGCCTTGCAGCACTTTCTGTGAGGTAAATATCTGAGATTAAACAAACAAACAAACAACAACAAAAAAAACCCCACCCCAAAAAAACACAAGACCAAGATCATAAAGGTCTGGTGGCAAGAGAGGAGGACAATCTGCATTAGCAAAGTCCTACATTGCTGCAAAAGCAAGAAATCTGACATGTGTGCCCAAACCACCCCTGGAATAGGTTGTGTCTCTATTAGAGCAAGTAACAGAGACACAACCCATTCTCTAAGTTCTGTAAGTGAGCTCAGCATACCTGTCCTTGGAAGCAAACCCAGGACATTGGATCAGACTAACACTGAGCCTGGCAACAAAACACCAACACCTTCAAGGAGTTTTAAAAAACTTTTTCTCATGCCATTTAGCAGCCACAGCACCAGAGGAGGCAGCACCAGATGTCCAACCAGCCACAGCGCAAATTTGTGATTCTTTGCCTTGCCCAGTTCCTATTCTCTGTTCCTTTTCCAAAATGCCTCTTGCCTCCAAAAACCTGTATTTTGGGACCTTGTCTAGTCAGTGGTGAGTCTTTCGGGTGTGTTCATGGCTGAAGGTGCTTGCATGTCAATCCTGCTATGTGGACCAGGGGTATCAGTTGCACACCCTTGTGCTCAGCTGCTGATGGAAACCAGCTCATCATCCTTCCAGTCACTGCTGGGCTTGATGGGCTTATTTCCAGCACCAGCCCTGCTTGAAGATGTCACACTTGGGGGCAGCTGGAAGCCTCCCTTCTGACTGCAGCTCCAGACTCAAGTGTGTGGCCCCAGCTGCCCATGGCACCAGGCAGTGCAGTGAGCGAGGGTGGCTCAAGCTCCATCGCTGAGTGCAGCCAGCAGCCTGTGCTGAGAGGCTGAGTCATTATCTTATTAGCAGGGCCCACAACTTCTTTAATGTGGGCTTAGGTTGCAAAAACAAAAACATACATAAAACCATTTGGAATTACTTCATAAAATACTAAATCATTATATTAACTGACTGACCTTTGCTCTATGCAGACCTGCTAATTTCAGCAATTACAGACAACAACTTGAACATATCAAGTGGGCAACTGTTTAACAATAATGACATCTGCTTGGAAAATCAAATTATGTCTAAACATCTTTAAATCCCCACTAGGGGATACCTGCTTTTTTTTGCAACTGTTAGTCCCCATTTAATAGGATTTTAAACTCACAGCCGGCTGCACACTCTGGTGGCTGCCGCCCCTCTCCCTGGAGTGACAACAACAGGACAGATATCCCATTAAGCAGAGAGTGAGTCTCTCCTCTGACAGTGATGGAAGTGGTTTGAGTTTTGACAGCTTTATTTGATAGATGAGTGCATTAGCTGGATCTCTTTGCTCGCCCATGCCCCTGCAGATATTGCTCCCCTCTGCATCCCTCCAAGGTTACAGGTGTTGGACGCATCCAGGGCTGATCTCCATTGGCTGTTGTTTGGGAAGGATGGAACCTTGCTACCAAGATGGGCTTTGCAGCTTTCAGTGCTGTTTGTGGAACAACTGACATGAGATTTCCTCCTGCAATGTCCTCAGACAAAATCTAGTTTTATTTTTGGTGATGAGTTCTGCTTCTTCCCTCTCTTTTCTCTCTTCTGTCCTCCTGTATCCCCAGCTACTTAAATGCCTCCCTGCTGTTCTCTGCTTCATGGGTGAAACTCCAACCCTGAGATCTGTTCTTCCCTATAATGGCCTAAAATATGTCTACAACTGCCTGCAGTTGCTGTTGTAGCCATATTTCAGGTCTGTAGGTTTTTCTTGCCGAGAAAAGTGACATTAGAAGCAAATGGGACCAGTGAGGAAGGGTGAGTACAAGACCACCCAAATCTCCACTGAAGCACAACAATACAGACCAAGACCCTCCACCATAAAATTAAGGTCCTTATCCAGCTAGATTGCTCCAGTTAGGTTGCTGCAATGCCCTGAGCTCTGCTGATCTAGGAACTGTCTCAGCTCCATGGTCCCACTCCTGATCACTCAGCACCCTGGGCTGCAAGGCTGTTGTCAGATATTTGAATTGAGATACAAGAACAGAATATTTCCACCCCTTCTCCTCTCTCCCTTTTTCTCCCTCCCCAGCCAGTCTGGCACTTCTCTGATGGAGCATGCAGCAAAATCACAATCACATGTTTGCAGCAGTAGGAGGCCATTGGCATGGAAGTGGCAGTGATGTCACTACAAACATTTCCACCCTATCCCACTTCTCCAGAAGAGTCTCCATTTTTATGACCCCATCCTGAGATCTGCAGGAAATCAAATTGTCCTGGTACTATTTTGAGTGCTGGTGTCATGGCATCAATATATAATGCTGTGGTGTCAAGCCAGAGAGGCTGGAGTACTCCGTCACAATGCTGCAGCTGGTTTGTTTTGTGCAGCTTAAGGACTGGATCGCAGCCCTGTGGATCCCACGCTTGCTGTGCTGGGACCCTTGCAATGTGCATGCTGAGCCAAGGGGGTGAGCTAAGCAGGGCACACTGCAGGGCAAGCCAGGCTTCTGTCCATCAGCAGCTCTTGCATCCCATTGGAGGTTACCAGACCCTGAGACAACACAGTACTAGGGGGCAGAGCAAGTGCACAGGCACGCAGCATGTGGCTCCTACACCCTGGCATGCTGGATGCCAACCACCCTGGGGGCTTCATGCAAGGGAAGAGCGTGATTACAAGACATTCATGAATGGCGAGGGGAGATTTGGGGAAAGACAGACACTGACAGGGTGCCTAGGATGTGAAACCAAATGACAATCTCACCAAAATGGGAAGAAACAGCACCCAGCAGCTACAAATGCTTGTCTGAACCAGGATTGCTGTCTGAACCAGGATTGCTGTCTGAACTAGGATTGCTGTCTAAACAGAATGAGCCATGAGTTAGATACCCCTGTCTATCAAACTGAACTGTATTCCACTGTTCTCACAAATCCTCCTCTGATGCTTCCCACCAACACACAAACCCTTGCAGACTGGAGCTCTTCCTTGTGCCTGTGCCTCACAGGAAAGATGTACTGCAATATCTTGTGCCAATTATGCTTCAGTGGCATCCCTACCTGATTCATCTCCTGCATCCAAATCTTATCTTCTCCTCAAGGAACATCAGATTTAACAAGTGGCATACACAAAACAGTCCTGAACTGAGATCTTGAACAGGAGAAACAACATCTTCAGCAAAATTTTATCTATTGGACAAAACTTATCCTGGAAAAACTTAAGAACCCACAGAGTCCCCTGCAGCAGAGCAGGAACAAGTACCAGTTTGAATAAAAACAAGCAGTGGGAGAGACATGGTGGTGGCCCAGAGCTCCTAGTGAGTAAGAAAATATAAACTGCTTTTCAGAAAGTGTAGTGGGAGCTTCTCTGTTACTTCTTTTAATGTAAGGGACAGGACAATCCCATATCTTTAAAGCTTTTGCATGTTTGAATCTTACATAAAGAGCAGCTTCTCCAGGAGAAACATCTTCATCAGACTGTGTTATGAAAAGCTAGAGCCTCCTAGTGAAGGCAGAAGAGAGCCTGGTGACAGAATATGAGTATCTCAATGCATGCCAAGTGCTCATGTGTGCTTGCTCTCCACAGTACCAGAAAATACCATGTTACAACCCCAGAGAGGAAGGGGTTTTAACCCTTGAGGCACTTTGTTTCTGATTTTGCTTTCAAGCATTTGCTGTGGTGGTTGGGGTGTCCTGTGCAGAGCCAGGAGTTGGACTTGATAAGCCTGGGGTCCCTTCCAACTCAGTGTATTCTGTGATTCTATGATAAAACTCCATTATCTCATCTGAACATCACCAAGACCAAATGTGACTATTTGGTTTTAGCCATAACTGCTAAACTCACTGCATCCACAGGAGTCAGTGCTGAAACCAGACAACCACTTTTTAACCTCCTGTATGGGGAACACTAGTAATGGGAGATAGCATCCAGCAGCCTTCCAGCCTGAGATAACACTTGAGTTCCCATGAAATTGAACTGACCCATGAATTGGGTCATTAGTCATCTCCTCCAGCTTTCATTTTAGCCCTCTTTTATCTTTGGCTACAATTAGCACTCAATTGCATTCACCTTTGGTCATTCTCCAAAAAGCACCAGGCAAAGGAGCTTGTGGGACTTGAATACCACCCACTTGTCAAGCGTTCAAGAAAGTTCTTTACTGTTTGACTTTAGTATCTGCTTTCCCATCTTCCATGGGGCTATGCCCTGTAACTCTCTCTTCGTGGATGGCAGAACTTTGTTCCTTTCCTTCCTCAGGCTCAGACCTCCCTGGTGCTCCTCAGATAGCTCCTCACTTTCCCATGCCCTTGATCACTCAGCATCTTGGCTCAGTGATGCCATCTAACCTTTCCAGCTCCTCTGCTTCCTCACTTTACCCTGAATCCCTCTCACCTTCCTCCAATGCCCTCCAGGAGCTGCTTTCTTGCCTTCCTCCTGCTGCTTGCAAATTCTTTCCTTCCCACTTTGGACACTATGCTCCTCTAAATAAATAGTTGCTTGAACTGCTCAGTTAAGAACCTGGCCTCTTCCCACTACCCAAGGTATGAGGAGAACCCTCAATGGTGTTTAAGCAGCTGCAGAAGGAGGCCCAGCAGCATCAAGTGACTTGGCAAGGTGTGACACTGATGTTACAGAGACACAAGTTCCAGCGTGGTCAAAGTGAGGAGACCATGTAGGGTGATAACATTTTCTTAATCTAATTTTTTATGTTATTATTCCCTCTCTTGTGGTCCCTTCCATTCCCTCAATGAACAGGGGTTTTTATTGCTGGGGTTAAAAAACATGAATTTGCATTACGTCCTGGCTCCTGCTGTAATGCTTTAGTCTTGTTTCTCTCTCGTCCCCTCTCCAGAACAACTGATGCTATCACAGCCTGATTTAATTTCAAAGACAGATTGTGATTTGGCAGTCAGGGAAAAAAAAAAAAAAAAGCTGAGTTATCAAAAGTCACCATCTGCTGTGTTGCCATGGGGATATTCCTCCCCAATAAATGTGCTCTTTGCCAAAATCACAGATAACTGCACTATAAAGGGTGGGAGGTGGAGGGGGGGAATCAAAGAAAGAAGTTCCAACACTAGGGGGACAAAATGAAAGAGAGAAACAAGAGGCAGAGAAGTGGGACAGGAAGGAGCATGGACTACTGAGGAAAAATGACAAATGGACCAACTAGGGGCAAGGAGGAAAACAGACTAACAAGATGTCGAGGATGACAAAATGGTGGGGGAAGGCAGACAACTGGAAAGGAGGAAAGAGGAAAGACACATCAAGACACTGCCACATAATCTACCAGAACAAAACAAGCAGAGATAAGAGAATTGCCCTCAAAGCTTTTTCTCAGGGGAGGGGAAAAACCTGAAGCATCAATGAGAATTCTCAGGGATGGTGGTTGGAGGACAAGAAGAGATCTTACCACTATTCACACTGCAGTTGGCAAAAACAAATCTCTAGATGAGATAGATGGTAACACATGGGCATAACCATGGTCAGGTCCCTGGTGTTTCAGCAGCCTGGATGCTGTCAGGGCCCTGTGGTGAGCTGGAAAGGATTGCTGCAACACAGCAACAGGACCTGGTGGGATAAAATACAAATTATCTAGAAATTAGTATCTTCAAACATCTTGAGATGGCAGAGAGACAGATGCTGGCCACTCAACAGCTGCTCTTGCTTTTCATTGCCCCTTATGATACTGGGTGGCAATTTGGGATATGGAATATGAGGCCAAAGAGTGCATCTGTGCAAGAGGACATTGTTGTCCCCAGTGCTTAGAGGGGACCAGCCAGGCTTTTGCACCACTGTGCACCCCATGCATAGGCACCAGACAAGGCAGTTGCCCAAAGAGAAATGGTGTCACCTAATATGAAATGAGTAAAAGCTGTCAAATTTAAGGTCACAATGTGTTGGCTGCCCCCTGACCCTGCTTAGAGTGTGCTTGTGTGTATTGAGTGCCCCTATTAACCCCAGCAGCTAACAGAGAGATGTCAAGCATCCCGCCCTCCTCCCAGGCCCCAATAGGGGCCAAGAAAAGGGGTCACTTAGCACCCAGGCTGATAGGATAGAACGAATTATTCACAACAGAGGCACCACCGGCCTTTTTCTTCCTCCTTCCCTGTTGGGGAATAATCCTAGAATAGATCACAAGTTGTATGGATTCTTCACTCAATAAATTAATGACTTCAGCATGAACTTGGTTTACAATTCAACACTAGCACTGATAAGAAATGGTCACTGCACAATGACTGGAGGAGTAGAGCACCACGTTGCCCATATCCAGCAGTCAAAAATGTGAATCAGCTCTTCATGCTTCCCTTTGCTCTCACCTCCTCCCCCTACTAAGAGGTGCTGTAAAAATCATGTCTGAAAACACAGTGTTGGATGGCTTTCTCTGTATAATCATTTCAGGGCACTGGAGTCACACTTCCATCCTTCTCTGCTCAACTGCATAAATGTTTTGTTTTGAGGAAAGCTAAAGAAACTCCCATCACACACCTCTGGCAACTGGGATTTAGAACTGTACTCTAGGTACGTCCCACTAGAGTAGTAATGCCACTTTAACCTATGTATATGGGAAGAGTGAATTAATTTAAGAATTACAATGGGAGGTATTGAGTAATACTTTTCAGAGTAGCTTTAGTGAAGAGTGAAGGCATTGGGACCTCTGAGCTCAAATGGCCTCACCTGTGCAAACAGACCGAGATGGGCTGTCATAGCAGCAGTTTCTGTATTCCACATCCCATTCGCCCCCCATAACACTAACTGAAGGCTCCTAAAACACCTCTCCCAAGCCAGGCAATGTCTAGGGAAGCAGAGATGGCCATGGAATTAATGGGGATCTTCCAGACCCAGCATCTTCTCTCTGTTGGCACAATGGAACTCACCTCTGTCTGGAGTGGAGAAAAGGTCCAACAGTTGTCTAAAATCCTCTTTATCCTCTGCAGATGCAGGATGGTGCCTTCAGGGAGCCCCGTGGGGCTTCTCTGTCATGCCTCCTCCTTTCCTCTCACTGGACTGTTATAACATTTTACAGTGCTGGAAGAATGGTAGTTTCAGCAAGACAAGGGACAAAAATAGGAAACAATGTAGATTTTTTTTAAATTAGAGAATTTTGTTAAACAAAGGCTTTTCCTATCCAGTCACCCTATTGCTACTACCAGTTTTCTACCCCCCCTCCCCAATTAAACAGCAAATTATACTTATCAAAGAAAATAAGGTAAAGAGAAATCTGAAAGACTGTGAGAAATCTTTAATTATTAGTGTAGTGGTATGAAAATCTGTTGATTCCCTTAGAAGCATACATGGCCAATTATCAAAAAATATAAGAGATGCAGAAAGAAAGATTTGTCTAATAAGTATGAATCGCAGGGCCATTTAGAACATCAGTGTTAAAGCATTAGAGTTAAATGGAAAAGTAGAAAGGGGCTGATGGTTTTAACTGTTTCACAGGAGGACAAGAGGTTGATACTGATAAGACAAGCAGTACAGTGAAGTTAATTATCTGCGGCCCTTGGTGCACAAAGCTTTTTGAGCTGGTGATTAATAGAGATAAACCATTCAAACTCCGCATTTCTAAGGTGAATGAAGATGGCAGAGGAGCTGCACAGCCCCAGCATACTAACAGCATACTCAGAGCATACTAACAGCACACTGCCTCCTCTGACAGTGACAGGCTGGCTGCTGCAGGGGGCACAGGGTGGATTTATCAAACCTGATCTGCTTCCCCTCCTCTAACGGCAGGGAGGTTTGGGAAATATGGAGAAGGGGTGGCCACATCCCCAATGCCTTTGGGTGTTGCTTCGTTGGAGATGGCTGAGGCAGCTTCCCTTTAACTAATACAAATCATCTTTACAAATACTCCAGCGTTACCTCTCTGACAGTAACACAGTCTAGGGTATGTTTCTATGCAAGTATTTAATGCCATGCACTGCATTTGTGCTTTGTACAAGGCCTGCTTGCAGGCCTGGGTATGTGCAGAGGGTCTTTCAGCCTCATCCCACCCTTTAGCTCGGGAAGAAGTATTGAAACCTCCCTGGACCAGTGTCAGTGGAGCAGGCAGGACTTGGAAGCTTGAAGGAAGCACAAATCCTAGATAGTAGTTCTGTGGGGTACCTGCATGGAGGATAGGATTAAATTAAGTTGTCTGGCACTTTGGTGAGAACTGAGAAAAAAAGATGTGAAGGCTGACTCAGCCCTTGGTCTTTCTGAGACAGATAAATCAGGCACCAGGGGGTTTATCATGCTTGAGTCTGGCAGATAAGACCTCTAAAAACTGTAGAGTCTGGATGGAAAATCAAGAGAGACAGATCTTGATCTTAGAAGATTTTTAGCCACATCTCCAGACCAAAGCAGTTTAGACATGCTCCCAAGACAGCCCTAACCCCTAAACTCTGGGATTTTGGTCAAATATTTCTCCAAATCTCCTGGAACTGAAAAATTCCCAGATTTCTGATACTTCCTGCTGTACCCCCCTAGATGCTGTAAGAGCT
Source organism: Pycnonotus jocosus (assembly GCA_013400435.1). Classification (NCBI taxonomy): domain Eukaryota; kingdom Metazoa; phylum Chordata; class Aves; order Passeriformes; family Pycnonotidae; genus Pycnonotus; species Pycnonotus jocosus. Next base: position 515,809 of record VWYP01010905.1, on the reverse strand, counting down.
GTTTTTCTTCTTCTGATGCCTCAGTGTTTCTATCTAGAGGCCAGTTAGAGCAATGAAGTTCAGAGACAGCAGCAAAAATGGATCAGGAAAAATGAACTTCATTTCTGAGCTTCACAAACTATTTGGTGCATAGGTTTCCAGTTCAATTTGAATTCTAGGATGACTTTGGCCTTGGCTGTTATTTTCCCCAAAGTGGCTCCCTTGTCCTTGATAAGTTTGGAAAGGCATCTAAACTTCAGCATCTGCAAACAAAAGAATCTTATATATTTGGCCAAACTAAATTGAATAAAATTTGTGTTTGTTAATTTCATCCAGGCCAACCTTGTGCAGGGCCAAGTTTCCGCCCAGTGGGATTTGCACATGGACTGGATACAAGCTATTGTAAATGGGGATCCCTGAACGAAAAGCTGACAGATAGTGATTCTAAAAATGTTTGCCAGAGCCAGCCTTTGTGACACAGAAAACCCATACCCAAGGGGGTCTCTGAGTTGGAGAGATGGTTCTGAAATATGTGGAAGGCCAGGGGAGATTGTTGGTATTGGAGAAATTTGACTGAGCTTCTTCTCATTGCTTGCCAAACTTGTTTCCCTTAGAACCCCTTCTCTGAGGTCTGGTTATTTGAATAAAATGAAAATTGGACCGATGCTGCACCTGGTTTTCCATCTACATATTCCAAACCCAGTCTTATTTCCATGCTATAAAATAGGACCAAGATGGACAGTTTATCCAAGCTGTATGGAAACCCTTCTCAGCCAGTACCACAAGCGAGTTACAGTCTGGCTTGTGCATCAGCTTTTTGGTGATGGGATCAACACCAAAACTCATTGGCCTATCTCCCTGTTAGTACTACTTTTCTTCTAACTAAATGGTACATCAAAAGTCTGGATGAGGAAAGGTCCCATCCAGCATATATAAACAATTCATGAGGAAAACATTCTCTTTGTAATTTCCTTGTCAACACTGCAGATTTAAAAGTTTCCAGGCAAGGAAGACAAGATCCAAAAATGAACTTCCAAGTTGGCCCCATTCATAACAGCACTATCCTAAGACACCAACAGCTTTCCCAAAGTGCTCTGCAGCAAGCATCAAGCTTTTGCAGTTAAGATTCACTCTTGGAAACAACACATCTCTGCCTTCCCTTGCTCATCATCATCAGTGTCAAGTTACAGAGGCTGCCAAATAAATGGGTTTCAGTAGCTACATGCAAAGCAGTGCTGGAAGAGTTAAAACGGTATAAAAGTGCTATGAGTCATCTCTGCCCGATAACTCCTGGAAAGGGAATGAGGAGCTGGAGGTGCCTGGACTGCGGAGCCCAGGTTCACAAACAACCTGGACACCTAGGGGAGAGGGATGCTGGCTCCAGGATGGCAGCACCGGCTCCAGGAGATGTTACAAGGCCCTCGCAATCAAGTTCAAATTACGTATCAGATACACACTCCCAACAGACTCCAGACACCAGCTGCTTATTTTTAGACTGGAAAAGCCTTTTCTTACCAACACAGGTGGTGAGACTGGAGCATGCAGAGCAGAGCCAGCAACCCCATGTCCAGCCGTCCCCAAAGGGGCAGTGCCAACAACCTTCCAAGCACTTTCTAATCATATCTCTTTCTAATCACATCTTTGCACTTTCATGGTGGAAAAGGATGAGAGATTTTCTGAATTGCAGCAGAGGGGACCACGAGAAGCTCTCCTGACACCCTTGCACAGGGTGTGCACAGCCCCACTGTGCCTTGTCTGCTGTGGTGACCAGCCTTGAGCTCACTGCTGAGCTCATCAGTCCCGATGTTCAGCAACACTCATTCAGAAACTTAAAGAAAACAATACAGCATCTTGAGAATTGCTTCTAAAAAACCCTTAGCTTTTCTGCATTGCATTCCTCTTCATCATAGCTGCAACCAAACTAGTCCATGAGTCCTGACATCCTGCTAGCTCCTTCAGCAACTGGACAAATCATTTGGATCAAATTATTTATTTAATGAATTCTGCTTTCTCCCTGCAAACAGCAAGTAAAGAGCCTGCAATTGTTTTGGAAACATTTTCTTAATTTTCTGCCACTAATTTTCATGACTTGCATCACTCATTGCAGCATTTATGATCTGAAAACTGAAATTTAAATCCTTCATCTGGCTCCTAGCAAACATACCTGTCACATGCCCATTTAGGTGGTAAAAAAATTTAGGAAAACACACTAAAAAGAGTTTAAAGCTGCCCATCACCTCCTAACATTCTCTAGTATTAGCCCATTTTATCTGTTGCTAGTCATATTCATATACATATATGCATGTGTATGCCAGGATATTAATGAAAAGTCAATACAAATAGGAAACAAGCAGAGCAAATACATTTACCATAACTTCATGTCAAAGAGCTGTTCTGTGAAAATGCACATTTCTTCTCTTACATCTCTGCAATTATACATGGAAAATGCAAGAAACAAGAACTTATATAAGAGATACCCCTTATAGGGATGGGAAAGCAAAATCACAAAATATGTAATACATGAAAATAAATATTTTCAGGGAAAAAACCCAACAAAAATAGAAATGGGCTATTCAAATCTCTAAGCTTAAACAAGAGACAGCATTAAACAAGAAAACCAATCTTTCCCTCTCAGGGGAACTCACCTTTTTGAACTCTAACTGCAACATAAGGCTCTGCAGAGCCCCTTGGCTCCTGCCATCTTACAAGATCCTACGAAAGAGCATATTTTTCTAAAAATCCATATGAATTCACCGGTGGTAAGGAAATATTTCTACAAACACACACACACACACA
>VWYP01010905.1:384321-513004 GCA_013400435.1 Pycnonotus jocosus | reverse complement strand
AAAAAAAAAAAAAAAAAAAAAAAGCTGCTTCCAGAAGTTTACATTTTATTTAATGCTTTTTCTGCACAAGACATTCCCTCTAGAAACTTTGACAAGGAAGGCTCAAGGTGTGTGCAGCCCTGCAGTGATGGTCACTGCTGTGTCCAAGCTGCAAATTTGGGGTTTGCATCCACATGGCGAGGCCTCAGCAGAGCACAGGGCTTAAGAACAGCTTACACATGGCTCACACAACAAGGACAGGGAACCCTGAAGGAGCTCAGCTTCACTAGGAACAGTCATTTCTGCATGGATATTGAAAAATAATGCCTAAATTTTGGGAGATGTATCCAGGACAGAATATTTTTTTTTCCTTTTGAGCAAGAAAATTCTATGCTAGGATTTTAGCAGTAATGGAAGAGTGCAGCAAGAGCCAGGCTAAGTGTTTATCAGAGGTATTTTGCTACAAATACCAACAAGATTTTTATCAAGGGTAACACAAGCGCTCCAAAATAATCTGGACTGGCAAGTTTGTTCCCATTTACCTTAATGCCTGGTTATGCCCTTCTGGCAGAACACAGGTCATGAACAAACTCTTACCTCACCTATCAGTTTTTGGTGAGTTTAACTTTATCACACTATTGCAAAGATCATAGCTCTTCTCCCTGTGTTATCCCTCGTGCCCCAAATCTTTGTGCTGTTATGGCTGGTGGCACCCCCAAGGCAACCATGAAAAACATCCCAGTTGCTTGTGCTGTCCCATTATGGGCAGGTCTTGTTCTTTCATGGCCATACCTGGGGAGGAAATAATACAACACAGTGGTGAGAGATCTCAGTGAAGATAAAGTGTTGCTCAAAGTAAAACCAGGCTGCTTCAGGTTTCTGCTCTGTGCCTCCCCTGCCAACCATTTGTCAGGAATTTATGCATGGTCTTTAGTCACTGTTGACTCATCTTCTCTCCTTTGCTTTTAATCACTCTTCAAATAGGACAGGAGAGGTGAAGCTTTGCTCACTTCCTTGGTTAGGAAATCAAATGTTTGGAAAATACTGGGTGCATCTTCCTCACTCAAGCCACAGCTCATGCATCCACCTTACTGGGATTGCAGAAGAGTCTTCATCCCCCCTCTCTCCAATCTAATTTTTCTAATTATTCATTTATGGTAGTGCAGCAGGGGCTTTCCAGTTTTTCAAAGCAGAATAATCCCGAAGTACTAAGGCAGTCTGGAGAACCCCTTATCAAGCATGTTTTTCTTACAATAAAAGCCCTTAATTCAAAGAAAAGACCTGAGCACCCCAAGGGCAAGTTCTGAGCACCCTGACTCAGTCAACATCAATGATCTGTGTGGTTTTGAAGTACCCTTCAGGATGAAAGGCTTTCGAAGAACAATTCATACATTTTTTGGAAGTTATGGAAGGTTGTAAATTAGCAACAGGAAGACATGTGAAAGGTCTATTCCATCATGAAGTCTCTGCTGTGGAATGTTTGTAGTTGTATTTTAGTATAATTAGTGATAATAACTAACTATAAAGTCCTAGTAAATTTTCCAAATGGCTTTTTTTTTCTTTTTTTTTTTTTTCCACCTAGGAGCCATACAGCCATATGCTCAACTCCACTCCTTTTTGCATAAGTTAGGCACGTACTTGGCATCTCCAGACTCTTGGTCTGAATTCAGACATGACAAAATACAAATGTGCATGTAACTGCACAAATGGGTAAGTGCCTGCTGGAAAAAAGGAAGGTGGACATCAAAAAGATTATACAGTTACATGGCAAATGCTGGGAGATATTCTGGTGAACTTCTCATACAAAGAAACGGAAATCTTGGTCACAACTTACTGGGATATTTTAAGAAATAAAGTTTAGGAAAGAGAGAACTTTAAAACAGCAATTCCAACACTTTTCTGACAGAGAAAACCATTATTGACTATTATTTAAGGCAGGTTGTAAAACATATAGATTGGAAAGATTCACTTAACCACTATTTGGGAGGGATGTGATGGGATCCCCTCAAACTGCAATGATTAACTACTTAATTATTTCTAGAACATGTAAAGGCAAATTACTTTTTGCTCCAGGTCTTAATTTTCTGAGATGAAATTAGAATGATCAGACTTCTTTTGCTTCATGATACTGTTTCTGTTGCCAAAACCTGAAGTATATGTCCAGGCTATAATAAAGCCAATTTGGTTCTTGGTTACACCATGAACTTGCATTGAGTTTAAAACAAAGGATGAATTTTGTCATACTTACTTGGAACCAACAACTACTCTCTCTCTCTCACATGCTCATAATCACTATTTTTACCTATATGTGTTCATTCATTACATAAACATACACATGTATACAAGTATAACATTATCTTCATGCTCAAATCAAGTAGGTAGCTCATTGAATTCAAATAGTTTCTGCTTGCAAAGTTCTCCCATAAAATCCAACAATACATTTCAAAATAAGAGTAAAAAGGAGAGACAAAAGAGAGAGAAAAAAACCAGCTGTTGAATGTATATGGAGCCTGGACTACTTAATTCCTCTGTGTGGAAACTAATTTGTTGCATTATGTTTCTATCTCTTGCATGTCCACATTGCCACAAGCTCTTATTTTCACAAAACAGACCCATCATTCTTTCCCACAGGATGAAAACATGGCTAAATACTTGCTGTAAAAATACCATTATGTGATGTGCTAGCCAAATGATACACTAATACTCCAACGTAAGTGCTTTTTTGGCAACTACTCAAAGGAGCAAAAATTACATCGTTTTCAACCCCAGTGATGATAAGATTACACAAAAGAAAGCAAAATATACAAAACGGGTTGATGATAAATATTGTACAATCAATGGAGTATAAGCCGGTTTTCTTGCTGTCACACTCTTTGCAGTTTTCTGCAATTTTTCCATCACTTGAGGCAGCCCTACCAATTATTTCCATTGTATTGGGTGTCCCCTGTAAAAAAACTAGACAAAAATAAGGATTTGAAAGATTCTTTTTCAGGAACTTCCTCCACCAACTATTTCCTCCTTCTCAAATGGGGCTTTCGGAGAGGAAGTGGTGGCCAGCAGTAATATTCCCCACAGGAGAGACCCATCTTCTCTTCACATGTTGAGAAGTGAGAATATCCTCTTATGAGGCAGAGCAGGAAAAGAAATCATTCTTTCATCGGCAGTGTATTCTGCCTGGATAGGTGTCTGGTGCCGTGTCCATGATGGTACCTTCTGGGGAGTCATTGCCAGCTGGCTTCAAGCCCCACATTGCAGAAGGGCAATCAAGAGCCCATCGGTTTATCCTCTATCCTACTTATTTTGGTTGGAAACAAATCAAGACATTAACAACCAGATAAAAGCAACCCTTGATCTTCACTCAGGTCTTCCACCATGAAAATATTTTCTTACACCCTCAGTGAGGTGCTTAAATATTTCTCCTTGTTGCTAGCAGACACGGAGTTGGTGGGAAATGTTACTTGCAGCCTTTCACCATTTTTTCCCACAAGTTTGCAAACCCAGTTTCCTGTGTTCTGAGTATTCCTTTGCTCCTTATGAGCTTTTACTAGGTAGGTGGAAGAAGCCAAATGCCAAGGTTGCAGAGGAGCCATGTGCTTTGAATATACTTTGTTCTATTTAGGTATGTAAATCACAGCTGAGCTCCCTAGGTAAGTTTTTAAACAGAGGGGAAAAAAAATAAAGGATTACAATTAGGATGAGGCATGGACTCAGTGGATGGTAGAGAGGGAAGACTGCAGCAAGGAAGCCATCACCTCCCTTGTCATTCTCATTCGATGCAGTGTGTTTATTGCAATCTCCAAATGTCCTGTGTCCCACAGGAGCAGCAACCGGTGGACCACAGCACCCCAGCATCTGGTGGCACACTCCCAGAAAGCATCCAGATCACTGGGGAGCCCCAAGCACCCGCTGCTGTCCCAGGCTGCATGATGCAGCCACGCAGCCGCCACATGTGGATGGGAGCTGAGGCTGCCCCGGGGAGCCAGACGAAAAGCAGGCGCTCGCTGGCAGCCCCGCAGAACATCCCTTGTGCACAGATGTTTGGAAAGGCAGGCTCAGGGGGGCCACTGAGCAGGGTAGCGTCCCAGAGGTGTGATAGCACCAGGAATGTTTGCAAACACCATTTAGTGGAAGTCAGATGCCTACTGATCACTTTCAAAGGGAGACGAGATCGGCTGTTAGTGCTCGCAGGATCAAATGGGTAAATTAGAGGCAGAAAAGATCGCCATTCAGGCTAATAGGATTTACACTCTCAAATCAAGTTATGTGGATGCATTATAGGGAGTTCACATTGAGGGGAGCCAATTACCCCATTAGCACTAATAGGAATTGCGCTAAGGCATCATGTGAGAAGACACATGCAAAAAATCGCAGCTTTCCCTCACTTATGCAGGGTTGTTTTGCTGAAACAAGGCAATAACTGGTGGACCTCTCTCCCCTAAACACAGGGCAGGGTTTAGATGTTAAATGTTGGCTTCATCCAGCCCCTTCATTGATAAAGCTGGGAAGAACCTTCTTCCCAGAGAGCACTTACAAGAAGGGCTCACCTCTCCTGTACCTGTTGCCACCTCAGTTAGTATGCAATAAAGGGATAAACCCAAGTCCTTCTACTGCTAAGGAAGCTGCATCCAAGGATGTGCCATTTATCTGTTGTTCCTTCTGACTCTCTGAAGCTGCTTGCTGGCTTTGTCTCCAGTTGCTGCTGTTTATCACCATCTCTTCACTGGTGAGTGCCCAGCGGACACATTTATTCCCTCTGCAGTGCACGGAGGCATGTTAAACACATACCTATAACCCTAATGACAGTTCTGTAATGAAGAAAAGGCAGTAAAATCAAATGCAACTGGCACATTACCACACTTGTCTTAAAATGATATTTAATTAAAAAGGTAATTATTAATAAAGTTTATCAATTGCACATCAGTTGTTCTATAGAAAAGGGCTCATTCATTTAATTATGTGTGTGCAACTGATAGTATATGCTTTTTAGCCAGGCAAGGTTATCTCTGCATCTGTTCTAATTTAGATCAGTTTAGCTTCTAATCTATCGAGAGTGCTTCCTTTTGCGAGCTTTTGATTTGATCTATAAATGTTTACACACAGAACTGTTAGGTTTTAGAAGTTGATCAAATAAAGGGAAGAGCTATTCAGAGTTGCGTTGAGCTTACCGAAGGGCTGTGGCGCTTTCTTGCAAAGATCTGCTCGGGCTTTGCTTTAACAATGCGCCTGCTGTAAAGTTTCAAAAAAGATAAACACCCATCCCGAAAGTATGTTAATAGCCTAAACAATGGGGAATCTTCAAAGGGCAAGAGAGGCCTGAGAACAGAATACAGCGACAGACGGCCACCATCGCCTGGGGAATCTCTTCACAGCTCCTGCTGCAGAGAGGACTGCGAGGCACAGACCATGGTGAGGCTTGTACAGAGGTTCCAGCTTCAGCCCAGAGTGCCAGGGAAACACCAGTGTTCCAACAAAGAACTAGACCTCCAGCTTTCCTTTCTCTTCAGAGGTATTCCTAGGTGCAAATCAAAAGCTTTTTATGGAGGATTTTTGGATGCCACATAGTAAAACTTGTAATAAACTCTTCCAACACTTGGATAGTATTACAGAGAAAGATGCCCTGTGGAGGCTGTGACTCCAATAGAGTATTCTAATAAATTATCTTGTATTTAGTTTAATTGTAAATCACAGTCCTGTTCAGTTTCTAATAAAAGTAGCATTCAGTGCATATATTAAAAATATTAAAGAGTCCTGCTACATTAGTGCATGACTGGGGACCAGACTTGCCTGGTGCTGAGGATGTTGAATATCAGTAAAGTTAATAAGAAACTGAGGGTAACAAGACCTGTGAGCATTGTAGGAAGCAATAGATGGGTGCTGTGTAACTAATTAGAAACTGCCCCCAACACAAGCTTTCAGGCTTCAGCCCCAAAATGGGCTGCAGCTCTCGCATATCTCTAAATGATTCTCCTACCCATGGCAGGATACATGGCTTTCTGTAGCCAACCACCACAGCACAGTCCCTGCCACAGGAGTTCAACTCAAATCATGAATGTGTGACAAACAATGTGGCAAACTACAGAGGGTAAGACAAGGAAAAAGTGAGAGAAAAAGATTCTACAGAACAGAACAGAGGGCAGATGGACTGTCTTGAGGGGACAATGCTGAAACTGATGTGTCTTTTCAGTTTATCAAGAAAAGGAAATGTATCACAACAAGCAAATAGCTGCAGCACAGAGATTCATATAATTCAGGTGAATACACAGAGTCTGCAGCTTATATTTGATCTGAAGACAAGCCCAGGGCTGTCTCCCATCTCCTGAGTGAAAAACACTAAGGGGAGAGGGCTTTTAAAAGGAAGGTAATTTACAGTGCAATATTGCCGGGGGTGGTGGTACTGGTTTGTTTGTACAACTGGAAAGATGATAAAAGAAATCTCCATGAATAGTAACTCTATGTTTATAGATGGGTGCCTCTTTGCCAACACTGGATGCAATGTGTATTCATCTTCACCAGATATTCAAGTGGCAGGACTTTTTCAAGCAACAGTGTTTATAGAAAATGACTATTTTGAAGCTTTACACACTAGAATTTGAGGAAACTTAAAATTTACATTTACAAACATCATCAGTCACCCTATCTGATAAATCAGAACACAGGAATCTGGCTTAACCACTATAGATAGGCAACAAACAGCAGTCAGTTTCTCTAGAGATTTGCTATTATGGGTTAAAATAAGAAATGTAGCATGCATTGGCTCACAGATACTCTGAAAGAAAAAAAAAAAAAAAGCCAAACATATCAAAGCACTGATTTGTGATGAATTGTTTACACCAGTGCTTTTTCTTTACTAGGGGATAAAATTGGAAAAATTACCTTTCTATTGTATCACCCCATTTGATGTAGCATTGAGCCACAGGATTCTCCTTTCCTCCAGTGACAGGACTAAGGTGAAAATAAAGAACTTCCACATTGTAACAAGCTATCAACAAAAGCTCTCTATAAGCCAGCAGCTCTGAGAGATGGGCGTCAGGGGAAAAAACAAAGCTAGTTTGTTTGTTCCTTAAGGTGCCACTGCACAGCAAGATGGTTGATAAAGTGAGAGTGTTTTTGACTGGAGCTTTTCCACGCTGGAGGACACCAGAGAGCCCTTTGCCTCCCCATTGACCCATCCTCTGCTTAGGATCCTCTGCTGTATGATAAGGAGTGAATTAACACTGCAACTGTTTCCTAATAGGGGTACTAATTTAGTCTGCCATCCTCAGTCGACCAGCTTTTCTCACAAAGCCTGGAAAAACTTCATATGTCTGAGCTCTTTAGGCTTTGTGTCCAAGTGAGTTTGAAGAAGTCACTTGAGAAGGGATTGAGAGATGCTGGCCAGATGTAGGATGTCACATCATTTGTCTTTGAATTCTTGCATTGAAAAAATTACCTTGGATAATTTAAACAACTTCTGCGTGTATTGAGCAGTAGGACTTTTAGGATGAGACAATTTCTTTGTACATTATGAGAAACCAATAAACACCTTCCTTCTATCACCTGCAGAAATTAGTTAATAATAACTAGGTTCCTCTAAATTTATGGTCCAAGAAGGTCAATGCTTACCTGAGTGTTAACTCTATATTTCTGCCCCAAAGGCTGAATCTTTACAGCTGTCAGCAAGCAGTAAGCAAGCCATCAATCAAGGAAGAACCAGGTCTTCACACAACACTTTGATTAAACCTTTGGTTTCAAAGCTGAATCTCCTGTGTCCTTTTGTAGTCCCAGGCTCCACTGGCAAATGACCCAGAAATGGCGCTGGGGAAAGCATGTTTGTGTGAGATTTCCAATCCAATTTTGCAGACTCAGATGTTAGGCAGTTTAGATAAGGGGATGATTAGAGGTCTACCTAAGGTTTGAAATACCCAGACTTCCTGGAACCACTGGTGAAAATCCCAGCAGGGCTGACTCAGCCTCCACCTCTCCATGAAGATAAAGTGAACTCCATGCGCAAGTGTGACTTGTGAGGCTCCACCAGCAAAGACCGCCCCCCCTCCCCCGTGGCAAAGATAACGATGGTGTCAACAGTGTAGAAGGAGATTCCTTATGTGGCAAAGTGCCCTGGGTCTGTCCCTACCACAGCTGGTGCTCCCGTTCCTGGTCTCTGCCACAAGTGATTTATGAATGCTAAACTTTTCTAGAACTTCACTCCTGCATGTCTTAGTGTGTATGTCCAGAGTCTTGCAGTGCTCCTGGCAAAACTATGGCCCTTCTTATCTTTCTGTTGTGCTATATATTGACCCCTTCAGAGGAGCTCTCTATCAGCAGTTTGTGACTCACTCAGAGAAAAGCCCTACAGAATCATATTACATCACTTTTCTCTCTATCAGTGCTGTGATCCAATAATTTTTATTTCAGAAAATAAACCAAACTCCCAAATCTCTGATATGATGTTCACACAAACATTTCGTTTGCCAAGTGCAACTACGCAAAAGTTATCAGCAAAAACCTTTTAATAAACAATCAGAACTAATTGATTTATCCTTTCTTTTCCTTTCAGCTACTGGACAAACAGCCAACATGACAAAAAATTCTAGCATGCATTTCCTCTTTGTAGTTATTCATAATATTCTCCTTTAATAATTCACAGAGTACTTGCAATTCATTCTTTTGTACTGTGTTCTGAAAATTAAGTCATCTGATTGGGCTTCTCAGGAAAAAAGATAAAACCACACAGTTTCTGTAACCATCAAACACAGCATTGATTTCATGATGAAGCATATAATTTGAAATGCACTTTAGGAAAGTATTGAAACAGCAGAGCTAACTAAACCTTTGGATTTCAGTAACATTCACCTCATTACAGCTCAGACTTTCACAGGGCAGCAAATTTGCATGGGACACACATACTTGAATATTCTCAAGTGAAACTGCAAAAATGACAGAACCAGATGCATTTTGCCATTCCTCCTCCCATACCAAGACCAAGAGACTGATCACGTTGACCAAACCATGTAACAGGTATTCGGTTCTATTACTCAGCCCAACATAAAAACAGCAGTAAGAAAATCCACTCTCTAGCTCCTATTTTCACTCTGGCAAATTGGATGATGAATCATCAGCACGTCTACCCCCAAAATGTTCTCCAAGAGGGGCAGAAGATAATGTGTTCATTCATGGTTCTTTGAGCCACAAGAAGCAGACAGTCTCCAGACTGCCACTCATCCAATCATATAAGCAAATTAAAAGAAAACAGGTAACTTCAAGGGAGGTGGGAATATCGACCCTGTTTTCCTGAACTCCATGTTCCTATGGCTGAATTACCCTGTGTCTTAAAATGTGCAAATGTCATGTAGGTGTTGTGACAGAAACACCTCCAATGCCTTCAGCCACAATGACTGCAAGAAAATACCTTACCCTTCTTTTCGTCTTTCTCATACCTTTTAATGCTAATTATACTGCTTCTGCATATGCAAATCTTTTCTTTCAGTTGAAAGACTTGGTTGCTTCTTCTCCTCCTAGTGTTTTATTTTCACAAAACAGGAACACAATATTTTTGAGACATCTAAGCCTCCTGCCATCTTTTACTGAACCTTGCACATAGGCTCCAGTGTTACTGAGGGAAGGGGTGAAATATATTTCTTTTAAGCCAAGACTAAAAGTTACCACAGAAGATATGCATGCACACAAGAAAAACTAAATTACCTGGTGGAATCCTTGTCTTTCCAAAGAGAAGTGTCCACTTTCTGGTTTTTAATACAATGCAGCCAGCATTTTCACTCTGCTTTGGTCTGGCTTAAATTTAAATTCCCTTGGGGCAGTGTATTTGCCTTTCTACTTACTTTTAAAATACCCTATGTGTCCAGCGACTCCAAATATAAAATTATCTCTAGAGCTGCAAAGAGAAAAGTCTCCACAAAGATATGCCTGAATTTTGTAATGAAGTTGTCTCCACGTTGAGATGTCCTGGTGCAGAAAAATTTCTTAGACGGGGTTTCACTAGCACAAATATTTTCTTTTTGTCATTTAATGTTAGAATACACACGAAGACTGCATCTGAGCTTGGGTAAGCATCTATACCAGAGTAGCTTTGTAAGTGAAATTCCTACTCAGAAAACAGAGTGATTTTTCTTGACAAATCCCAGTTCAGCAATAAGATTCAAATGTGGCAAACCAGGCCATCCAGGCTTTTTATTTTGCCTGTCTTTCTTTCTTTCTTTCTTTCTTTCTTTCTTTCTTTCTTTCTTTCTTTCTTTCTTTTCTCAATCTCTCACCCCTCCTTTTTTCTCAAAGCAACAAACATTTTGTTGAATTGTTCTAAATAATTACAACATTTGAAACCACTTCAGCCTGTTTAAGATCTCAAGGGGAAAATTTGGTGAATAAATGACTCAGGATAAATCAAATCATTTTGTTCAAATAACTGTGTCTCTCACTCCTCTTATCTCAATTGCTGTCCCTACTTCTATGTGCTCCCAACTCCTGGGCATCACCCTTTGCTCTGAAGTCTCCACTGCACTTGTCTCCAGCTCTGCAGTTGTCTTCATCCCACCTCCTCTCATCAAGCTCTCAGGTTTCTCCTGTCCCATCTTCCATTGCAACTCTTTTGTCCATGCAGTTCCCAGCCTCCATCCACCAGCCTCACCCACCTGCAAGAACCTCCTCTCCCTCCCTGCCCATGAAGCCTGCAGCACAGATCTCTCTGTTGTTGCCTGGCTGCTCTTCTCCCCTAAAATCAACTTTCACACTGGCACAAACCCACCTGGACCAGACTCTAGTACCTCTCTACACCTCATTACAAAACTAAGCCAACACCCTCTTCTTCCCTCTCTCCCCTGCCGCGCCACCCCTTCCCCATCCTGCTGTTCACTGTTTGACACAGTAGCTACAAAACTGACAGCGTCCTTTTCCACAGCCTTTGGGTACGGATTGCCTGGGAAACGCCACATGACGCTGAGTTGCCTCCCTTGCCCAGGCTGTGTGGCAGAGTCAGGCGAGGTCGGGCTTGACCTCTCGAGCCCATCTGCCTCCATACAAGTGAAGACACACGCTCTAAACACGGATTATCTTTTCAGGACATTTGTTTCAGGAGCAAGTTGTGCTAAGCAAAGGTACGTCAATTGATAATAAACCTGCTCCACACTGTCATTTGTGGGTGATTTGAGGAAAAACAGACCATATAATCAGTTCTAAGGGGTCCCTAATACCAGAGACCCTAGTGCTGTCAGCTCTAGAAAATAATTAGAATGTTATCCCTGTGGCAAGGAGAATGTAAATACATCTAAAATACGACATAATGTCATTCTCCTCTGTAAGCAAGGGGATCTGCTTCAAATAAAAGGGCCATTAACACAACAATTAAAGCCGAGGGGGCCGGTGAAGTAGGGAGCTGGCCTGGTGCAGGGCGAGGCGAGGCGAGCGAACGCCCGGCGTAAATCTTTCGCCATCCCAGCCAGGAATGTGACTATTAGCCCTCCCATGACCCGAGGGCTTCCCAATAATGCATCTGCTCTCTGTCAGGGACAGGATTTCGTAACGTCCTTCAATGCGAGCCCAGGGCTGACTCCACGGTGCGGCGCCAAAGTGGGAGTCGGCGGGAGCGGGAGGCTCGCGCTGGACCTTGGCCCCAGTTCAGCAAAGCACTTAAACCACCGGCCCCTGGATACGCCTCCTCGCTAGGATGTCCGGGCACTCGGAGACGAGTGATGAGTGGGCTTCACGTAATCACCTTCCCAGAGCAGAGCTGGATCCGTGGTCGTCCTGAGCAGTCCTTCTCTACATCTCCGTTTGTGGAGATGTGCCCATGGAATGGGTAACACCCTTGTAAAACTCCAGCTCAGGGAACCTGCAAGAACCAAGACACAGAGAGCACCATGGAAATTAGGGCATTTTTCAAAGGAAATAACATCACTGCTTTCACCATCCAAACAGCAAACACTCTGAACAGGCTCCAAGCAACATAGAGATATTATCTATAAGCTCTTTAGCAAACTTTTGGAAATGATGGACAAGAGCCTGGAGAAGCCAACAGTTCTCACCTTTCATCCAGTCTGAAATACATGATGATAAAAGTCCCAAACATATCAGAAGCTTTGATTCAAAGACAAAATGCATCCAGTGCATCCTTGCAGGTTGTTGGCAAAGGAAAAATATCACTGATCTGGCAAAATCAGCTTCCACAGTTATGTCGGGCTCAGGCATAAGTTTCCCTAAAGCTGACAAGTTAGGTCACAAATAAAAATTTTATTTGCTTCCTTGTAGAGATAAAAATCTCATCAGATTTAAAAGATTTCTTCATATTTTTTTCTCTGTCTTTGATTTTTAGGTTTGTGACTTTTTGTGGTAAATGCTAAATTTTACATGTCTGGTGGAAATATGTAAATGCCAGAAAACAGGAAATGGTTGAGTCTTGCAGGAAGAGAACAGCACCAAACAGCTCTTTGGGAAAAATCTGTCAAAAGTCAGTTTTATTGCACCTATCCTCTTTTTCAATTCTAATAATGCTTCTGAGAGTATTACATAGAAGGGTCTTCAAAACAAAACAAAATCCTCAGAACTGTACTCTTAAGCCCCAGTGTTTCAAAATCCAAAGGTAACATGCTACCCGTGTTCTGTTTTGGGCATATGAGCATTCCCACTTTCCACCACAAATGAATATATTTAAATAGTTGCAGGACAAACAGAAACTTGTAAAGCTAGTTAAAAATGAGTGCTAATTTTTGAAAAGCAGATAATTCATATCCTCTCAACGTTTATAAATAAGGAAGATCTGAAAATAACAACTCCTGAAGTCATGTTTCCATTACAAAATCATACCAAATACCCAGAAGACATACAGAGATAATTTGTCCCTATATTAATTTCTCCCTACTTCTTTCACAAAAGAAGTCCTTGTTTAATAACTGAGAAGCAGAATAGCTCAAGGTATACTAACTGAAAATCAAAACTTGATATCCAGAAATATTTGCATCTCATGAAATGAAGCTGGGCTCTGCTTGCCAAGAAATACAGAAATTCAGACCAAATTTTGGGGCAAAGTGAAAATGTCTCATACAGTCTGAGCTGTGTGGGCACTCAGTCCATCTGCCATTGACGGATACAGGATCAACACCCTCTAGAGGATGGACAGCTGAGCTAAGATAGAATTATGTACATCAAGGTAGAGCTCACAGCACAGTAGGATCTCATTATGGAAAAAAAATACATAAGCAAAAAATTAGCTGCGTGTCCTCTATGGAATAATCTTTGAAGATTCTCATTACAAGTAAACACTGGATAATAACTAATGGGTAAGACAATTAGTCATGTAAACTGATGGATTTTCACTGCCTCCTTCCAGCCACTTACTTCTTTAGAAAGCATTTCATTTTCTGAGTAGTGCACGATTTAACATCCAATTCATATTAATTTGGCAAAAAGACAATCTTTTAATCCTCTGACACTTGGGTCCTCAGTGTGAGACACAGGGAAACTGTCCAATGGAGATGCAAAATGAGTCATAATATAAAAGAAAATTTTAGCAAAACTCCCATGGAGCAAAATGAGATGGTGTTCTCTGGCAGATCTCATGCCTGAGCATTGTAGACAGCAGTAACTCATAATCTGCGATTGCAAAGACAGCAGCCGACACGTGTCCCTTTCAATTATGTGAGCTGCCTTATATATAACAAAGCTGGTAAAAACCATCTGAAATAAGCCACAGCCAGCCTTTATAGCTAAGGTCACACTGGCCAAAATGGTTGTGAATGTTCCAGCAAGCTAGGAACAAGTTTCTAGACAGCTGGAGATATTTTGAGCAAACACGGGCCAAATTAAACCGACGTGGAAAGCCAAAGTGAAACCAGTAAAAGCTTGCCTACTCAGATGACTTTTGTTTGAGCTGGAAGCTAAATTCAAACAAAATTCCTGGGATGATACTGCTTTGGCTGTGACAGCAGACACCTGAGTCATGTGATAACCACTTTGCTTTAAAAATTCCACCATGTGACTCATGAGAACACTAGCATTTCAGATCCATGAGAAGCAAAAAATAAAGGGAGGAAGAAAAGAAAAATAAAAGCTTTTGTACAAACTCTGTGAACCAAGTTCCCTATGTCTCTTTCCTTCCAGACATTTGTGAAAAACCACACACTGGAATCACAAAAAACAACTGAGCAGCATTCCAATATGGGACATGCTGCTGGACCAGCATGAAGGAATAAAGAAAGCCACAAATGTCAGAACACAAACTGGACACTCAAACATAAAGTCTTACATTTTGGTGCATTTTTTTCCATTTAAAGTAGTGTAATCAGTTGGTCACCATTATAGAGGCTTCAAGCAGCTGGCTCAGTTGTGTTCATCTGTGATGAATCCTGGAACCAACGCCATGTGTTCAAAAGTACACACATTTGGAAACACAAATAAATGATCAACTATTGTGTCTTAAAATATCTACAGTTGGCTTTGTGCATCACCACTAATAAGTATCATAGCACACTGTGTAGTCCTAATGTTGTTGTGGAGCTCCCAATCAATTCCCTAGAAATACAATTTATACAGCATTAACTCCTAGGAACGGATTTCCCTTCATATTGACTTAAAAACCATGAGTGAAGTTTTATCAATGGTCATTGCCTTGTGCTAATGACCCTGTCTTGGGAAAGGCTGCAGTTCAGAGGGCATGAGAAATAGTATGAAGAGATTATCAAGAAAAGAAAGACTATAAAACAAGATAATAACTTGGGAAAAGTGTGGGGGTTTTTCCCCAGGAAGCAGTAAATAACTGGAAAACTGGAAGGTAAAAATCCTCCCTAACTAATTTAAAAGAATTCTTTAAAAGCAGACCCTTAAAAAACTAGTGACATGGTCCACAAGTAGGTGTTATCCACCTCTGTCTACGAGGTGGTCTCTACTTTGCTTCCTTCCTGCCAGCTGGGCATCAAGACTTCATGGCTCCCCTGAGTAGGGCAGGGCACAGTCACATATCCCATGCACTGGTCCCCCAGTGCCCACCAGCCTGGAAACAAAAGGCTGCAATGATGAAGCAAAACTGAGCCCAGTCCCAGCACGGTGTCAGATCATGGCTGGACCATGACTCCCAGATAGAGTCCAGCTTGGACCAAGGAGCTGGAAAATACTCCTTGGACTCTATTCCACCTCTGGGATGTTTTTAAAAATTGAATCAGCTGTAGAGCCAAAGTCTGATAAAATGGAACCTGGAACTTGACCAGGCCTGTTTTTTGGATTTACAGCCCCAAAATCCAACAGCCAAGACCCCACAAATCCAATAGGATGCCTGACAAGTTGGGCTGCTTCAGGCCCCATGCTTTTAAGGTCCACATTTGGGTTTACCATATTATCATTACCATATTATTTCAGTATGGTGCAACTCTCCCTCTCATGGCCTTTTACCTCAAATACCCACACGTGCTCAGTTTTGCTGTATCTATCTTCTTCACCTCCACTTTCTCTCTACTCTCCACTACTGTTGCCTTTTTCCATGTTTAGCAGTCTCAAAGATAAACGCAGTAAGTAAATGGCCAAGGGATGTTGAGGCTGCTGCAAGAACAAAATCAACCTCTGACTTTTTATCTATTAAAGCAAAGGCTTAAATTCTCCTAAAAATAAACTGGGTTTTGTTGCAAAAGAAAGAAAAATTCCTAGCAACAACAAGAACAGAGATAAATGTCCTAAGAGAATATAATGGAACTGGAGTAAATTACTTTAAAATAAATCCAGGGTGATGGGGAAACTCCCTGAAAGTGAACAAGTGCTTTTCACATCTTAAATAAGGAAAAGATTCCTTTCCATCCTCCCCCCCTTTTTTTTTTCCTTCCTTTCTTTCCAGCAGCTAGAAGACCCATCTGGTTCCTGTTTCTATTCGTCTGATCTCCCAGAAATTTCTAAAAGCCATAAGCATCAGCCAAAAATTCCCCAGGCATGGACTCCTTTCCAAAATAGCCCACAAAACAGAATTTTTTAGGTGGGTTGGTTTGGAAGGAGCAGAAAGGGGGAATGTTGATTTCTGTAACATTCCTAGGAATTTCTTGCATCTATTCTCCCCTGTAGAATTTCTTCTCTGCCCGAAATTCCCTTCCACTTTCCACTGTCATGCCGATCAGCACCAGGACTGCCCACTCCCATGTGGCAGGATTCAGCTCTTCTTGCAGCAGCTCACAAGATGATGAGAGGCTTTTATCCCCAAGGAAGGCAAATGAAGTTGCAATTCCCTTGCAGCTAAGATCTCCTCTGCTGGGCTGGTCTCTGTGCCATTTGGAGGCTACATAACTGGACTGGAAGCAGAGGCAGAGTTTTGTGGCACCATCAGCTCTCACGGCTAAAGACAGCGGTGGCTCTGAAGAGCAACTAGTGTGTCCAATTAGGATCTGATCCAAGCAAGTTTTGTGAAGATGATTAGCTCTAACTGACCTCGGCATGTGCTTAAGAGCTTCCCTGGACACTTTACATAACTAAGACTAAACAAAAGCAGCCTTGTTTGATTCATTGTGAGTACACCTCTTGATTGCACTTATGCTTCTTGTGAAGGTGCACAGATGTGTCATGAAGAATCCAAGCTTCTTGGTCTCCTCTGCTTTTGAAGCCTCATGATCTGTAGTGGTGCATTTTGGGTTCTTCCAAGTTTCCCCCCCCCCAGTCGTAGCTAACTCCTGAGTCCCATCCATCATTCTGCAGTCCCACCCTGATACCTGGAAAATTCCAGGAAGACTGTCGAGTCATTCGCGGGGTCTCAGGTCTCCCACATCTTTTTATGCATTGTATTGTTCTGCTAATGTTCCTTTGGTTCTGGGTCACTCCCAGACCCTTCTGGATTGGTTCTTGATTTGTACCCCTCCTCTGCCCCTCACCCCATACTTAAGGTCAAACCTAGAGGGAAAACCTGCTTTTGCTGGGTTCTCCTCTGGATGAAATAAACCACAGTTGAATCCCCCAGAAGTCCTCTCTTCATTTCTTCACCATTACCACATTTCTGCCTAAAGTTCAGACCCACTGGATCGGGAAAGACACCGAACTGTGTCTTTAAATGTGAGGTCGATGCCAGAGCTAGCTGGAACAGCACTGAACCCCAACAACGATTCTTCACTGAATCAAACAGACTTTTACACACTTTTAGACAAAGATTCAGAAACACAGGGAGAACAGGGAAGGTCCAGAGATGGGGCATGGACTCTAGAGGTCTGTCCCCCACAAAAAATCAGACCAGGTCACTGATGACTTATAGGTTGTTACTTTTAGGTATCTGAATTAATGAAATTATTTTAACCTCATAAAAAACCCCAGCTGCCTCTCTGGACCCATCCAGTATTTCTAGAGTAACAGAATAATCTAAAAGGTCACAGCCTTATCTCTACACCCTGCACTTGCTTGTGCTTGCTTAAGAAAATAAGCTAGAGACATAGGAGAGAGCAGGCAGGCTCTAAGGCTCTGTGGCACAGCTCCAGGACAAAATGCCACAGAGCCTTAGAGTTCAAAATGCCACACAGTTCAGCACATCCTCTTGTGTTGTCAAAACACATTCACTCAACAAGTCTTGGGTCATCTTAGCATCTAGTCCTGTTAGGGAAGACATCACTGGTGTTCCCTGGTTCTCCTGGCACAACTGTGGCAACCAAAAGCCCCATGGCATCCCTTTGGCCTTCCCACTCACAAAATACTTAAATTAGCCTGGTTTTTTGTACCAAAGACCACTTGGCATTTCTAGTCCATGCACAGTCTGAGATGCTGCTAAGAACGTCTCTCAAACCCTCTGTACAATTAAATACTTCATCAATAAAAAGTAAACACACTTCATTTTCTATTATAAAAGAATCTCTCCCTCCCCCCACAATGTTTTATTTTAGCAAGTTCACTCAACCATGTTCTCAATCTGCACTTCATTTCCTCCTATTCAGTTTTTTGTGGTTCACAGACAAAAATACCTGGGGGAAAAACAAAAAAAGCACAATACCAGATCCCAGGGAGCTCTGATTTGCCACAGGAGAAAAATGTGTAGCACTGTACAACAGGAGCCTGCTGTCCAGGATGGAAGCTGGAGATACAATGGGTGAAACAGAGAGTATTAAGCTCAGGGGCAGCAATGCCAAGAGCTTCTCATGTCCTCTTCCAGCCAAGGGTATCCCCAAGAGGGTATCCCTGTCTTCTTCATCTATCATTTATCACTGTAGAAGTAGTAAAGAAAGAAATGGGGTATTTCTGTGCAGGGCATTCCACCAGCCCAAGAAAAAGAGCAAATAAGAGCTTTAGTTCCTGTTCCTGCCAGACCAGGCCCTTTCATCATTATAGAGCTAACACAGAGAAATGCATTTCTGCAGCCACTTCCATCCATGAGGATCCCAGAGTGCAGGGTCTTCTGCTGCTGTGGTTGGTGTAAGATATGAAAGCAGACAGAATCTGACAGCAGATTGCCATGGAATTTATAGAGCAAGATGTACAGCAAGATGACATAGCCCTTCTCTTTGCAATTTGGGCAGAAGGAGGTTTGGTATGAGAGGTTTGATGTTCTTGGCAATGAAGTTCTTCCCCATCCACTGCAGCACAGACTTTCCTCACCAATCAGATGCTTCTGGTGCTGCTCCCTGTCAGAGAGAAAACAGTTTACACAGGTGAATCAAGACTAAAGAATAATCCACCAAAAGAGAACCAGCAGATCCACATCCTCCACTGTAGTAAGTCAGGGCAGCCAAGGGATAGCAGATAAGGCTGGATATGGAATTGTGTCCATCCCAGCTGGCATGGTCCCCCCTCACCCATTCTACTGGTCACAGTGGTGATGGAAACCACAGCAGGGAGTTCATTCTCAAGTTTTATCACATCGCTTCACCCCAAGTAATGTGCAACTAGGCACTAAGTAGGTAACACAGCATTACAAACATCAAGCCTTGTGTCTGTGCTCCAGCTTCCCCTGCTATCCCAAGTGGAGACTTGCAAATTATAGGTTTTGCTGGAGTTGATATAGCAAAGAGGAAGGAGAGGGACAGAGCAAGGCCAGAGAAGAAAAAGATGGAGAAAGGAAAGACTGAAGGAAGGAGGGGACTTGGGGCTAAATACAAGTGTTAGGAACAGAGAAGAGTTTGTAAGCACAGGGATGGGAAGGCAGAGAGGAAGAGAACAAGGATAAATTGTTTTGATGAGTGCTTCAACGCTGAAATAAATATAACCACCCAAGGGGGCTGTGTGACTCAGTCTGACATTTTGGCCATTTTTTTTCATGCCACCAGATGTAATTAATTTAGCTGGGTGGTGAGGGGGGAAGCATACATATATTTTCATTGCATTCTAATATTTTTTTTTTTTTTAAAGAAAAAGTACAAGTTTTGTTTGTGTTTTCTCCTAGTCATAGTATATGACACTTTGTGCAGAACCAAACACAAGCAGAACTTTCACCTGCCCTTTACCATCACAGAAATCAGAGTTTTGGGGTCTGGATACAGATCAAGCCACTCATCTCCAGTGCAGTAGGGAGAAAACTGCCAGGCTGAAGGAGGATGTAAGGGGTAGCTGTGCAGCTTTGTTCACATTTGCCTCAATGCACACAAGGGAACAAATATGGCCAATAATATCCTAAGATATTGTCATGGTGAAATTCTTTGTTTACCAAGAAATGACATGTTGAAAGCCCTTGGCATTTATGAAGCAGATGATTTCTATTCATTCAATTGAAGCATTTTACAGCACTTACCCAGACACTTGGAGCGATTAACTTGCCAGATCTCATGTGGAGGACTGGGGCAGATGGGTGAGCTCCAGAAAAATTTCTTAGTGTCCTAGAAGAAGTTGTGTGGTACTTGGGTGGGTGGTGCTCACCCTTCCATCTGGGACCAAAGTAAGGGAGGGGGCCTATACTGCTGGTTTCTTTCAGTTGTAGCTTCAGTTGGGCATTCAGAAACTGTCGACTCCTGTCCAAAACTTTGGGGAAATGTTTCTGCGCACTGTTAAACAGCTCCTGCATTCCACCCAGTGGCTGATCCTGTTCTGTGGTAGGTGAATAATTCCCACATTTACTCTTTGCAAAATATTTTGGGCTCCAGAGTTTTTGCTCAGGCAGATGACTCCTCCTGAATTAATAACAGCTTTGCCTGAGCAACAGCTAAGAAATGAGACGACAGTGCTGCAGAAATTCGTATTTTTTAATTAATTTTGGTCATGGGCTCAGCAGATTAGCATGCTGGTGGGATATACATATTCCCGTCTTTCTGTTATACAGGTGCCCTCCTCTGTCTCCCACCCATGTATCTTTGAAGGGGCCATAGGAACTTAGTCCAACACAGGACCTAGGATCACATATCCAATAACTAAGCATAACTGTTCACCGAACTGGTTGCCAAGCCTCCATCCAATGACCAACATAACGTCCATTACATCCAACGTCTAATCCGTAATCGGACCTGCATTTTATTTCAAAATCAGCAAAGATATAGCCGTCCTCAAGATTTACTCCCACCACGACTAGATTTTTGGGTGTCTTCTCCTTGGATGGCTATTGGCATGGAAAAGAAGCCCTCAACTTTCGCTTTTAGGGCCTCTGTTTTTCAGCTCTCATTATATTAATCCCCCTCCCATTTCCTAGGATCTCTATGCTAAAGGCTATCAGAAACGGGAGTTTTGTGAGGCTGCTTAGTTTTTAAAGATGGTCTGTAATATATCTTAATTTTTAACTCTAAGCACACAATTTTTTTTCTATCTTTAACACATCCCCAGATTCTGAAACTCTATTTCAAAATCACATCCACTCATTTATTTAAAGTGTCACAGTTGCTATTATTTGTCCTGTTAATGATAAAGATTTTTTTCTCTTTAAGTGGGAGTAATTTTAAATGTATATAAATAATTCCATAGCATGACTTCTTATCACCTATACTAATGTTTCAAATCAAGTCATCCACTGTGATGCATCCTGGGTATTTTGCAAATTAGCCATTTTGAATGAGCTTTGTGTCAAGGAATTATGCCTTGTGCTCTGTGCACCGATCCTGATTCTGATCCTGTACATGCATGTACATGTCTGAAAGTACTTATATGTACTTGTAGGGAGAATCTTTGAACATTCAAGAAGTTGCCCCATCACAACAGGGTAGAGAAGGAGATGGATTACATTCTACAGCTGCACAATGAACTTGTCTTAACTCTGTAATGTCATTAATCCATGGACTGGAAATTGCTAACTTATTAAGATTTAATTAGTTAAGCTTAGTATTTGGTTATCCTAGCTATCTTGGTTTGAAAGACAGGTATCTGCTAGGGAAGGGCAGGACCTCCCTGGAAATGGAGAATTCAGATCCCCTCCCTCAAACTTATTATAATTTAGAAAATTAAAGGGGCTTTCAGGCAGAGGTATGGGGGTAGGAATAACAGTTGTTTTACTAGGAATATTAAGAAGACAAATGTAATATTTGTACGAAAAAAACCCCAACAAACAGCAACAAAAAACAAAGCAAACAAACAACAACTACAGCAATAATAATAACAGAACCAGGAACTTCGAGGGGCTTTGTTTCACAAAGCCTGGGGCAGTCTGATCTCTTGGGACTCCGAGAGCACCAAGCTGGAAGGGTGGAAAATCCCGGGCTGGTGGATGATCAGAAGCTCCACAGTGGTAGGTGGAACGGCAGGGTTGTCCTGGCAGGGCAGGGGGTGCAGGGCTACCACGTAGCAAAGAGCCTCAAGGCAGTGCTGAAGAAACGGTGGCAGCGGGACAGGGCCGGCCTCGCAGGGCAGGAGGAGGCGAGCTCAGAGTTCTGGGGCACACAAGCAGATGATGGTAGATTTTCTCAGGACCAGACCTGGTGCAGACAGCAAACTCCTCCCTCAGCAAGGAGCAGCCTAACCTTCCTTTCTCCTCTGATGCTGAGAGCCAGAGAGAGCGAAG
Source organism: Pycnonotus jocosus (assembly GCA_013400435.1). Classification (NCBI taxonomy): domain Eukaryota; kingdom Metazoa; phylum Chordata; class Aves; order Passeriformes; family Pycnonotidae; genus Pycnonotus; species Pycnonotus jocosus. The sequence continues at coordinate 491,184 of VWYP01010905.1, read as the reverse complement.
CTGCCTGCAGCTCTGTCCTTTACCTGCCTCAAAACTTGTGTTATCTCCCCCTCCGAGAGACATTTCCAGAGAGACAAAAGAAGTGTAACCAGGTGCTACAACTCCTCTCCTTTGGTCCCTTTGTTCTGCCTGAGTACTTATAAGCATCCAATAGTTAGTTTCCTAGCAGCTTATGGGAAGAATTTTATAAGTGGGAAAACCCCCCCGAAATATAACCCCCAACATTAGCATTCTAAGAAAAGAAAGGTTGTCTAAGGAAAACAATCTTTAAGTTTGAAAATCTTAAGGAAAAACGTGTATTAAAACCACAAGCCCCTGTAAATGATAAATTCAACCCTGGAACCACTGTTTCAGAATCACCGTTTCAGAATCACCATGAATACAGGTCTCCCAGTTCCCAGAGGTAATTTTTAGTCCTGCAGTCCTAAACAGATTTTTTTTGTATTTCAACTTAAAAAAAAAAGCTGAAATAAATCCAAACAAAAACCCCCACTAAAAACCAAAAGCCTTCTACCAGAGATACCCTTAACTAAATTAAGACCAGGTTTTAAAGTCTGGCATCCTTGACCCAGACAGGAGAAAAAGTGAGCTGCAAATCCAATACTTGCACTAAGACACCCATTTAAAATTTCCACAACTTTATAACTGATAAAATGCTTTTCCTTAAGCTGAATAATTTTTTTAGCTTCCTTGCTAAGGAGATTGAATTGAAGTCATGATTTAAAAAAAAAAAAAAAAGTTGATACACTAGACATAGGAAGTTTTTGCCTTTATGTTTTTGAATCATCCTGAAAAAGTGGAGCAGATGAAAAGCTAATGACCATTTTTTTTTTTTTTTAATAGAAAGTGTAGTTTTCACAAAATCTGAATGTTCCATGGAAAAACTTTAATTTTGCCACAGCTGCTTAGATTTCCACTGGGGAAGATCTAAACAAGAGATTTCCTTTTAAGTTCTAGTTGATTGAAATGTAAGATTTTTAAAATAATAAACAAGTAAATAAAGCAGGATCCATCTTCTAAGGATTTTCTTCAGCCTGATGTCTCCTGAGACACAAAAGATGGACCTTTATCACAAGGCAGAGATTAGCAAGGAGCTCTACAATGAGGACTCCAACAAGCGCAGTCCATACCTTCAGCAAAAATGTGTCACTGGGCTAAGACCAAGCATGGAAAATTGTCAGAACCCAGGGCATCTCTTTGGCTGCCCTGGAAGCTCAGGAGACCATGACCAGACAGTCTGGGAACTGAACAAGAAGAATTGACCCCAGTACAGGGTGGTTACAGCCCTGTCCAGGGGGATGAACAGGGGGGTTTCAGTTTTGTCCAGGGGGGTCACAGACCATGGCACAAGGCAGAGATGAATTACAAATCTCAGGAGTGTGAAACACAGTAGTTTAGCTTATCACTGAGTGAGAAATATGTAGTTTTAGGTTTTCTATAATAGAAGTAGATGAAGACAAGATGGAGATTTTGGGGCAGTTCCCTAGGTTTTTCTTCTTCTTCTTCTTCACCTCCATTTTCTGATGTGATGTTAGTACAATGTGGCTTGTGGAGATTGGGCCAAGTGGGTATGATCTGTTTGATGTGGATGGTGGACATTGGTAAGAAATGGTAAACAATATGTTCGTAATAATCTGTATAAAAGGGGACAAGCTTTCGGGGGAAGAGCAGTTGTGCTATGGCCGGTGTTCAAGACAGACCTCGCTGGGCACAGAGAGAACTATGAGATAAGGAATAATAAACAAAGTGAGACCTTGGAGAAACTGAACCTTGAAGCCTCTGTCTCTTTCTTGCATCTGCCCCGAAACATCCAGGAGGGCAAAAAAGACTCTAAACCACCAGAATAACGGAATTAGAAATCCGATAGAAAATTTCAACACAAAAGGAGTGAGCCTGAGAAAGATACGCACACAAGTGATGGAGGACAGGCAGGAATAGCAGTTTGAACTCTACCTCTGTTCCAGCAGCTCTTGCCAACCATTAATAAATAACAGTCCCCCTGTGCAGACCACGTGAGAGACCAGCCATGGCGAGATAGACAGTCACTTGTGCTATTTAACAGCCTGCAGTAGGTACCTGCTGTGACTGCATGAGCAGAGACCCACACCATCATCCTTATCCCAAGGGACATAATATTTTGGGTTGTGATATGTTAAGGGCAATATCCTACTTTTCTGAGCTTCCATGAATGCATCCCTCTGGCTGCTGGTGGTTTAGGAGTCTTGCAAGCACCAGAGGTGTGGCTGGGTACCACCACCTCACAAGCACCTCCAGTAGACACTCAGGTCCTTCTGCATGTCTTCCTTGAGAACAGGAGCACTACACCATTGCCATGACTTCCAGGTGACCCAGCAGGAAAGGAGCCTTTCCTCTTTCACCTCTCTGCCTGCCAGGACTGGTTCTGGCCAACCAGGACATCTATTGCAGAAGATGATGCTCCTATGAGGAGGAAGAGTTTCATGGAGCCTTTCCACTGCACACCTGACCTCTCCTTGTCTTCCTCAAGAACCTGGCATTGCTTAGACCTGAGCACAATCAGAGGCAATTGCAAACTGAGTCCTGTCCCAGCCTGAGACTCCCACACAGCTTCTCCCCACATGTCTCTGCTCTCTCAGAGCAAGGCAGCTGTCTCCAGAAGGCAGCCCTTGAGATAATTTTCAGACAATCCAATGCAAATGGAATTTGAAAACCTATTTCTTCACAGTTTCTTCCTTCCCTGAAGCACCTTATATTTTTGTTCACACTGCTGGCGCTCAGCAAAATGGAGGATGGTTTTCTTTTTCTCTGGAAAACAAAAAGAAAAACAAAAATAATCAGTGTTGCCAACTCTTGAAATTTTAGTCCCACTGTCTTGATGTTTTTCTTCACCTCCTCCTCAGCTTCTTGCTTCCATGTGTTATGCAAAAGTCTCAGATTTCATTTTTAAGAGAGAAGAAAAAGGAACAAGCAGTTCGTGGACTTCCAGGTTCTAGAAAAAAACTGAGAAACACTAACTCAGAGCATTCTAATGCACTTCCAAACCAAAAAAGAAAGCATGGAGAAAACAATATTTATCACCTTTTTTTTTTTTTTTTTTTTTTTTTGAGGTGAATTAAAAGAAACCATCTTGACCTGAAGGGCCCAGCTGATTTTTGAGTCTTTGGGATAAAGACTCAGCTAATTCCATAGGTGCCACCAGTGGCTTGCACTGGCCAGATTTCAGCTCCCTGTGCAACAACATGGAGATGAGGAGATGTCTCCTTTTTTAGGAGCAGGGCTAAGTTTCTACCTTACACCTTGGCCTTCTGGAAGGAAAAAGGAATAAATCATGGCTGGAAGGGAATGAAGACTGCACTTCAGTGGGATTTCAAAGTCGCTCTGTGACACGGTTCTGTGGTGGTCTATTGTTCCAGGAAAACAAGTGCCCATGTAAACCATGTTTTTTCTGGGTAAATCAGAAGATCCAAGGATCTTCTGCTTATAGACATATACACATAAAGACATGGACAATGCCAAGAGGTAGAGGGTGCACACTGAGAGCATGGGCTGCCTTCTCATGCAGCCCATCATGTGCCTGGGGAGCAGTCAGCTCCAGGAATTGTGTCTCTCCTGTGCTTGCTGGGTCTTTGCAGTTTTAAGAACCATGCCAAGAGACCCCACTTGGTCCCTGTGTCAAGAACCCATTTCAGAGGGAGGAGATGTACTCAGAGTAACTGAACTGCTCAGAGACTTTGCTTTTCCTCGGTCTTGCTCTGGCATTTCATTTTTTTAAAAATCTAAAACACAAGACATTGATTTTTTAATTTTGTGGCTGAAATTTTGTGGCTGCTGTTTATGTATGGAAAATATTTAACAGTTTAAGTCAGAAAGCCCAATATTCAGAACCTTAAGGGTAATCCAAAACTCCTAGGGTCTTCACAATCAGACTAAAAATACCATGAGAACAGGCTTCTTTGGGCCAGATACTGATTTTCTGCAGCAGTGTGGAGGAATTAAAGCTATCCTTAAGCACCAGCTGGGAGCTGCCCTGACATTTTCATGTCATCGGCTCCCTGGTCCTCTTATGAAGTTCATACAGTGATGGGCTGGAGGCCTTCAGGCCCCTACTATAATCCAGCAAACCTTGGCTGGTAGAACCAGCCCCAGAAGAGATTCCAGCTGGCTTAAGTTAGAGCAGCCCTGTGGCTGCTCTAACTTAAACCACCTGCCAGTTCAGTCCTGGGCCAGCTCTAGGAACTGGGAGGTAGAAACATGGACAAAAGCCAAATTTGCATGCTGTCTTCCTCGTCTCTCCCAATTGGAGGCTAGAGATCCAAACCCCATTTAGAGATGTCCCTGGTACAAGGCATCAGACGGATGCCTTTGAGCTCCTGGTTGCATCTAAAATCCAAGAATGCCCATTGTTCAGTCCCATCTTTCTTCCTTACCTTCTCTCATCACAGTGCTTCCATTCACAATATTGAAGCCTGAACATGAGAAATGTGCAAGGACAGGTTATTTCCTGGAACAGCTGGTGCTTTCTGCCCTCTTTTGACTTCCCAGGCAGCCTCTCCACTGCAGCTCTCATGCCTCCACTCCCGTAGGGAATCAAGTGACAGAGATGAGACCAGATAGCATGGGTTTTTCTGCTTTTCTAAAGAGTGGAAAATAAGAAAGTAAATTAAAAAACAAACAAAACTTTCCCCAAATATTTCCAGAGCTGCTGATTCTGGTTTGAGCTTTGGGAGTAAGATCACAATAGATTTAAACAGCTGAAATTCACCCTTTTACAGAGACACACACAATCATGTGCAGTGGTAGGAATTACCCTGATAATATAGTCTAACTTGTCCTGCCCCTGCCCTTCCTCCTCACTTTTCACTGTGAAGCTACCAAATACAATGAGTAACAGTGATATTGAACACGGGGGTTTTTACCTTTTTTTTTTTTCCCCCCAGAAAGTGGATAACATTATATAGTAGATAGATAAATCCATCCAACTTTATTTAACTGTAACAGTTATTAAGAGCAGTGAAAAGGTCAGCACAGAGCTACCAGTGTATGGGCTAAACTCTTCCCTCAGCCTTGAATTTGACAAGAAAGCAGATCCTTTAAGATGCACCTATCTTAAGCTCCCCTCCGATGGTTAAACTCTTAGTAATTCTAGGTTTTGGAGACAAATGTCAAAACAGACGGCTCTTCCCTTAATTATTCAAGAGGCCCCATCAATATTATCTGTAATAAGAATCTGCTGTTGACATGGCTCACCCTGCAGTTCCTGTTCCAGACAGTAGTCCCTGTCAATAGGATTAAAGTGGAGGAACGCCTTTTTACAAGTCCACTGGCTGATGATTCATTGCTGCCATCAGGCTGCCGACTGGGAAAGGCAATGGGCGCCATGAGCCAGTTCTGCCGTGCCCCTGAAGCTTTGATTTCTTGTGCCGGAGGCCACCTCCCTAGAGCTGCAGGGGGAAACAGGGAGAGGGAAAGCCTGCAAGTAATTTGCACTGCTGGTGTCCTACCCTGTTGCTTTTGGCTGAGCAATGGGCACATCAGCTGGGAAGTTTTGAGGTGGTTTGATAAACAATGTTGAACCCAATGGCACAAGGAAGCCATCCACCATGTACAGGATGGGAAGGAGTGTTCCTCAGCCTCTGTCAGCACCGTCTCCTCCTCGTCAACCTGAGAGATTGCACACTGAGATGAAAGAGGGACTGCTCTCACACTGAGGTGCTCTCAGTGACAAGTGCCAAGCAGCCCACAGGAAGCCGTGAGCAGAGACACCTGAGCAGTGCTGCCCAGTTGCAGTGATGGCAGCTGATGGACCCGAGGCACAATGGCCCCAGGAACCCACAAGAAGAGGCACGAGCAACTTTCACTGACTCGTCTTTCTCTGACTCGTCTTTCTCCTGGAGCTTGGCCTATGCTTCACCAGTCATAAGGATGCAGGGATGTGCTCAAGGGACCAGGAGTAACACTATGATAAAAATGAACCACTGTGGTTAAAGCCCTGGAAGGAAAGCTCTGGGCACCAGAGGGTGCAGATTGCTGGTACATAGTTGGGCACATCCAGTCCTTGTCAATACTGATTTGTGTTTTCCTTTTTGTTTACAGCTCCCTGTACAAAGGCTCTGTCATCAACCACTGGCTTGCACAGCTCCGGGTTTGCAGACCCTGGCTCGCCATCACCTGCAGGCTGGTGCGTACGGTGGAGGAGCCAGAGCAGGGTTTGTGCAGTCCTCAAGAGCCCTCAGGGTCTGACACTGGCTAAAAACCAACACCCAACCACAAAAGTAAGGGGCAAAGTCAGGAGCAGGGAAAATCTAAGCTTCCTAACCTTCCACCTCTCAACTCTTTGAATGGAGCATGCAGGACACATGTGCACACACACATACACATTAACACCCTCATCTTTTCCAGTGACTAAGCTCCTGTCTAATTCATTCTGTTCCTATCCCCGCAGGTGCTGAGGTCAGGTCAGGAAGCAGGCAGCCTAGAGTAAATATATCAGCTCTTTTAAAAATAAACTCTGTATTATTATCCTTAAGAAAAAGAAATAACAACCCTCATTTTCAGAAATTGTTACATTTAATTAGGCTTCAGGGTCCACTGGGCTCCACAAATGGGGCCAAGAAAGCATGAATGTCAAAATATTCTGCATACAAGATGAAAAACCCTGAGCCGGGCGATCCGGTGAAAGGGAGTCCTGTCAGCCCACCTGTCAACTATGCCACAGAGTTTGCAAACCTAATTAAAATGATCTTTAATTTTTTTTCTTCTGCTTTTAAAGAAACACTTTTTTTCTATTATTTTCTTTTTATTTTTTTTTTCGCGCTTTAGTATTTAATCAGTCTGATTTCCTGCATTGAGCCAGCCAGGAAGAAAGTGAAAGGGAGACTCACACAGGCATCCAGAACTGGAAAACAGAAGGATGGCTGGCTGTTCAGGCAGCAAAGCCTTTGCTGCAGCTCACCATGCATCCACTGTTTACTCACATGTGAGATCAGCCCTAACAGGAAGAATAAGGTACCAAATTCTGTCTCTGCCTGTTTCCTGCCACCTTTAACAGAATGAGACCTTTTGGGCTCTTTGTAAATAAACAGGAGCACATCAAAGGGACACCTGATCACTGCATCCATTTTTGGAAAAACTAGAACTTACAGGCACTTGAATTTTTGGCTGACAGCTCATACCAAAAAGGCCTTTACTGCCCTGGGATTAGCAGCTTTGATGCTTCGGAGCTGATAGAAGAAACCAGTTTGCAAATACTGAAACAGGAGCCTTATAGGAGAGTTTGAGCCACTGATTAATTTTGCTCACATCTATGCCTTGTCTCTGCAGGGCTCTGCCAACTCCCTCTCCCTCACTGGGTTCATTGTTAATATGTGTGAAGTTATTTGGATGGGCTGATCTCAGCAAAGTGGTCTGTAGAATTCTGTAGCAAAATGGGAGCTTGCTGAGATAAAGGCAGCAGGACAGGGCAGATCAAGTCATTAGGACTAATAACTAGTGTGATAAAAATGGGCATAAATGGGGATAAAGAGATTTAAACCGAGAAACTAATGCTTAAGGGGAGGTTAGGTCAACAGCTATATAAACACACACTTCCCCTCCCACCTCCCCTGCTCTAGGGTCCTCAGGAAAAATATTTGCTTACTTACACAACTATTTTTTTCAGTCTAGTTTCCTAGAGAAACAATTTATTTTTGATCATGCTGTGGATGTGTCTGTCTTTCTCCCTAATAAAACTTGTGAACTCCCTGGCCAATTTTAACCAACTTTGCCAGAAGGGCAGAGTCCTCAAAGATGTCAACTGCTTTCAAGTTCTGCCAGAGCTAGGTAGACAAGAGAATACTGACCCCATGGTGAGACAAAGGCTGCAGCCTGGGCACTCCTGATGTTAAACACCAGTGCAATCCAAACTGGAGTTGCCTCGTATGTTTCTCTGCAGGAAGCCACCATTCACTGAATCACCCAAAGTACACTGCAGAAATGGCATAACTTGGGCTGAAAATTCAGAACTGTGGTCTCTTTCTGAGAAATGCCACAAGAGTAGTGTCAGCATGGGAAGGAGTCCAAACCAGATAAAATGAGGTGCCTGCAGGCACAGGGTGGAACTGGCACTGCTCTCCAGCCACCTAAACTGATCCTCAGCCCTTCCTGCACCAAAGCCACCTCTTGGGCACCAAGGAGATCCAAGGCCAGGAGCAGAGATGGGGTCACCTTCTGCTCCATGCAACATCCCAGGTGCAGGGTCTTTCCTGCTGCTTGGGCAAGCAGAAGTACAGTTAGGAGCAGTCCAGCCACTGTGGGAGTCAGTGACTCATAAACTGAGGGCATTTGACCTTCTATCAGCCAGAGATCAATCTAACAAGGTGACTCTCCTACAGCATCAATTCCCAGGCTCAACTCACACTTAAAGAGCAAATTGGCAAAGGCCTGCTGCAGACGTCTCTCTCATACAAGGGCACAGGGATGCTCTTGTTGGGTGGGAACATGGAAGCCAGCTGGGACCTGCCATGCTCCAAGAGAGCTTGGGTGCCAGTGGGGAGAAGGGCTTGAAAAGGAATAAACTGAGAATCCCAACCAGGACTGCTCAGTGCCAGTGCAAGAAAATGTCCTGATTAAGAGGGTGTTTTTTCCTCTAAGTTGGGTTTAGGATGGTTTAGTGCAGTCAGATTTAGGACGCACTAAATGAAGGAAAAAAGTCAACTGAATTACCAAAGGTTTGGATGCAGCCATGAGCTTCTCCAAGATGATGGAGACAACATAGGGGAAAGTAAAAATGACGTTTCTAATGGGGAGGATCTTGATTTCAACAATCTTACCCCTGCTCCCACATAATTTAAATTTGGCAATCTCAGAATATCACAACAATCCATTTTGCTGTGAATGTGCTGGCACTTCTTCCCTCTCATCAACCCCCTATTATCTCACTGGGAACACCGTCTCATCTGCTGAAAAAATAAAGAAGAAAAAATAAAGAAGAAAACCCTTCAGCCAGAACCAAAGGAAGCCTGGTGGGCTTTACCCTGTGATTGCCCAGGGAAAATTCACCCATGTGATCTTTGTGTACCATGGAAGAGGTGAAATTGAACCTTGCGCAATGTGCTACAGGGAAAGGATGGACAGGTGGGTTTGCCCTCATGTTGAACAAACTGGGATCTTGAGTGCCTGGGAATCATGTCCATAGGGGAATAGATGGAGCTGGGATTTTTGGGACCCTGTGACTGGCTGTCCAGCTAGTAATTTAGCAAAGGGTGAGCAGGTAATTTCCTGTTGGACTGGTCTGTTGGAAGGGCCTTTCCCCTCCGGGGGGCTGCTAGCTACGCAGCCAAGCCTGAAGCCCCATGGAAGCAAAGTGTGCTCACTCCTTTTATAGGGGGACTGGTTTCCCTGCATTGCCGTCATCCTGGGGGTGAGCAGTGCTGTAAGACATTTGAGGCGCTCTCCCACAGAGGGTAAAAAGTCAAAAGGGTATTAAGCTGTCACATTGGGGTAATTTATGTGTATAAACAGAGCCCCGTTTTGCTGATTTACACCCTGATAGCACATGGCCCACAGGTAATGAATGCAGCATATCCCCACATCTGCCAGTGGAAGCAGTTTGGATTGACTGACCCATAAAACTGCAAGGCCTGAAGTTATCTGTCTTCACATCTACATATACACACGCAAACAGCCGCAGCCAGCAAGTGCTCATGGAGTAACATGATATAAGCAATAAACGCTTTCTCCCAGCAAAAGTTAGGGGAGAGATTAGATAAGGTGGCAAAAACAAAACTTTAAGCACTGTGGTGGGGAGCTTGACTGGGCTGTCCTTTTACTCAACTAAATAAGTCACAGCGTAGGGAGCCCACAGAACCAGTCACCCTGTACTGCTGGTTTCCCAAAGGGTACAGCCAACCCAAATTAGCCAGCACATCTCCACTCTCCATGAAAGCACCCTTATCCCCATCATTAAAAGAGAGCTGTGCTCCCTCCCAAGCTCAGGGTCCAGCTAAATCTTGCCTCTCATTGAAGAAGAGTGCCAAACCCTTTTTCCCATTTGGGAATGCTCCTATTGGGAGCTAGAGTGACTGGCCTTGGTGGATACAGGGGAGAGGGAGGTGGCTCTGGTGCCATTGCTTCCCCCCGAGGTGGTGCACTACAGCTCCCTTCGACTACATTGCACGACCAAATCCCACTCACTCTCACCTTTCCAAAGAAAGTCATGTTGCAACTGATCTAGAAATTCCATCCCTCCCCCTTCAATGACACCGTGAAAGATTACCCCCCAACCACCAACATCTGAAGATAGGACTGATAAACACACAGATGGGTGCCTGCTTCTGCCACACCATGTACAGCGTTTGCTTCCCATCATTGCAGTCCATGCCTTCACACCATTGTGCTGCTGTGGGGATGTGAGCAGTCACTATATCCCCCTTCTACCCAGCAGACTTCAGTGTCAATTGCATGCTTAAGGCAAGAATAACAATTGGAAAAAGTAATTGTATTTATCATGTTGACAACTCAGCCAGATACATAAGAATGTTACATAGCAAAACCACAGAATTCAGCCTGTTTTCACACAGACAGCAGAACAATGACTGGCAGGAGTCCCCTGACATCAGACACTTGCCTTTAACTCAAGCAGCTTTTCCACCAACATCTCAAATCCACCAACCTGGGATGCCACAGCAATCCAGCCTGCAGGTAAAGCTGAAACTGATGAAGGTACCAACAGCCAGAGGACAATTTCCAACAACTACTAAGCAGGCAGGAATACCATAGCAGACTTATTCTACTATTTTGTCGGTGGAGGCTCAGAAGGATGCAGAATTTAACTTCTTAAGTCACACCATGATTCATAGGAAATTAAACTTCCCGTGCTTGAGGCAGCAGTGATGGGTGACAGATTATGGAAGAGGCAAATGATGGCTTTCCAGTGTCACCATAGACCTCACAGATATGTGAATTGCAGCTGTGCTTCTTACTGTAGCTTTTCAACCTGCACAGTACTGTGTGTTATTTCAGTCTAGACTTTCCTTCTTTGCTTAGCCCACTAACTTTGCCCCTGTGTAACCTGGTCACTCTGCATGCACACTGCTTTCTTGCACAATTTGTCTAATTAGAATATGCTGCTAACTCGCTTTGCTGTTGTGAGGAGGGATTTAAGATAATGCAATGCCTATCTCAAAGAGTCCAAGTCAGACAATCAACTGTTATTGAACAGGCTCCATCCCTTCTAACTGAAGGGGGCCACAAAAATCCCGCCCACTCTTTTGGACTATAGTGACTTTGAAAGTTGTATTTTTTCAAGGAAGATTGGATCCAATTTGAAACCAACTCACCAAAACAGAGCCTGCACAAGTGGCAAGTAAATCCAGCTCCTTAAATGGTTCCATGGTCACTTCATCCAACACAAGAGACAAGGTGAGGCAGGAAGCAGAAGAGCAGTGCTGCCCCTTTTGGATGCAGCGCCCAGCTAGATGGGTTAGCCAAAACATGAATTTGTTCCCCAAAGCCTTGTAAGCAAATGTAAATTAAAATAGGTCCCTCTTAGATTCAGTGTTCATTGGTCTTCTGACTCCATGGTGCGTAAATTATGTCAGTTGTTGACTCCCTATGACTTCATTTTGTTGGCATAGAACACCAAAATTAATCTGTCTAGGCATTCTTCTGCTGACAGGATATAAACAGTTGTCAGTGACTGATCTGCCACTTGTCAATGCATTCTCTTAGCCTGACCCTGCAAAATAAATTGCATTAGTCTAAGCTACCTTCAACCTGCAGTAAAGCCATCCCTGGCATTAGCTTGTTCTTTTCAATGAAACTTGAACTGCCTCAGATCTTATTTAGCAAGCAACTTAGATACATAGCAACACTAGTGCAACTACACTTAAATTGGTCCTAGATGTCAGTTCATACTATGATTACAGATTGTGATTGACATCCTTGTCCTCCAGGTCTTCCTGTGCTAGTTGATAGTTTTACCACAAGATGCTCATTGGCACCTCCCTAGAAAGGCTGCCATCCCACCAAAAAAAANCCCCCCCAAAAGAAAGCCCCCCCCCCAAAAAAAAAAAAAAAAAAAAAAAAAAAAAAATCATCTTTTCAAGCTGAGGTGGACAAGAACCAGTTTGTTGTGGGTATGGTAACATATCAGCTATCACAGCTGCCTACATTGTGAACATCTATCTAAAGATTTGGAGTTACAACCAGCACCACCAACAGCAGTTTTAAATCAATTTTGAGATCTTCATCTAAGAATTTGTACTACATTAATTTAAAAATACGTTAGTGTTTTTTCCACATTTGTGTATAGACCAAGATGAAAAGGTGCCTAAGAATTCACAAATTCTACCTCTGTCAAGACATTGGCACTTTTGGTACAGATTCAAAATAAGCAGGGCTTTGCCAGTGTAGCAATGTAGCAGTGCTGGTTTAATCTGGCTGAGATTCTAATGCCCTGCACTCAGGTATGCCATGAGTTGCTGAGCCTGGACAAAGATCTCAGACAACACAAATTAATTCCTAATCAAGATGACTCCTTGAAGCCTTTTTCCCATCTGACTGCTTCTCCACACTCAGCTTCCCATTACTGTGAAGTGGTCTATTACAGAAAAAAAGGGGGGAAAAAAAAAGGAAAAAAATCCTAGTATTTATTTCACTCCCCAGGTCTGCAAACTGGGAGCAACTCTATCTTCAACTTTGCTCTGATGACTTAGCAAACAGGGTCACTCAGGGCTTTGCTATCTTTCCAAAATTTTCCTTGTCTCTTTCCTGAACCCTCTCCAATGTTTTGATGCTTTTACTCACCACAGCAGCTCTGCCATCAAAAGGAAATATATTAGAGACACTTTATGCTCTTTCTACCTCCAAGTGTCCTCCTGCTCAGTTACAGCTCAGCACCAAAACCATCCAGTCAGCTGATTTTGGCTGGTGAAGAAGCTTTTCCAAGAAAAAAAAGCTTCCCAAAAGCTTCTTCAGGATCTTTCTTCCTGGAGTTCACTGTCTTATAAATACAGCTTTTATTCTTTGTACTTGCACTCACCTGCATCACCAGGTGATTTGTCGTTCACTTGAGCCTGGCTCCCCAGGCGCTCTGTATTCCTCCCTATTAGTGACCTCCCTTCTTCATTATTTACTGTTTCCATGTCATCACACCATCAACAGACTACATCAGTGGTGATTTTACGCTTTCTTCCATGTCATTGATAAAGATATTAAAACCAAGAATACTGAAGGGACTTTGCTACAAACACAGCTGGCAGATGATTTACAGTTACATTTGGAGACTTGTCAGTGAGCCAGGTTTTAATCCATTTAAAGCACACTCTCCTGATTTTATACTGCTCTAGATCCTTAATCAAAATGTCATGGGGTACCCAGTCAAATGTCTTACAGAAGTCTTGTATGCTAGTATCACTTTTATCAACTAAACTAAAGAGAGGCATCCCATTCTATTTTCCATTAACTCATGCTGATTGGCATTAATTACAATTTTCATCCTTTAATTGCTCATGGACTCCCATGAATAAAGGCTAACTTGCACCACCCAGTGCACAACTAACAGCAGCCTGACTCATCCTTGGCACAGCCCATGTGAATTTTGAGAACAGCAATCCTGTAAAACCTGAAGCTAGACCTGGGACAGAGCAAAGCTGGGCACTGTCTGAAGTGGCACAACAGGGGGACCATGGAAGCAATCATGGTCTTGCTGATGGCTTTGTCTTTTTCAGAGGGCTGGAATGGCAGGTGAGCTGCTCATTCTGGACACTAAAGAATGGATGTGAAGAATGACTGTCAAGTGAATCAACCACAACTAGTCTTTGAGACAGCACTGATTCACACTGGAATCACTTCCCCAGGAGTGGTCAGAAGAGTCTTTTTCATGGTACAAGGGGTGATACAAAATGTTTCTCTCATTGGAAAGAGACCAAAGCTGTTTATTCAGCATACACATGAGACTGAAACATACATCTAACAATAACATAGCATGTGTTATCTTATTATCACAACTATTTTGCTTTCTTCCTTGAAGGCTGGGCATAACTCATCAGCTTACCATTGAATCACTGCCTTGTTTTTTTCAACTCTCCAGGTGAAATATAGGAAGTAGTCCCACAGCACCTACCCACGATACTGACACATCTATGACCCTGGATTGTTCTCTTTTTATCCTTTAACTCTGCAAATCATTGTCTAGGTGTCCCAAGTGGAAGTAATTCCTCACCAAGAAACTACAGAGAATAGAGGGAAAAAATAATTTTGCTTCAAACATCTAAATCATGTTGGTTTTCATTTTGATTGGCATTTTTTAAAAATTTGGAGCAGAACAAAAGTATTGGTTTAAATTTAAACTTTTTCTTTTTTTATGAGGGAGGCACTTTTAAAAATTGTTTTAAATAAAACTGAAGGAAATTTCTAGGAATAAATGTCTCATGTTTTGTGGGAGAGGACAGAATATAAAATGAATATAAGCTGAAGTCCTTCCAACACAATAGCATAGGCACATCAAAGTGAAGTCACTAAACATTTCAGCATCACTAAACCAGCATTTGTTTATTCCCTACAAATACCTTAGCTGAGGGATTTTTCCAATCACCAGCCTTGGTCAGTTACTACCAGAATTCAACTGCAGCCTGTCTCCATTTCAAGTGTGCAAGCCCTAGTAAAGGGTAGAGATGAAAACCTCATTACTACCACAAAAAGTAATCCCCATAACAAGACCTGCTTGGATGGAATTGAAGTACCTGATGTAACTACTTTGAAAGCCCTTCTGAATCTGGAGTATGGAGCCCCATAAATCTGAGCACCAGAAGCAGAGGGGGATGGAGGATGTAAAACTGCAAGTCCCCTGACAGGACCATTCTCAGTGGCTTTTTTCCTTTTTCCACTTGTCTGGCACTGAAGAAAATGACTGTGCTGGACAGTAGGGATGCTTCCCTGCTCAGTGATGATTGTACACAGGCTCTTCTCTATCCCAGGAAACAACACAGCAGACAGCAGTTTTCAGCTGTAAGACACTCTAGTTTTTGCATTTTCTCTGCTTAAGGCAAAATCTTGGCAGAATATGTTGAAAAAACACGAAGGATATTGCAGCCTTGTTGTCAATGGCTATGCTGTTGAAAACTTTGAAGAGCTTTTGATTTATCTCATTAGCAAGCCAGAGATCTCCTTTGGCATTAGATGTCACCTATGCATTTGGAACAATTCCCAACATGAATAAATTTCAGCAAACATCCCTTCACTGCAACCTAAACTCCTGCAAGGGTGCTAATCCCCAGCCAACATTCACTTGGCTAAATTATTTTTAAAAGATGATGCAACTAATACTCCTTATTCCAGGGAATCCTGCATTGTTTTCCTTGTAAATTGCTCCTCCAAAAGGATAAAAGCTACAGCTTCTCACTCTCCACTCCAAAATAACCCTTCTCCACTGGAAAAGCAGCCTGTGAACTTCCCTAGGAAAAGTAAGATGCGTTTGGTGTGTCTGAGCCCAGTCCCCAGCCACAGCCAGAGTGATGGCCAGGGGCGGTGGCTACGTTTTATCACCCCTTGCTCTTTGTGCTGTGCCTGGCATTTATGTCTGTTTCCCTCCTGGATTTGGATGTCCCTCCCGCCGGTGGGGCTGGGGGGCAGGAGCTAGGCCATGCAGGAGTCAGCGGCATTGAAGAGCTCTGTGCTGGCAGAACAATGGATTTGCTCCAGGCAGAGCTACTGACTTAACAGCTCTTTGCCAGTAACCCCATACGGTATTGCATCATGGAAAATCCTAGAGGAAAGCCAGGAACAAAGGAAAGATGTCAGGCTGCTTTTAAAAGGAACTTGTTCTCAGGGCAGAGGAAGCCCTTTGGTGGCCAGAGAGGGAGGCTCAGCCAGAGGAACCTGAGCCCTGTTAAACACTGGAGACAAATCTGGAGACATACACCAGATGGGACAGATGAGAAAAGGGCAGTGATCAGGAGGTGACAGCTTTGCCTCACTTTGCAACATTGCTGCATTGTCTAGAGATGAAGTGTGTGTGTCTGTGTGGAAAAAATTCCTATGCAGATGTTATATCCCTTTATTGAATTGTCCCCATGGTCCCTGAAAAGTCCAGAGTGCCAGTTAGGACAGAGGAAGAAACAATGCCCACAAGCTACTGAGTTCTCATCTCTGATCCAACATCCCCAGAAAAGGAGCCAGGCCAGAGACATGTCCCTGAAAACCAAGGGCTTGGGACACTGCCTGGACTCGGTCCAGTCTCGGGTGGCTGAAATGCACCCAAAGCTGACTTTATAATGCATGACAAGAAATTTTGGTCAAGAGAAGCTCTGTTCTTCAATAGAGAAGCACAGTGAAATGTACATACAGAATCACCACTCCATTTCTGAAGGGGTCACAGCTCTAAGTGGTATCACTCTGCAAGCCCAATGAGAAACCTTTTGATGGAGGGATTAGAAAAGCAGCACTACTTCTGTAAGTATGGAAGAAACCGCTTATGAGAAGAAGGAAAACTCCCAAGGAGAGCCCTGCAAAAACACTCTACAAAGACACTCTCTGCCTTTCTTCTAAACTGCTTTTTCTTTAACCCTCCAGGGACAGCATGTGGAAGGATAGTGCACAGCAGGTGCTTGAGAAGCTCTGCTTCCTACTTTGTTGTTCCACTCAAAATACTCCATTTCTCATTGGCAACACAAGGACAAGCCCACCAGCCAGTGTGATGCACTTAGATCACATGGCAAAAGGAAAGACACTTAGGTACCATCCATAGAAAGGAAGTAGCAGAGGCTGTAAGCAAGCCTGGAAAATACATTTGCATTCTCATTAGCCATATGGAAAACAGCTAGGAAGACCTTTTTTTTTTTTTTTTTCGGCAATACAGCTAGCCATTGACTTGCTTACTTGGCTGAAAGACTGATTTCAAGGAGCAGCAAAGCAAGAGAGCTGGCCTTGAACCAAGGGATTTTGCAGAGCTCTCATTTTGCATTCATCCTCCTGAGTCCAGAGATCTTAAGTGTCGTCAATTTTAGGGCATGATTTGGAAACTGGATTGCAGAAGGAGCTCTTCCCTATTTGCATCGGGTGTCTGCCTTCCCTTTTCACTCTATCCTTGGCCCAACAGTCCAGATTTTGGACAGAAAATCCCTCACGAACTCCATGCTTGTGAGTGTACAGGGCTGGCTGACTGGAGCAGAGCATGGAGCAGGGCTGGCCCTGCTCTAGCAGCATGGTCACACCTGCAGTGCCCTGCCAGCTCTCCCCACTGCTGGCTGGGGATAGCTCTGCTGCCACTCCTTGTCATAAAGGATACAGTCCTTGCTCAGCCAGCGCTGCTGGACACCACTCTGGGCGACACTGCTCTGGGCTGCTTCAGTCCCAGTAATACTGGCAGTGCTGCTGGATGATAAATAACTGAGGGCACAATTCCCTTTCCTGATAGCCCTAGCACGGACTGGATATCTTAATCACCTTGACCCAGTTGTCTCCAGAAATGGCAGCCAGAGCAGGAAGAGCACACCTCTCTCCTGCCTATACTAAACACCACAATCAGGGACACGATGGCCCCATTCAAACATCATGGACCAGACTATCCCAGATTGCCAGAAGACTGGGAACGCTCCTGGTTTTCCATTACTGTGGCATTATGTGGGACTTTGCTTGGAAAGGTTTGCTGCTCTGGGTTGCCCTGAGAAATCCTGACAAGAAGTTGGAAAAGAGTCAATCAGATATCAGCTGTGAAGAGGAACCCTTCTCCCAGCAATTTCCTTTAAGGTTGGAGGTGGTTATGTATCTCAAACCTTTTTCCTCACCATAATTTCAAATAAATGGTTTAAATTTGGTCTGCCTGCCTTCACACACATTAATGTTTGCTTACCAATAATATTCTAACAATGGTATTTACTGTCAGGAACATTTACTGAAATGGCAAATAATAGAAACCTCAGAAGCACAGCAATTCGGACCAGAATCTGGTTCTGAAAGTCACACACTAGTATTTCAGGGAAAAAACCATGCCGTGTGAACCTAAGCCAAAGTCATCAGCACAGCTGAGATTTCAACCATTCATTAGTAATGGGTTCATTATCAAGATATAGTGCCTGAATTATTCTTAGGTGTTATTCAGAGAATTATTTCAAATAATTAATATATGTAAGAAAATTACTGGCTCTGAACAGAAGAATTGAACTTGCCATATTAGAGTTGCCCTGCAACTATGCATTTCTCTCTTTTGGATACTCCGATTTCATCAGATCCAATCTTTAACCCCATTGAGGCTGAAGGAAAAGTTCTCCTATAGCTCTACTTGCTGTGGTTTGGGACACAATCCCCAGGAACTCCATCCCTCTCTATAGGGGGACTGTGGTCTTGTCTCACAGGCTCTCTATTGTATTTCAGGAAGGAGAGTCATAGTTTTACCTTTCACTTACCCCAGGATAATTTCTGTGGTCTTCAGCAGAGCTGTGGTTACTTGTCCATGCACAGGACAAGAATTGCATCAGATTTCATCTTGTCCACTATTCATTGTTTCAGCATCTCAGAGGAGATGCAGGAAACACTGTGAGCAGAGGGAGGTGCTGGCAGGAGCTGGCAGGATCTGGTGGTCCACAGCCAGATGGTGGGGACAGCCAAACCAGGGCAGGCTGGAACCTGTGCTTGGATCTCCAAGAAACAAAGGAACCTTGGTGCTATTTGGGCTGGTCGCAGGAAGAGAAAAGTGATCGCGATCACTATATGTATGTCCAAACATAGATATGAGAGGAATCGGATCCAGAAGCTGAAATTCCGGATTTGTGCTGTCACAGAAAAATGTGGTGGTAAGAACCACAGATTCTCAGCAGCCGTGCATTTTGATAACACCTTTGCCAAGTGTTGTGGGGGGTTTTCATTGGTCTGTTTGGGTATTTGTGCCTATGGTACATCCCAGACACCAAAAACTGCTGTAGCTCTCTGTGCCCCCAGAGCAACACAACCCTACCAACCTGCACTTGCACCACAGGTGACTTGTGTCCCACAGCTTTTGTCTTTCACAGCCACACAATGAATTCCTGCTACCTGTAAGAGCAGCTTTGTCCCTAGAATCCCTCCAGCATGTGTGGTAGAGCTTCAGTATTAAAGATGCAGGATCAGGCTTCATGTGGAGAAGAAACAAAAATATAGAGAGACATGTAAGACAAGTAGAATAACTAAGGGAAGAGGCATATTTACATGAAAGTTACTAAATAGGTGGCTTGTTAACTGCATTGTGGCATTGTTCCTTGTCCTGTTATTCTCAAGGGCTTGATCCCTTCTCATGCAAGCCCAGGAGAGGCTTAACTTGACTGAAGGCAGGGTCTAGGTTTTACTGGGCAACAGAGGTCAGTGTGGGGAGAGTCTGCCTAGCAGGGTTTGAAGAGGAATTTGGGTGAGGAAGGGGCCCAGTGGTCACAATGGGATCTTTTGCAAGACTTCAATGATGCAGCTGATGGCATCCTGGCTACCCAAAAAGACCCAGAAGAACTTTCTTGCATCAACAATCAACACAAAAAGTAGTAGCAATAACTCGGAGTATCTGAAAGGGGTTCTTTGCTATTCTCTTCCCCCCACCAACTCCCCCTTTTTTATTTGCCTGACTGACAGAGGATTTAAATGCAAAGTGGATCTAATGCACACCCTGAAGTCGGTTGGCAGTATGCAAATGACCTGTCAGATTAAAATCTGAATGAAAGAGATAACAAGCTTATCTTCATAACAAAAGACTCTTACGGGCAAACTATTTGACGCAGTGTTGATGTTTGTTTTAACCCGTGGACTTTGGGCAGTGCAATATTTCAGGGGTTTCGCTCTCCTCACTCCCCAGTGCTTACACGCCTGTGTGTGTTGTGTGCGTGTATTTGTATTTGCACTGGCAACAAAAGGCAAGTGCTGTGATAATAAGAGGGAGGAGCAAAAAAAGAGAAGCCTAGTGAGGGCTCTAACAGTTGATTTCGAACTCTTTTGCCGGGGGGCGGGGCGCGGGGTGCGGAAATGGCTCTGCAGAGCCAGTGCCAATCAAACCAGCTATAGGTCAATTTACGCTTGCGACCAGCACTACAGCTGCATTGAGAATAAGCAAACACAGCAGCAGGGGATAGAATTAAATGAGGGGGCTGGGGGCGAGGCGGGAGATTTATTCTTCTGGCACGTGCAGAGGGGCTGGAGATGGATCAGCTGTATTTATTCTGTGAAAAGGGGAAAGAAAAGGTGGCAAAAGAGCAAAGCAAGTTTCACTGCATCAGAGAAAACAAAGATTTTCAATAAACTCCCCATTGCCACCCGCTCCCTTGAAAAACGGGGAGAAGAATTAAAAAAAAGAAAGAAAGAAAGAAAGAAAGAAAGAAAAAAAAGCTGCAGGTGTTTGCGAGCGGTCTCTATAGAAGCCGTGCAGGGAATTAGCAACTGAGGCAAGTTGCCTTTGGAAAAGGAATCTGCCCTGAATAGATTTGCATTTCTTAATTTAGGGATCATCAGCAAACAAGAGACAGAGAAAGCACCCCTCTGCAGCACCGGAGGCTTCAAAATGAGCAGGGCCTTTTGCCGGGCGGCCTGGGAGGCAGCCGGGCTCGCTATTGACACTGGCCGGGCTCCCGCTGGGGCCGGGCTCCTTCGGCTGGCGCCGGCCGGACCCCGAGCTCGAGTCCCTCCGGCCACCCCACTTTATCCTCCCCACACAATAGGGGAGTGTGAGCATTGAGCGTTCCTCGCCCAGAGGAAGTGCCACCAAATCCTCCCCTTTCGGGTCCTTCCCAATCCTCTAAAGCCCCCCAGTTAATGCCCTGCTGCTCTGCTCTCTTCCTGCTGGCCTCAAATCACCAAGCAGTATTTACAAGCTTTTTTCCATGCTGTAATTCACCCTGATGCCGACTCCTTTGCTGTAGAGGACAGCAGAGATGTGCCCATGTCACAGGGACAGTGGCAGGAGCAGAGTCCTGAGATAGAGCCTGGACCTGCACCACCAAACCAAGGCAATGCTCTCCACTCCCTGCAGCAATAATGAATCCCAACTGCATCCCACGGCCAAACAGTTTCCTATTATTCTTTTGTAAGAATATATATATATATATATATATATATATGTTCTTGTGTAAGGGCAGTCTTTGCACAGGACACCTTCCCACACATGGTCTGTAGTGCTCCTTAGGCTCAGTCCTGCACTACAGAAATGTACCTGCTCTGAATTACTCTGTGGGAAATGGGCTGGAAAAGAAATCCCAAATGCAGTTGTTTTGGATGAGACTGCAGAGCGTGAGACCACAGGCCAGGGAGAGCCTTCCAGGGCAGGTCACTGCACTCCATGAAAGGGGTTTTCAATTCTGGAATGGAAAAGCAAAAAGAAATGTTACACAGATGTTAAATGAGGAGAGATTTGAGCACTGTGAAACTTAGCCATTATGCACCTCACAGCCCTGGCTGAACATAAGATGGGACTGCAGCAGATAAATCTGCAGATGCAAAGCAACAGATGGAGTGAAATATGTCAGAGATACAGAGCCATAGAATTATTTAGGATAGAAAAGTCTTTTCAGATCACAGAGTTCAACTGTTTATCCAGCACCGTCAAGGTCACCATTAACCCAATGTCCCTCAGTGTCACCTCTACATGTCTTCTAAATACCTCCAAAGGGTGGTGGTTCCACCACTGCCCTGGGTAGCCTGTTCCAGTGCTTGACAGCCCAATTGGTGAAGATTTCTTCCTAAAATCCAATCCCATTCTACCTCCCCTGGTGCAAGCTGAGGCTGTGTCTTCTTATCCTGTTGTTTGTTACTTGGAACAATCTGTGCAACAACTCTTACCAACTTTTATGGCTACTGAACCTCTGTAGGTGGACTGGGATTCCTTGAAATTCACTGGCGGGCCATTTCCAATTCTCACTTGCACTGTGGCTTACTGATGTGCTGCTTAGCTGTGATCAGGGATGACATGGACGCACAAAACAGCTTCTTAGCTGGATAAGTAGAACTCTCTCTCAGTCCTGTGGGAAGAGTTGAATATTTACTGATGTCAAATCTATTCGGCACAAACAGTAACTGCCAGTGAAATATGTTGGCACAAACAGACAGAGGAACCAGTCAAGGATAAAAATGCACTCAAAAGGGATAGTGAAAATATTCCAAACTTCCAGTCCTAGAGCACTTGCAACCATATTTCCCATGTTCTGGGAAAGAGCTTTGCTGGGCTTTCTCTTCCACTCTTGGATTTTTGTAGCTGGCTTGAGACGACAAGCTCAAAGTGAGCTTATACTACACAAGGTTTTTTCCTGCAGCTTCAGTTTTAGGTCTCAGAGGCAGCAAATTAAATCAGAGATGAGGGAGTGTCACATAAACTGTAACCTGGGTAATTAACTTTGGGAGGTTGGTCTCTAAATGGTCCTTTCAGAGGAGCATGAAAACATTAAGAAGAGTAGTTTCTCACTCAGGTACCTAAGACAGGTGTCTGAAGGTGAGCACTACAAATAACTGCACATTCCTCAACAGGTAAAAAGAGTATCTAGCCTTCATTGCTTTGGGAAAAGGATGAAAATGTAATTTTTTAAGTACCCTTATGGTTTCAAACATAGAAAGCAGGTAAAAACTGCCAGCAATGAAATCAACCTTTTAAAAACCTTCTTGCTTGCAATCCAAGGTCATTGTTTTGCCTGAATGTTGGATTGCAACCTCTAAATCTTGGATAGCACCACAGCAAGAAAATAACATATTTTTAGTGAGTCAGCCCAAGGATTTGCAAAGAAGTGTAGACCACTCTCTTCTGAACAGGAATCCTGGACTATTCACTGCCAAGATTAAACCTGGAACAAAGTAATACTTAAAAATGTACAGAAAATTTAGGTCCAGGGTGTAGGAGGCTATTTTTATTATGGTATTTCAAACAGCAGGAAGACCAAGTGTTTAACTAGCATGTCTGAGTAGTCATAGGTCTGTTGGGACATGCCCTCGCTAAAGAGAGGCACCCCAGCCAGCACAGCTCTGCAGTGCTTAGGGCTCATGCTCACCATCTGAGGCTCCTCCAGACCAAGACCTTGCCAGCAGATCCAAATCCTATTGTCTGCTGAAGCTCTGTTCAAGGCAAGAATGACCCTTGAACCAGGAACTTCTTGGGAAAGGGCAGTCGTGACTCCACTCAAATTGACAACAAAGCTCCATCTGGCTTAATTATATTCAGCATTTCATGCCATCATGTCTGTTAAATGCCTTAGAGTGCCCTACCCAACCTCAGTGCTATATAGACAGTAAAAAGCCATGAACACAGCATTTCTGCTCTTGTCCTTTGCATCATTTGTCTGTTAGTAATTTTGGTTTTAAGAACTAGCAATGAACAAAAATCTGTATACTAATTAAGCCTATGGGGCACATAAGGCAAAACCTCCCTTGTGCTGGGCATTCACTTTTGGTCTTTTACCAGCAATAAATCCAAGCAGCAGGATCCTCAGCTGGCATGACTCAACACAGCTTATTTGAACTCACACAATGACACACTGCTCCTCTCTAGCACAGATCCTGGCTCCATCTACATAAGCAAGAGCCTGTGTTTGCTCCAGAAAGGTAAGATAGGATCTAGAGAGATGACACTACCAAAATGAGGGTGGGAGGATAAAGCCAGACAGCTGAGACAAGGCAGACAGTCCATGACAAGCTGGAATTAAAATATTAATTTTAATTTTTTTTCCTTTTCCTTTTTTTTTTTTTAAGGAAGAGACTCCACTGATGGGACACTGATGTGTAGTTGAGGCTGGAGTTCTCATTGTCAAGGGCCCACATGGAGAGCCCTTGAAGTTTTTGGCTGTGCTCATCCAAAAATAGTTTTAAGATGAGTTGTTTCCAACCATATTTTTTCTGAGAAATTATCCATATCTGGAGCATCCTGCTCCATCAGAGACCAAACTACAAAACCTTAAAGTCATGAGGCACATTCTCTTCCTCCCCTTAGCTCCTGTGTGCTGCTGATGTGTGTGGGCAAACTCCATCAAGTGAATTTGTGCTGCTCTCCCATCATCCTTGTGCATGGGGAACATCTGCCAGTGCCGTGGCAGAGGAGCCCTGAGCCCTCTTTCCAAATCCTTCACTGCTTCACAGGCTTTTTATATTCACAAACCTTCAGGACCTCTCTGTGCCTCAGTTTCCCTGAGTATAAAGCTGACAAAAAGACCCCGTCCCACTTACCCACACTTTTTCTTTAAATTATTATGTCTTCCTTTTACAATGGCAATGAACAGATGCAGCGAAGATAAAAATCACAGAGTCAAAATATACAAGAAAAGGCAGTCCTGCTCCAGACATGTCTTTGAACATAGACTGCAGTCAATTTGAACTGGCTCTGTCCATGTTTTTTTGCCAAAACATCAGCACTTTGTAAATAATACTGTGATTCCCTGCTTCATAGGGTTGTTTCAAACCCTTGATCATCTTGTGCAGAAGAGCAGTATAAGTATCAGCCTTTCCCATGTGAGGTAGTTTATACTGTTAAATCAGGGCACATGGGAATAGACTCACAAGCATTTTACCTGTAGCTTCTAAGGATTGCCCTTTTTCAGCCAATGCCTGTTTTACCCCTTTGGTTACGTAAGGATAGTGGTCAGGGGAAAGTTGCTGGCAGTGTAGAAACAGCTAATATACAAAGCCAGAGATAAAGAGCTTTGTGAAATAAAAAAACAATACAGAAAATCCCCTTGCATTCCCAAATCATCAGGAATTGACTGCTTTATACTCTTAGCTATACAAGTATGAAATAAATAAAGATGATGTTGTTATTTTTGTGCATGTGTCTAATCCTATATTCTCAATAAAATGCATTTAACCTTATTCCCTCAAAAGAGCTCTGGACAATCAGAATCATCTTTATGGAAGACTACATCTGCTTTTAAATTAGCTTTTTAAAATGCAGCAATTCTCCCTTTCTCCTTTTCCAATTCCCATTCACACTTGGTACAGATAGTCAGAGGCAGGCCAGAGCTAGGAGGTCTCTGAATGTTTAAACAGAAACTGCACTCCAGAAGAACAGCGTTTTTCCCCCACAGCAAATACACGGTTTGCTGTCTGCCCAAGCCATAAGAGATTTGTCAGCAGCTCCTCAAATACCAAAAATTTAGATAAACCAGCTTGCAGAAAAACTACACCAGTCTGTGTGAGCACTTATAACACACCTGGGAAAAGGTTTTATATTCCAGTAATACTACAGAAAGCACCTCGTGCCCTAAGAAACATTACTATCAGGTGCAGATCAAATCTATTTAACTTAATTTTTGCCTATCCTGGCTTTACATCCAAAAGTCAAGTCCAGCTCCCAGCCACATGGGGAGTTTTTCATGACACTGACCTTCCTGTCAAGCACAAACTTGGGAACTGGTGCAGAATTTGACCTGTAGCATTTGTTAATAACCTCTTTATTAATCATCTTTGTCACTTCTCCAGAGAATCCCCTCTGTGGATGCAGGAGCACCTTGTGAGCCACGGTGAACTAAAGTGATGGTGTGGGTTACGAAGGGTATCTCCATTTTCCACCTGGGAACAGAGGAGCACATGGGGCTGTGTAATTAACACTCAGGAGATGCAGGCTTCTGGAATTCCCACAGCTGCAGATAAGTCCTGCCAACACACAAAACCTGCTCCCACCATGATCCTGAATGCACATGGATGTCCTTCCACGGCAGGGCTGCGGCGTGGGAGAGGAGCCACAGTGGTGCTGTGCTGGATGGCTGGAAATGATACAGGAAAATAAGCACATTTTGTGGTCGAGGATGGCGTGTGCTGGGTGGGGGAATCACAACACAGAAACCATCAGGGAAAAAAATTCCATCCTGAAAATGCTGGAATTTAACTGCCCTTATCATCACTGGGGTTGCATAATGGTGCTCTTGAATGATCAAATTACTGTTCTGTCTATGGGCTCAGGTTAAAATCCCAGCGGAGATGATGTCTGGCTTTAGCACAGGGTTTTGCACTACCTACAGGTAGCTCAGCTCAGGCAGGCACTGCTGTGCAGCTCTGCTGGTGGTGACACGGGCACAGCTGATGAGACCGATGTGGAAGGATGTGCTTTGGTGATGTGAGCAGGAGTCAGCAGCCAGGACCCCAGGGCCTAGGGCCCCTCCTGGGCTCTGTCTCTGAAGCCCTTGAATCAGCAGGTTTGAGTCAGAGTCCTAGACAGACCCAGGTAAAAGGTAATGTTGTATCCAAGTCTGTAATCCCAATTTTACCACTGTGAGATCCCATCCTAACCCCTTTCAATCCATATAGCTTTGGAAAATAAGTGTTATTTACTTGACATATTTCATCCTTACATTCAACAACAAAGCAAAATCCACCACATAAGGTTTTCCCTTTTATTAGACCAGCTAGAAGCACGTGGGGGGGGGGGAAGACAAACAAGTTTTCAATGTCTAAGCTCCTCTTCAAACAGCGTGTGTAAGAATATTCCAAACTGTGGTCTGCAACCGAAATTTCTGCTGATTTAATAATACCCTAGACAGATTTGTTACATTCTTAGTTGAATATTTGTAGATCAGTAGTGTTTTCCATGTCTCAGGAAAAAAGCCCCAAAAGTTAGCCATGGGGAAAGTGCAGAAGGAGGCCTGGGTGGTCACATATGACATTGCGCAAAACCATACTGGGAGTGAGATAAAAGGAACTCCTTACATGACAAAATCAGCTTTTCAAATAAAAATACTTTTTGAACAAAAAGTTTTGAGTTATATTTTGTTTCCTTTTCAAGAAAAAATTAAAAATTAAATGAAATTGTTTTCTCGGTACCAATTCTGGTTTTTAATCAGTAATTGTTTTTTAGTACTAAAAAGTGCTTTGCCTTCTTCTGAAGCACTGAAAAAATAAACATTCCTTTAAACTTTTAGGGCAAATGCAGTATTTCCCTCCCAGCTCCAGCCAGCAGTTTTCAGTACATTTTTTAAATGCAGGGGGAAGCATCAGCATACTTCAGCAATGTGTATTTTCAGTAACGCTGGCTTTATAGTTCACCTTGGAAGCCTCAAATTGCTACTCAGAGCAGCTCAGATGGCAGAGCACTAACAGCAGAGGTACCACTCAGTACAGACAGGCTGGATCATATATTGATCAAATTGGTCTAAATGTTCAGATTGAAACTTGTATTATAAGATATGGCAGAGGGGAAAAGAGCTCCTAATAGCTCCCAGTATTTAAGAAAATGCAGATGATCTTGCAGAGAAGACAAGGCAGAGTATGGGCAGGGCTCTCTGGCTCAAACTCACACACCTCTGGGCTCTTGCACTGTTTACTCAATGAGCTCCTGCTTAGCACTGCTTTAAGGTGGAATTAACTAGGCATTTTTCCACCTTGAAAAGTACTTCTGGTACAGCAGGGTTTGCACAAACCTGTGCTTTGGAAAATGGGAACAGTTGTCTGGTTTTAAGGATTGTTAGGGCATGATTTGGGCGACTGGATGGGTTTGATGAGCAGGATGCCAGGGAGCTGTTTGGAGACCTGGATTTCATGGCTGACTGCACGTGCAGCTGGGGGATCCTAGTCAAGTGCACACATAATCTCTGTATCTCACTTTCTACAGCAGTAAAACAAGAGCATTTCTCAAGACCATTACGAGGTTAAATTCACAAATATTTGAAATTTGCGTTGACATCTCTGAGAGACAGGATTGTCATGTGCCAAACCACGGCAGCACTGGGCACGTTGGAGGCACGGTGCATGTTAGCCAATTAGCTGCAGATTTTTATATTTAGAGGAATTAAAATAAACTCCTGGATTCTGACTTGGTACAGCCAGGAGGATGTAACAGTCCCTCTGCTGTGTCTATATCATCCCCAGGTCCATTAGTGCAGGGTCTTTGTGGTGCAGATAAGCCGAGCCCCACACCAGCACAATTCAACAATTGGTCATGGACAAAAACTGTCCCCACCAGAGGCTGTCTGGGGAGAGCTAGGGGAATTTGCCATTTATCTGACCTGATTCTGAGGCTCTCAATTCTTCTTACCTCCAGCGTTTCCCTTCAACACTCTCTTCAGTATTTTGGGAGAGGTGAACATAGTAAACAGCACATGTGATCAAGAACGTAGTCACCCCAAAGTATTTGCTTTCCAGGCTGCCTGGCCACAGTGAGAGCAGTGGTCAGTTCCTGAAGGACTGGATATCTCTGACTCAGGGGCAGGAATCAGAGCCATGTAGATAAGGCTGTCATCAGAGATAACAGCAGTCAACAACGCTTAGTGTCATTATCTCAGCAAACCTAAAAACAGGCAGCCCCCCCCTAATATACAAAGTTTGGTGGTTGTATATGTCTCCTTTACAATGATAGATGAAAATCGATAAAGGGAGAAATCTAACAGAAAGCCTTCAAAGCCAGCCTGCTTCACATCCTTGCTCTCCCAAACTCGAGCATGTTTCCATAAAAGCAGTAAACAGCCTCCTTCTAGTCTGAACCCATGCTTGCCCAGCAAAGTGGATCCAGCAAAACAATTTCACCAACATGTATCTGAGCAAGGGCTGTTTTCCCCTCCTTTGGTTAGCGGAATTTCTTAAGAAGGAATAATGAAGCAGTGATTGTCAAACACACCTTACTGGAAGGCAAACAAATTCGCTGGATCAGGCCTTTTGAAGTTGAAAAAATAAATAGAATAAATGTGAATTTATTTGCAATGGTTTGATTGCTGTCCAAAGCCGTTACACTGTTAAGCTCCTTTTCACCTTGTAATCAAACTCCAGGAACACAACACACTCCAGTGTGTCACTGTGCTGTGTGGGCTGCCCCAGGATTTACCCAGCTGCATCCTCCCACACAGTACAGTACAAGACTCAGCACTTCCCTGCCACAGCTGGCTACTTCCAGACAAGGACCTGCATGTCACCATCACCAAAACCTCAACACCAGCATGATATGGTGCAGCTGCCCCTTTCAAATATGCAGGTGAATTTGCAAAGCCCCAGACGAGCTGATCCTCAAAGAAACACCTTAATCAAAACCAAAGAGGAAGCACGGCAAATAAATAAGCAAAGACATAAGGAAAAGTGGCAAAATCCTAAATAAAATGTCTGGATCTGATTTCTTTATGTGCATTTCTGAAGTGAGAAGCACACAGAAGAGCATTTAATTAAATCAAAGGGTATAGGGATGGGTTGCCATGCAGCTTGCTATTATGTTACAGTTCACTAAAATGAAAACTTATTTTTAAACCTCTGGTATTAATTTGAGATTATTCAGATACTTAATTAAAAGTGCAGCATGTGTTAAATATTATTTCAACAAAGATTATCATCAAAACCCTATGTAATAAGATCCTTCAATGCTTAGAGCGATATTTTATGCAAATTTTCTATGCCACCAATTTTTTCCCTCTTCTTCATTTGCTGCAGCAAAATGTTCCAGGCAGTGGGAAAAAAAAAATGGTTTCTAGAATAACAAGGATACTACAGATAATGCAGTGCAACAAATAGCAGCTCATGGTAGTCACGTTTCTATGCTCAGCTCCCTTCCTGATACCACTTGCCAATAAAGGACGAGATCAAACAGGCTCCTATTAGAGCTAAAGGGCCGAATTTTGCTCCCGCTGAGGTTACAGATGGTGTAAGCCAGGAGTAAATTTGCCCTGGTAAAACCCTGTCAGAGTAAGAAAGGCAGGAATACGCCCTTCATGCATCAGGAATGAACCAACAGTTCATACCTGGAACATATAAGATAACAAGGTTTCCAGGGCGAAGAATATGTGTGGGATTTCTCCTGTGGCCTTTACTCCTACAAATGAAGTCAGTGAAGTTGATGGGAACTAATCCTGTAAGACCAAGGTTCAGTGCTAAGTTTTCAGTGTCATTTGCAGAGTTTGATATTTTTAGAGAAAAAAAAAGATTAAATACTTGCTCTAAGTGGCAGCATCCTGCCTGAAAAACTGCAAATGAAGCCCTTAGGAAAATAATCAAATACTTACATGGACTTCACTCTTATATAACGACTACATCAGTCCTGCCACAAGCAAACTTCATGTATTGATTAGGGCCAGCATTGCACCGATTCCCTAACAAACCCAGGTCTGTTCCTGAGCAAAGACCTCTGTTTAAAGCAAACGTAACAGTTGCAAGGAATTGCACATAGTGGTTTAAACATATAAAACACTGACACTCCACAATGCAGAACAAGTTCAAAAATAGTTTGTTCTTGTTATTCAGCATGCACTCAATACACTGATTTTCTAAAGACTGGGAAGGACTTCCATTTACTAGAGACTGCTGTCAAAATATAGGAAAAGCAACTACTTTCAGTTTGAGAAATAGTTCAAGCCATCATCAAAACACAGAACAAAAATCTTCCAGAGAACCAAAAATCAAAAATAACATTTTCAGTGTATAAAAGAGTCTGCCCAAATCTTACACCCCCAACATCACACACAAACACACTGCCTCTCTCATGGATTCTTCACTTTCACGGCTGTCATACAGTTTGAAAGCCCTCACTGAAATGACAAGCCTTATATTCTGCTGAAATCACAGCCTGAAAAATCTAGGGATGGGAAATGCTGAAGCTATGTTATAGCAAGAGTTACCCAGCCTTGGATTGTGGTTGGAGGTAAACTGCACCAGCAACACGAGCAAGAGATAATATGGAAGAATAATTTCAAAATATCCAAGTCAACAAATCAGAGTAGCAGAATGCCAGCCACGGCTTCAATCTAAGACCTAAGAGGGGATTCCTCTGAGCTGGATAAGGATTATCAGTGTGGCTGTCCTCAGAACAAACTATGGGAAAGGTGCGATAAAGTGCATTTAAGGTGAAAAGAAAATTGTGGAGCTGAGGAGCAGTGCTCGTTTGTAACCATTTGCCCAGTTCTTCCTGCAGCTCGGTCAGTGCTTCAGCAGCAGCAGTGGCTTTGGCTGCAAACTCACGTGGGCAAGCAGCTCACCCTTGTACTTGCCAGAAAAGTTCAGAACTGGCCACCGATGCTACCAACATCGGAGTAACAAATCTACATGGGATCTAAAAGGATTTTGGTGTAGTTCAGTTTTTAAAGGATCTTGTTAACAGTCAAAGAGAGAAGTAGAAAAAGTAATAATCAGAGGATTTTATTACTGAGTGTGCATCTGCTGAAAACAGCAAGGACAGAAATTATGAAACAAGAGTTAAAAGATGTTCCACCATGAAATCTACCCATAGCTGTATCTTGAAACAAAGATCTAAGCATAATACATTATATCATCTTGAGTTTAATATGGACCCACATGCAAACAAAAAGCTGTTTTTACAGGAACTTACATATTCTTTATACATATTTACTCATACATACTTCGGGGTGTATTTTTGCACAAGGAATACAATATTATTTCTACGTATTTAAGGGGTTGGGGTTTTTATTTTCTTCTTAATAGGTCTTTAGGTTTGGTTTTGTTTTTTTCCATTATGGGGGAAGTTACCTAGGACAACACGCCAGAGGCCCTCACTCCGCGCTGCAATTATACATACACAAGCAGAGAAAAAGTGAAAAACCGCAAAAAAACCCACCCCTTCTTGCAGGGGGCTGTTGCCGTAATAAGCAGGAATCGCGTGGCTATGGAGGGCTGCGGCGGGCAGTTTGCGAAGTTGGTGCAGGGTTAGTGCGGGGTTTGCACGGCACGGGCGGAGCGCGGCCCGAGCGCAGGCGGCTGCTGCCCCCTATGGGCCGCGCCGCGCACCACTCCGCCCGGTGCGGTGCCTGCGGTCCCGGCCCCGCAGCAGCGCAGCGCGGCCGCGGCACAGCGCACACGCACGGCTCGGAGAGCTTGCTAAGCCGCCGCCAACTGGCGCGGACAAAGCCAGGCTGGCAAAACCAGCTCTGCTCAGGGCATCGCTTTCCCAGCGTCGCTCTCGCCTGCTTTCGCTATCTGAACTGTTAAACAGAACTCCTGGCTTTATCGCGGGCTCTTTGCGCTTTAGCTCACTGCTATATGGGTGCAAAAAGGGATCGACACAATGAGGGAAAAGGAAAGAGAGCACAAGATTTCCACAAGAGCAGCTAACTAGGTATTAAAAAAAAAAAAAAGAAAAAGAAAAAAAAAATGGGGCTTCTGACCACCAAAGTGGTGGGGAATAAAAAGAGCATGGCAATATTCCAGTAGTGATCTGTGAAGCCCCACACTTTGGTGCAGTCATTTCTCAGATGGATTGAAAGCAGCACTCTTACCTAGTCCCTTACACAAGTGTGTCCATGTGAATGCTCACCTTCAAGGAGCGCAAGTGTTCCTCTCAATCCTGTCCTCATTTCCACTGGTTTTGAAAATATGGAGAAAAGCCACAAAATTAAGTTAAACCAGAAAGAGTTTAGAATCAGGCTTCCAAATATAGTCATTTTAAATGGTGAACTTGCTCCTCCTAATAATGCATAAAATGTTGGTGTCAGTCCTGTTTTCATTTAAGCCCTTATAAATACTCATATACAAATTGTGTGTAATATGATGTCTAAGTAGGAAGAGAATCATGTATGTGTGTGTATCCAGACCGTATTAAAGATAATAAATATGCATGTTCTCTCTGCCCAAAATGCATATTGGGGTAAACACTGAAGCATAAAAGAAAAAAAAATTTTTTTCAGGCACTAGAAGTAGCTAATGAGACGAGGCAATGAAAACTTACAGAGAAAAATTTAGGATCATAATTTAAAGCAACTAAGATTAGATCAATCTTTTCAAAAAAATAAGTCAGACATCAGGCCCCAGATGTCAACATATCCTGTCTCTCAGGTAATACTGAGAAACAAAAACCAAACTGTGGGGTTTGTACTAATCTGAATGTGTGCAAGTGCTACTCTGATGGGGGCACATAGCTGCCTCAGTCCCAGAACAGAGGCAGTTCAGGATGAACTGTGAGGCTAGTCAGAGCTGAACACTCATCCTCTACCCAACACTGTATTTCATAAAAACCAAACCAAATTTATTCCCTTTCTTAAAGTCTTTCAGCCTTATCTGCACCAATCTGTTAGTTCATAATCACAGCAAGGGTAAAGGCTGCTCTTAATTCCCATATCTGGTGTGAGGCAGAGGACAGAGCTGGTTTTAAAAAGCAAGTCATTGTGAGAGCATGCAGTGTGATGAAAAGTGAACAAGGCCAGTAACACTTTGTGATATGCTTTGCAAATTTTATCCCGTCTTTTTATTCTATTGCAATTAGAAACTAGCTTGCAGAGAAAGCAGGCAGTGATGTTCAGCTGGCCTAGGGGGCATGCTGAAATTTATTATGAAGTCACACAAGTCAAGATTTCGATCCCATGGAGGGCAATGTGCAGTGCACAGACACTCCATGAGCATGTTCTGTGGATAATTATTTTATCTTCCTAAACGAATGTGTCTCTACAGTAACCAAACATTTGTTTGCTTGTATGGAGCTCATTGCAGCTGGGTTATACTTGAAATCCCAGAATTTATTGCATGTGCAGGGGAAATTATTTTTCATATGATCTCTGGTCCTGCTTCTCTGCAGACATTTAGAGCCACCCAGATAGCCCACATTCTGCTGCCAGCCAAGCTGCCTAACACCAATCAGTCAGTGTTTTTAAACAAGCCACGTCCATAAGCAGCTTCCCATTGACCAAAATGATGGCTGTTAGTCTACATCAAACTTAAAGGGATACCAACACATCTAAAATACATTTGTCTCTTTTTTTAAATCTGAAACAAAGCAAGGAAGAATCACAATTCTGTTCAGAAAAAGAGAAAAAATCTGAAAGAGCAGCATGTTTATTATTGACTGACCATACAGTGTGACACCAGGTACCTGAACCTGCTGTCCAAAGCTTTCTGTGTTCTTACCATGTCTATTAATTGCACTGAAAACTCCTTCAGTTATTTGAAGCCCTCAGATACCCAAAATTCTCCCCTTCTCCACTGTTACGTTCAGATAATTGAGGCTGTGTGGAGCACACTTGCAGCCAGTTAGAAGAGTGAGCGTTATCTTTCAGCTGATACAACTATCAATAGCAAGTGTACAGCATATACTACAAAGGCTTTATTGTGCATATGTAGGGAGATAGAGATGAGATATGGTTGCAGGAGGCAGTTTGTCTAGTGGTTACAATACAGAGTTGGGTGTCATGAGACCAAAGTTTTAATTACTACCTCTGCTACCAATTCCTACTCAGATAAACCATTTGCTGTCTTTGCATGCCAGCATCTCACCCTGCAAAAAAAGGGCACTATGACAATTACCCACCTTTGTTAAGCACTTTGATACCCTTAGATAAACAGCTTTTTATGTCTAACTGCTGAGTATTACTGTCCATTTAATTGCATTTCTGAAACTCTTTGGAAAGAAAGGACTGAAAAAAATCTGATAACATTTGAGAAGCATAACTTTTGTTGTCAAAGACTGGCACAGCAGAACTGTGCTGACTTCAATCAAGGCACACCTGGCGCTTGAAACATAATTTGTTGAATGTGACATGACCGGTGTGAACAAGCTGAATTTGTGCTAGGTACAAACTACCAAATGCAGATTCATATGTATTGCTGCAAAAATCTTTATGTCTTACCACAAACTAGTACCAGTACTTGGTATTTGAACAAGAATAATTCAGCATTAATTAAAGCAGTAATCTTTGTGTTCAGTATGCTCTGAACAAAGTAATTTTATTTAGAGAGTCCCAAAACTTTCCGCATAGAAGGATCATCACCAGTGTGTGTCCTCCTCTCGAATGAAGCCAAGCGATGTGCAGAACATCACATGCAGGCACCAGGAAAGGTGCCAGGCTCAAAGTACACATCTTAAACCATGGTGCCATTAATGCTTCTAGCACACCAAATGCACAAAGATAATAGAAAACAAAGGTCTTTGAATAGTGATAAACCTCCTAATTACAGGTAA
This sequence comes from Pycnonotus jocosus, assembly GCA_013400435.1. Taxonomy (NCBI): domain Eukaryota; kingdom Metazoa; phylum Chordata; class Aves; order Passeriformes; family Pycnonotidae; genus Pycnonotus; species Pycnonotus jocosus. The sequence continues at coordinate 456,443 of VWYP01010905.1, read as the reverse complement.
GGGACTATACAAGCTCCTTGTACAAAGCTGTAACTGCACGTACAGTGCACCTGGATATGGTGCAGACATATTTGTAATCCACCAAACTCCTTAACAGCAGGCAGAACACAACCCTGTGAGGTAAGGAGACGGCACCTGCTGCTCTGCTATCTTTCTGCTTTGTCTTATAAGCATCTGAAATTCTGTTTTAAAGCTTTTCCATGTGGCAATTTCTAAAAATCACCCTTATTGGCTGGAGTGCTGAGGTGAGGGGAAAAAATCCTGCGCTCACTTAAAGCCTTTTATTTCTCTTGTGACACGGACATCTTGGAGAGCAGATTAGCTAAAGGAGAAAAAAAAAAAAAAAGCAAACAGAACTTGCTGACCTAATCCTTCCTCTCAGGAAAAGAAAGGGGAAAGAAAGCCTCTTGTGATCTCCAAGAAGTAACTTGCCTTGTAAACCAGTCTCCTGTTTGAAACAGAAACAAGAATGTGAATCCTGATACAGAGAAGCTACCAAAGGCAGGGAACAGCTTAACAGACCAGAGATTTTCCCTTTCAGTGCAATGCAGGGTGTTACACTGGTCCTGCCTACATTAGAAATACAGGCAGCAAAACCTTAACAGGTTACAAGATCCTTTGGCTACAAAGACATCCAAATGCGGTTATTATTATACACTAGGCATAATCTATGTTCAAGTTTATAAAGTGTGGGCTTGCAGTTTATTAAAAGGATTCTATTACTGGCTCCCCTCTCTTCAGGTGTTGCACCCAGCTCTCGTGACATGCACTTACAGCCCTCTCAAGCCTACCCCTCTATAAAACCAGGAATGCTCCCCGTCTCCTACTCCCCCTAGGGAATGGGGGCAATCAGCATTAGAGTAACTAAATATTTGAAGAAGAGATCCATTTTTCCTGGCAAATATTATTTGGAATAAAAGTTTGTACTTCCTCAAGTGCTTAGATAAAAGGGCACTAAGGCAGGCACACCGGTTGCCATTGTCATTTTCTATCAGGTAAGAAAGCTGAGATCTGGGGTAAGCTCGTGGCAAAATTGAGAAGAACCCCTCAAATCTCCCTAGGCCCCTTTGGAGCATCAAAGTGGACAATTGGTCCCCTGAGCCTAGTCTCTTCTCCAGCTTCAGCCACCCAGATCATTCCAAATAGCCAATTCTTGAAATAAATTTAATTTCCCCTCCTTCATGCACATGTCTATGACTAGGCTACTTACACCCTCCATTTTTTACTGGAGCGATGAGGTTTGTTGCTGCTTCTTTGAACATCTCACTCCATTATCAAGAAGCACCGTGGTGGCATCACTTCTGTTCCCTCCAAGCAGAGGATCCGACCATCACTGGCTCTGACACATAAACAAAACTGGCATGAAAAGCTTCCAGGAATACTCTCACATTTATGCTCTTGTTTTACTCTGCAGGAGCACAAACACCAGTGAAAACCTGAATGGCGAGGAACATATGCAAACTGAACTTCATTGTGGCAACAGGTAATTCATCTTTTAAATTCCAGGTATTATCTTCAGACTTCTTTTTTGGCATCCTTCCACAGTTCCTATCCAAGTATCCACTGTGCACAGTTTCCTAAAACATGGTGGATGATGCCATTCTGATAGGAAACCAGAAATCCTTTCCTGATCCAGCAGATTACATCATGCCTCTGAAATGTAAGATCAAATCCAATCCAGCTACCTGTCCATCTCCAGAGTGCCTATCAATTAGCATTAGACACTAATTTGATTAAATTGGTATGTTGAAATTTCATTTGATTCCACCTAATGAGTGTAATTCCCCTTGTGCATTCTCTGTAACCCACTAATTTTCCAATGGAATGGGAAACACGGGTTGGGATTTGGAGGTTAGTTCTTCTACTTGTTAACATGTGAGCTTAAAACCACAGTAAAAAATAAATCCATGCAACTTGGTAGAATGAGACTTGCCAGTTTAAGAGAAAACAGCTTTCTACAGAATAACCCAGATGAGGGAAAAGAAGTATACTTTTAACTCTGAAACTTGAAGTGTTCTTTGAGGGAAAACGAATACATTTTAGCCTTAAAGGGATCACAGACTGCAATTATATAATTCTTGTCAACTGATGTTAAAGATAGGCTGGAAAGAATGTATGCTGAGGCCCTGCAATAAAATGAGCTCCTTTACTCCTTTCAAATGTTTGCAAGCCTTGGAGGTTATCCAAAGGTCGAATACAGGAAAAGTCTTGGTGAACAGAAAACATAACCATGAGCTTTTTAATACGGTCTCTTTTTGTAATAAAATAAAATTATGGTAAGGGAAGGGAGGGCAGGCTCTCTCTCCTCAGATCTAAGGCCAGGGAGGCTAAGTTTTAATCAGAGGCTGCTGTTCTCTCCTCCTCTGTCCTCCCCAGCCTGTCACTGCACAGAGAGAGAAGCCAGCAGAGGTGCACAGGCACTGGGTGAACCGTAGAGGGGTAAAGGCACAAGCCTACACTGAAACCCCTTAGCTTTGCTGCAATGCAAGGACATATTTCCCAAGAGGACGATGGGCTTTCATGGCCAGCAAGCTTGCACAGGGAAGTAGCAGATCCTCCTCAATGCCCTCCTCACCTGGGGTCTATTGGAGAACAGGTCCATACAATGCTGGAACTAATGTGCTGCCCCTTCTGGGGTGCACCAGAAAAAATGGCATGTTTCCCACAGAAACACCCCTGGAATTTGGAAGTAAGGTGTATGGAGAATACCACATCCAGCTGCAACTACACAGGAGTTTAAAGATGGATTGTTGATACACTCCTGGATTTTGGGGTGGAAGCCAGGGCTGCAGTTTTTACTCTTTCCAAAAGTGATATGGCTTTAGTTGTGACCATCTGCAGTCAGGGAGCTGCTTTCTGTTTTACTTGGAGTACCTGGAGACACTGGCTGATTACCCCACGTGGGCTATGGACACAAGTCACACACAAGCACTTGCATAACCTCCTGCATTTGGTTCAGAAATTTTGTATCCAAGTAGAGATTTGGCCCCATCCCTTCGGTCTGGTAAACACAAACCTGGAGCAGCAAACCATGAAGTATCTGAATCTGAAGGGAATTCATGAAATGGACATTTGCTGAAGGCATCAGGTACTCCTGAGTTGTGATCATCCTCCATCAGAAAACCATGAGACACTCACCAAGACTGACTTTGTTGTAATCCCACATTCTGTAACATTTTATCACCATTTATCTCTTATGGTGAGTGCTCCATCATCCAACTGTTGCTACAAACCTGTCTTACCTGTACCTCACAGGCTGAGAGAACAATCTTACAACAAACAATATTTTTTCCTCTCAAAAATGAGAAATCTGTTTTAATGACCTATCTGTACTGCCTGGGGAATGTCATTCCTGCTGACAAGTCCACCAGTGTTTTGAAGTTATTTTTTCCTGTTCCTTGAATTTTTTCTGGACTTCCTCTGGCATCGCACCATTATCAGTCTGGATGGAGACACCTTTCCCATTCCATGCTTCATATGAATAAATAGAATTGGGGAGGGGGGGAGATAAAAAAGGGAAAAGGACCTACCAACATACCTACCATTTCCATCTAGGCAAGAAACCCACTTCAAAGCTGGAGAGAGTTGGAGCAACATAGAGTGACTGGTAAATGCACCTGCTCTGTTAGGATTTGAAGCTATTTCACATTAGCAGTGCTCCCATGGACCATCTCTCAGCCTACAGATATGAAAACTTGACTGCATATTTAATGTAAATTTAAGCCTTGGGGGTGTCCTGTGCAGGGCTAGGAGGTGACTTTGATGATCTTCGTGGGTCACTTGCAACTCAGGATGTTCTAAGATTCTATGAAAGTATTTCTTTTTTATATCATTTCATGCCTGTGTATGTTTTCTGTTATGAACAGCACATTTTGTTCTCCTTCATCTTTGAGGAATAGATGGAGAGCTGCCTTTCACAAAACCAGGAGACAAAGATTTTGATAGACCCTCAACACTATTGCATCCAGAATATGCCATATATTTATTTTTAATAGTATAGTGAGTCACAAAAGAGATGTGATTGGCAGCCCTGTTGCATTCCAGAAGTGATGGTACAAGCCTCCCATTAGGAGGTATGACCCAGAACATCACCTCTCCATTTCATTTCACCTCTCACTCTTTCATCCAATCCTCTTCCTGCTGAGTGGTGTTCCTTGGCTTTATCCACATGTTCTTCCTCTTCCCTTTAAGCTGAAAAGTCAAGAGGAGAAATACATGAGCACTAGAAAAACTACTATAAAGCAAACCGCTGATTTTAAAAATAAAGGTACATATTCACAGGCTGATTTAGAGAATTGTTTTGGCATGTACCTAAATGCAGCTGATCTCCACAAGATGTAAAAATGCACTAAAACTCAGGCCCCAAAACTCAAACAGATATTGGCAAGCCCTTCCTGGCTAAAGCCACTTGCCCAAGCTGAGGGATAAGTTAAGATATCCTACAGAAATTCCATGTGCTCAGGACAGCTCTTGGGCCCAAGAAACAGTGACAGCAGTAAGCTGACCCAGCACACCAAAATGAAATCAGAGCCCAGGGAGATGAGATCCAGATTTTCCTCAGAGCAGAAGGATGCTTGGTGGATGCTCGGTAGTGCTGCAGGCAGGCAGCTCTTCAAATGAGCTGCACACATGGGAACAAACATGTCCAAAGGCCCCACACCCAACAGGAAGCTGCTGGGTGCCAAACACACCTGAAAATCTGGTGCTCAGAGTGGGCACTGAGCCCTAGCAAATCCAGCTCCCATCCCTGCTGAAAATCTGTCACCACATCATCAATATTAAAAGACAGGATTTTCAAATGGGAAAAGTGCGTTTATCGCCCTCAGCAAACTCATGAACAACACAAGGCATAATTGTTCAAATGTCAAATAAAAATGCTCATCTGAGCAAACACCACGCATGGATCTTTTTTGATCCCCAAATATGAGTGCTTTAGAACAGGATGAGCATGTGGGCAGCAAGGCTGGAATGACAAGTGCTTTGTAACCTTAACTATACAAGGAGTGATAAAGTGCGCACTATCATGAAAAAAAAAGCTCATCTAAAAGACAGAGGGAAACCAGATGGGAAAAGAACACAAACTCTCAGCAGGAATTTCAGGGATTTTTTCTTTTCTTACATTGCTTTCAATTTTTCCAAAATAAATATCTCTTCCCATTGCTCAATGCCAAATAGAAATATGGTCTGATCCATCTAGGCATTCTGAGAGCAAGGCTGAAAGGTCAGTGTTAGCTCTGATACTGGAGTTGCAGCCTCCCATGCCATTGGGATCTGTGAGCCCACCCCAGAGGAGCAAGTACTGCCAGACCTCCACTCCATCAAGCACCTTGGGCGGCAGGAGTGCCTACCTCAGCTATTGCTGACTGCAACACCTTGGCTACTTCTGATACTGCAATTCTTTCTGCTGCCCTGGCAAATGCTTCAGCAACCCTTTCTGCTGCTGGGTTTTTCAATGCTTCCACCACAATTGCTTCTGCTCCTTCAGAAGTGACCACCTTCCTGCCCAGACCTGCTCCCATTAGGCTTTCTGCCTCTGGCATCGCAGCTGCTTTTCGTGCTCCTTCCACCTCAGCTTGTGATGCTGTTGCATCCTTCCGTGCTTCCTCTGGTGCTGTGACAGCCAGTCCCCTGCCAGGTCACCAGCAGCCAGTGCAGCAGGAGGGCCATTCCTTCCCTGCGGACAGCACAGTCATAGAGCTGGCCTGGAATCTGTTGGTAGAAACAGAGAGTCTGAAGCAGCACAACTATAAAGAAATGTGTTTTCTGGTGTCACTACAAGTGGACCAGTGACAGGTCCTGGAGCCAGCAAGGATTGCTTTCTCATGGCCTGCCTTGTCCATAGCAGCCCAGAACAAGAGACTGGGACTCGCAGCAGTTGTGCGTAGCACAGCTTTGACGGTCATGTCCCAGCCCCATGTTATCTTGTGGGTAGCAGCCACTTTTGCAGTCTTGAACTGAAGCTAAGCACACACTGTATCCCAAAACATCTCAATGCCTCTGTCCTGGGTTGTAGTATAGACTTGCACAATGTATTCTATCACCACCTCCATGAACTGTTGAATCCAAATGTTAGAGCAGTATCTCTCCGAGTCCCCTCTTCCTGGGCCATTCTCTGTTAATGGCTTCTCAAGCACCGCCCCTCCCTCTAGTCGATTTGCTGTTAACGACTCATAGATAACATTCTCCAAAAGTTATCATGCTCTCCAAGACCCTTCTCCATGACTCACCATTCCATTGTAAGATGCTCCGCCCAAGGGAAAGAACCAAGCATTCACAACTAGATATAATCTAGGGTTTTGGGACAGTAGGAGCAGCATTTGCCCACTAGATTTTTTCCAGAAAACTAAAGCTACCAGACCTTTTCTACAGAATCACTGCATCAGGAAGACCACCTCATCTGGAACTGCTTCCATCACCCTGCTCAAGTGGTATTCTGACTCTGTCAGTAGTCTTTTGTATTAATGCATTTTATTTTTATTTTATTTTACTTTCTTTTCTTCTTATTAAATTGTATTTCTGACTCAGAGCCTCTCACGTGTTTTGCTTTCAAACCTCAACAGCCTCATATCAAGTGGTTGGTGTAGCAAAAAGGAGAATAAAAAGAAAGCTGACTCTTTCCCAAGATAAATTTTTGCTTAATATTCCAGGAAAAAACTCCAACATTCTTTACAGAGAAAACGACATAAAATCCATGGAACATGCAAGTCAAAATGTTTTTTTTCAAATTGTCATATTCTCCTATGAAAAGATTCCTAGGGTCATGCCCACAGGTTAGGAATAGTAGGCTTGGGTCAGACAGACATGGTGTGTCTTGTCCAAAAGTTTCTACTAATGCATCTCACTTCCGACCTGCACCAGCCTCCTGGCTGCAGTCTGTCCTCCCCATACACACCTTGGATGTTGGGCTTCAAAATCTCTTCAGTCACACTAAGTTTTCAACTAGCATGTTTGTCCCAATGCCATGGGAGGTACAGGTGAAATTTTGACAATCCAGCTATGTTTTCTGATAAATACACAAGGGGCACTGGTAGAAGAGATCCATAACTATCTAATATGCATGTATTAATCAACTTTTTAATTTAAAAGATCTTCTACCATATATACCTGTCATTAAGTCAAAATATAGCTTGCAGTGAAGGAAATGAGTAATTTCCATAACAAACTGTGAGAGACGGTGTACTGTAGATGCTGCTACTCTTCCCTCATGATACTTACTCCAGTCTAGAAGTCAGGACAAGTCTGAGAGGTGGTGCTGGATGGACTAAATTGTGTGAATTCACAGTACAAGTTAAGGAGCCAGAAAGAGCCATTGAATCTGCTCATACCCACTGACATGGGCAGAAAAAAGCCCCCACCACTTGATTAATTCCTGCATGTTTTGTCCCATCTCTCTTACAGAGACCAACACAGGCACCCAATTAATGCACATGTAACTTTTTGGCTTTGACTACACAGCCATACAAAGAGATTCCTGCAGCATGGAGGCATTCTCACATTGACTGTAACACTGCCAGCACAACAACAGGGTTTGGCACAGCTCATAACCCCCTGCACACCTCCACGGGCCATCTCAAGAAAAGGACAAGTAACACTTGACAGATGTACTGAGAAACTGAGATCAGTGGGGGACCCTGATGCAAGCACATGGAGGATACTGGCTGTTCCCAGCTAACAAATGCTCCACAAACCACTGGCAGGAACTTAGGCAGGCCTGATGAAAGAGTGATGATACCACTGTTCAATGCTACTTAGCATCAGTAATTAAATAAGATGGAGAGAGCTATGAAAGGACAGGATGGAATAAACAAGAAGTGCTAGGGTTGAAAAAAAAGACAATAGTAGAGAAAAAAAGTAAAAGGAGAGCAGAGAAGGTAGAGGGGGAAAAGTGGAGAAGAGGGAAATGGGATACAGATTGTCACTGCTGAGTGTTGTGCCCAACTGCACTTAGAGAGAAGACAAGGGCCGAAAGCCACCCGAAGTGTCCTATGACACACACCTACATCCTTGTGGATGCAAGTCAGTCATTTGCTCACTGAACAAGTTACCTGCATATCTGCTTCATTAAATAGTAACCCTGTAGTCTGCTGACAAGAACTTACTTCTCTCTCCTTTGGTAATTAGCCCTGAGGGCTGGTCATGCTCACTGGCCATGAAACGCTGCAATAAGCAGCCTTTTCATGCCTCGAGCTTACCTTTGTCCCTGACTGTTCCCGTCAGGCTGGTAAAGGCAGGCATAATGCCCACCTGACGCTGGTACTCCCTGGCTGCATTCATGCTCTCGCCCCACCCAGAGGGTGCTGGCATCTCTCAACAGGGCAGATATGAGCTTGCTGGTACAGTCGTGACTGCAGAAACCGGGAACTTTCAGCCTTTTCATTCTGCTTGGAAAAAACCCAAGGGCCAGCAGGGCCAGCGATTTGCTGCCAGTCAGCTTGAGACAGCTGCAAATCGATATATGGGGAAGAGGAAGGTCTTAACAAGGCTCCAGAGATACCGGACAGGAAGCACAAGGTTTTGTGTCGGGAGCTGGACAGGAACTGGAGGCTCAGTCCTTCTGCAGAGGCTGGGCACATTGTTTTCTCAGCAAACCTGAAACTGAAGCTGAGCAGATTTCTCTCACTTTTGCAACCAAGGGCAGGACTTTGCAGGCACAGCTCTGACCCCAGTCTGTGACATAGTCATAAGAGCAGTAAAAGACCCAAACCTATTTTAAAAAACATTAAATGCCTCCTAAAATTCCTGCAGTGTGGGTTGAGGTTGACATGAACTCAGTGTAAGGGATTAAAGGGATTAAAATGGTTTTGGAATTTTTGGGTTTTGTTTTTCTAAATTACTTTTCTTGTCAAAAAACAAAGGAGGCAGGTTACTGACACTTACCCCTTTCAAACCCGCTAGGAACCTGAAAAGAGGCATGCATAGCCCAAAGCTTTAGTTTTATGATCACATTTCCCCTCCAAAATATTTTGGAGATAAATTCCAGGTGCTTCAGCCTGGAGAACTTCACTGAGGAACAGTGCAAAGATTAAAACCAAACATATTGCCAGTAATTCCTGGCAGCCTGTTCTAGCACTGAGACCATGGACCTGGGAATGAACCTTCAGCTGTGCTCTGACTCAAGATAAGACCTCGAGTAAGTCACACCTGCTTCTCTGGCCTGCCATACTCTGTGGGGGCAATGACTGAGAATTAGCAAAGGTTATTCCTTATTTTATGGTGTCTGAGGTCTGGTCACTGCAAGCCTGTTTTTTCAAGAAGCTTGCTGCCTGCCTGCACAGTTTTTGTATATGTACATATTAGCATTTTGACCCATTTGCATGGGGGCCAATTCCACCTCCTAACCTCCAGTTTAACCTCATAAATTGCCTCTAAGCCACCAGAATATTACACTGCTGTTTCCCCAGGAGAGCAGGCTGGCAGGATTTTGGATCAAGCAACCACTGAGCTGCACCATACTGTCAAAGTCCACCATCCTCTGCCCAGCTCACTCCGATGCCAGACCTGCATTGGTCCCAACCTGACCTCCTTTTCCCAAGCACTTGCATACCTGGCTCAAGGCTGCTATGTAGGTAAACTCCCTTGTGCTATACAAGCCCTGTTTCTTCCACCAGAGACCATTTCAAGGTCTGTTTTCTGCTCTGCATCAATTCTTTTCATGCAGGGACGCAGTTTGCAAAGCCCCTTTTTAAAAATCTGACCTACCATTTGGCACTCATGTAATCTGCCCCAGCCCAATTGTTTATGTCTGACTAATGTTCATTGCTTTAAAATGAGTTTGGAGCTAATGCTGTGTCTATCAATTAAATGTTTGATGGAATGACATCAAAATCAAAACAGACAGAAAAAGGTTTTTTGATATGTTGACCACATTGTACAAAACTCACTGTTATTAGACTCAGGTTGCTTAGAATCTTGCCAGACTTTAATCTTTTGAATTAAAGCTTTTGATGCTGGTTGTCTGCCCTGCTAGAATTGAGGGTGAAAATTTCAGCTAATGCAGTTCATCCACTACAGGAAAGCCTTTCACCCCAGTTAAAAAAAGAGAAAAACAGCAAACAGCTGATATCTTGTGCAAGGTTTTGGTTGAATAGTCTCAATGCTATAATTTGGAGCTCTGCTTCAAATTTTGGCAGGAAGGTCACAATGATGCCAAGGAATATTCTTTTACAGGAAGAGTAATGCACCTTTGGCCAAGCTATGAGTTCCTGAAGAATCAATTTGCATATGCTCTGTAGTGATTTGAGATAGGCAGCAAAAATATTTTTCAAAGTCCTGATTTCACAATCTAAATATTCTTTTTGTGCAGTTTTGATTTTCTTTAATGTAATCTATAAAAATAGCCAGTGACCTTTAGTGACATCTAAACAGGCTCTCAGTTTCCTTCCATGGTTTGAAGCCTTAAACAATAGTCCCAAAGAAATTACTCAATACCACACACACGTACTTGATGCCTGGGAAATTGATGGTTGTTGGTCAGCAAGAACAAGGAGATTCAAACAGCTCCAATGCATGGCAGTTTCAGGGAATTTGGGGAACTCAAGGCATCAAAGGCCTGAGATGCAGAAAGCCAGCATTTCCCCAACCACCACTCTGCACTCCAAGAAGTGTGAGGATGTCCACAAGTTTTGAGCGAAAGATAATGAGGGTAAAAAACCTTTTGGAATTCCATGGATCATTGTGGCTCCACTTACTGAGCTGCCAGCACAACACTTTCCATGTGCTGAGCTCTCAACTTCTTAGCACAGGCTGCTGAAGTCTTTCAGTGTGGCAGTGCTCCCAAATCAGTATATTCCTGTATTAGGGCAGGAGCATTAAATTACCCTCATTCTTAAAGGAGGAGGAAATTTCAGAATCCTATTAGGCAAAATTCACCTGACACCAGCTTTCAACATGTGTACATATAACCTCAAACAGAAAGGAACTTTTGTCAGCTCAGCTGGTGGAACTGTTGCTTTTAGACCACAAACAATGTATGTGAAACCTGAGAGAGGAAATTTACAGGTTTCTGAATAAATCAGGATTCTGGAAGTGGGGTCAACCTTCTGGCTGACAGTCACAATATGGCAACCACCAGTCTCCAAGACAGTGGGCAGTTTGCAATGAATTATGTCATTGCTCTGAAACCTCTGTGTCCTAAGATCTTATTTTCCATATACTTGCCAAGGCTGCTATTTACCCAACATAGTCATAGCATTGGGTCATTAAACAATACTGATGGCAATGCCGAGAGAATTCCAAGCACCTATTGTACTATCACTGAATTCCTCCTTTGATCACCAGGGTCAGAAATATCTGATTTTTATCACTCTTTAACAGCTCCCAATCAACTTTAAGAAGTTACCACAATGCTCATGGTAGAACCTTTGTCAAACCAGGCTAATAATTGACAAACCCAGAACAGCAGATCTCACTAGCTCCCCATTGTCAGTCATATATGACCTTCTTCATGAGCTTGAAGGGACAGGGTCTGAACTTCCATGTTGAAGATTAGTCTGCCTGTGTCAGAGCAAAAAGCTGTAAATGTACAAGCCTTTTCTCCAGCTTTCTGCAAAAGCCCACAGAGATTAATAGGGAAGAAAATTTGAAGCGTGTTTGAGCAATCTCAGAAGGACACACACTCCTAAGCATGAATTAGGAACTTTTGCATTCGTGTTACTAGATCACCCAAGAGAAACACCTCTTTCCCATACTTGAGGCACGAGAAGACTCTTCCTTGTACAATTCTGCCACCCTTCACTTGTGTACCAGACTATGCTTACAAATAATCTGGCAACACTTCCCTGTCACTGTTATGACTTAGAGATACCTACTCTCACCATCTTCCCCTCACTGAGATGGTCTAATGCACACATATCTAACCCCAAGCAGCTGCTTATTCAGCATATGCTTAGCACTGAATCTTCTGGGTCAGATTTGGAGGGCTCATGTGCCTCAAAGTTTGCCTGAGATCTCCAATCATGCATCTCCATCTAATAGAAGACACTATCTCTACCTACAAGCCTTGTCCAGCAGTAGTCAGAGAAATTAATCTTTTCTGATTCCAAAATTTGTCAGTTAAATGGAAATTAAAACCCAGTGCTCTGATGAATGCTTCTGAAAACAAAATGGTCAAAAGAAAGGAATCGGAAATCAAGTTTATAAATTAGAGAAGTTAATATTATTTTACAAATCCATGTTTTCTGTATACTGCTAATGTTACTCCTGAGAGGCTTATTCTTGAAACCTAGGAAACCCTCAAGCATCGAAAACACTGGAAGTGAGTTTATGACCAAGACTTCTCTTGGTGAAGAAGACATACATCAACACCCATGACTGCTTCTTTTGGTGAAAACAAAAAGGGTTATCCTTGATTTTGGATTTATTCTGTGAAACTAATGAAGATTATAACCCAGTTGCAATATATGTAATGAATCATAATAAGCAGATGGCAAACTTGCAACAGCCATTTGAAGAGGGAGCATTTTTAGGTAATCATAAGTTACGTAATTACATGATTAATGCTCTAATTTGTAGGTAGTCAAAACATGGCAATAATATGTATAACAACATGTTTAATCCAGCTCCATAATGAGCAGCTGTAACCCCGTGTTCAGATAAGAATTTTTCTCTTTATTAACTACCTGGTGATCTACAACCTAGAAATTCCTGGACTGACACTGAAGCTCCAGGCATTATCAAGAGGCAATACAGTGGATTCAAGGGACAGCTGTACAGAGTATTGGCCAGTTTGGGTGACTTTCTAAGGGGTTAAACAATAATGGGAATTTACATGAATTGCGTGTTCCTGAGGAGAAAGTAAAAAAAGAAAAAATCACATATGTCTAAATGAAATTTTTACAGTAGGCATGTTGGTGTAAGCTACCTGGGGAAGATGAAATAAAAAATGTAGATTGCATTCACTTCACCCAAGCAGCAGCTGTATATTCTGGTGGAAGAGTTGGTTTCCTGCCTCTAACATGTTTACACATTCACGTCCCTCAGTTGCAGATCATAAACCTATTACTCCAGTTACTTGATTCGTATAGTTTATGAAATCATAAGGATTTTCACTCTGGTGTATTTTGGGAATTCTTTCACAAACTTTCAGTGCTCCTACTCAAGTCAGCCACACAACCAGATGATTAAGCTAAATTCAATTTTAAAAACCCCTTATTTCATACTTAAACAAACCACTGAGCTCTAAAACACTGAAGTGTTATTTAATGACCACTATGGCAGTGTAACAGCCAGATGCAAGCTGCTCTGTGCTGTTCAAACTCAGGTTCCCAGGGGTGGTGCACTGCATGACATGAACACTCCTAGCAACAAGTCTGACAGCACAGAGCAGCTCCACAACGTTTGAGTCCTTGACCCAGCACACAGCTAGGGACAACATCCATCTCCTCTTGCTCTGGGTGGGACAGAGGGGCCGAACTCCCCTTTGTAGCAGACTTATGTTACATTACCCACTAAACTGTATCCACGGCTCTCTGCAGTGGCTCACAGATCTGCTCTTGGGCTCTGTCTCTTCCTACTGAAGCCACTGGGCATCTTGTAAGGAGCAAATAGGAAAAGGCCTTGGACTATGCTCATGCTGTATGGCAACACAGTCCATATAGAGCATGCATATAGAATAATTGAACCTTTTCCACAAAACATCTGTCTCAGGCTTAGAAACCAATGTCTCTTTACTTGTTAGCCGCTAAAAAGATTGAGAGATACTAAAGAATAAATATTCATTCTCTCAGGGAAACTTTTATAGAATATAGAGATCTACCAAGCTTTTCGTTTGGTGAGCTCTAATTACTGAAAACCCCACAGAGGCAAGTAGCCACACTGTACTCAGACTCTCAGAGGGACACTTGAAAAGCTCTCCTCTAATCACCACACTGCATCAGAGAAGCACAGCTGGAAAAATTCAAGCAAATCCCTTCTTGTTTCTCAAAGGGAGCTCTTATCCAATCCTACCATCTACTGAGAAATTCTGTTTTTGAAGGAGAAGGACCTGTCTCCCATCATGAAAGTTTCCTCCAGCATCTGAGCTGGGCCAAGTGCAAATGAAAGCTTGAACCTGTGCCCAGAATGATCATCAAGAAGGGAAACTTTTGAATTAGGACAATGTAAAATATGCCAATAAAAATTTCTTTACTGCAAGTCCTGTTCTGATGTATAAATCTTGTCCCACCCAGCACAGCTAAAACCTGGACTGTGCAAAAACCCCAGGGAAACCCCGTTCACAGTATTTCTGACACAAGCCAGGGAACAGTTGAACTTACAAAAGACAGTTCTCAGATCAAAGAGACCGACCTCAATTTGCATGAACTTTTAGATAAACACACACACAAAAAATGTTGAAAGTTCACTGAGGGACTGACTCTTTCCTGCAATCACCCTCACACAAATCCTATATTTGCCATTTGCCTTGATGGGTGGTAAGGTCTTAAGGCAGGCACCACGACTTCCTCTGCATTAGTAAAATACCAGCACCATCAGCCTTTGATTCTAAATGGAGCCTGTGAGTCCTGCCACAGTATAAATAAAATTTGTAACATATTCAAGCCCTAACACGACTTTGTGAGGACCCTTCCCTCCTCTACCATGCTGCTCTAAGTTACTGAGGTGAAATTTAGTGAGTTTGGAATATGAAATTGACTCATGCATGGTATGTCCAAATGATCAGAGACTGAGAAACAAGACACATGATCAGACCATATCCGAGCAAAACTGAAAAATTTATAACAGAACTCGTCTCTCTCTCATTTCTCCTTTTCTTTAATCACCAGATGTACTCCATTACACTACCTACTACCCTCTTTCAGATTTAGATTAGCCACACAGTACTCCCAGAGACATGATCGCAGGACAGAAAGGTTATAGGAGAAATACACTTTTGCCTTGGCATCCTACAAGTGGTAAGAGATAACAAAAGAGCTAAAAATCCTGTGATGACAAGCTGGCTTCGGGCACCCTAACTAATAGCTCAGAAATCTCACTCTTTCCCTTATATTAGAGCAAGCAGTTTCACAAAGACTCAAACCCTAGATTATCTTCAGGATTATTATGAGGTGACTGCAAAGCTTTCTCATCAGGCTGCCAGTGGAGGGGACAAAAAAGAAAACTTTCTGAATCAGGCCCATATCATTTATACCACATTACAATCCAAAATGAAAAATTATTTTCTCCAGATTTGATAGAATAAAGTATCTTGAGATGCCACAGAAGTACCTAATTTTCAATAAAGACATTAAACCTAAGCTTCAAATAAGGGAATAATTACATTGCTTTTGCTTTGTAAAAGTGTCAATTTATAAAACTAGGTAAACAACCACAATTCCTAAGCAGACTGTAGCTAATTAGACCCCTTTTGATCTTTTATTTTGTCTAGAAGCTTATTTAACAACTTTACACAAAACTCAATGTTTTGACACACTAGTGGACTGGGGGAGGGAGGAGACCACAGAAAAGAAAATTTTTCTCTGCTGGTTGCTAAGGTGGGAGGTTGGTCTCTTCCTGAAGCCCACTCACTAACAGCAAGCCTGGGAAACTTTCTAGCCATGAAAATAATTGTCTCGTATTTGAGCTGTCTTGATGGAGATATGATGCAGAACAAAAAACTAAAAACAAAAGTAAAGCACAAATCAAGTTGTTGCAAATGGTCCAGCTCTACATGCACTATTTGTGTGTGTGAGTAACTGGTTTAGATGAAGGATCACAATGTGGAAGACCAAACAGAATGACTCCAGAGTACTGGGAGGGTTGTATTTACTTGCTACTGCAAATAAACTGGGCACTGGCATTGCAGAGTTCCCCAAAAGGGCTGTACAGTGGAGAGAGAGGAGGGAACTGCAGTTTCCTACCCAAGTAGCAAAAACCTACACTGCAGAGAAGGGGTCCAACAGGGTCTGGTGGCAGTAGGACATGCAGTGCTGGTCAGAGCAGCAGGGCCCATTGTGTGCAATGCTGCACCAAAACAAACCTTTGAGCAAGTTGACTCCATCTTGGGGCAGCAGAAAGCACTAGACAATATCTCTGCATCCCTTCCAGCCCTCCTTCCCATGAAGAACTGACATTAAAATAAGCATGGTGACACAGAAACCACTAGGACTTGGGCACTTGTCACTTTTGTGACCACATCACATCCCCCTCCTTTCTGTAACAGGAGAGACAGACATCCCTATCTCCCAGGAACTCACCACAGCAGCAAAGTCAGGAGTGTTAAGGGCAAAAACCTCCTTGCCCTGTCCTGAAATTAAACAGCATCATTAGAATTGAAAGACTCAGGTCGTTGGGCTTATGCACACAGAGAAAAGCAAAAGACATAAACATCCTTCCCCCTCAACACAACTGAGAGAACATTCCCCCTGCGGATAATCCCCGCCCTGCCTGGGCATACCAGTGGGTGTCTCTGCAATCTTTCCTAGAGGATGACAGTTTCACAGCATCCACTTATATTGCAACAGCCTTCCCACTCCCCTGGGGTGACTGTCAGCCCTTAAAGCAGGAAGCCGGGCATGGAGAGGGAAGAGTAACAGAGGGAGGGGAGAGAGGGAGTGAGCTGCTTCAAGCAGCATAGCTGTGTCTGCAGTGACATAGTCATGTCTGCAAGCAGATCCCATCAAACGAGTATCTGGATAAATCTGAAAGAACCATAGCCATCTTGATTTACTGATTCAGCTGTGTTAATCCTCTAACAAGCAGACCTGGAACCTGGTGCAAACCTCAGTCCAATGTTAGTAACAGACCTCCAATGTTTCTCTGTCACGACTTAACTGTCTTCAGTCTTGTGGCGGGAAAATCTGAGCTTACATGATAGCTGAATTGACCTAGGATTCATTGTTCCAGCAGGAATAAACAGGCAGGTCTCAGCCCCCACCGAGCTGTTACAGCCTCCCCACACCCACAGCCAGGTACTACCCAGAGGATTCAGATACAGCCCTTGACCGTGTTCCAATGCTCCTACCCTAGGCTCACAACCACTAAGAAAGCTTAAAAAATTGCCAATTCTTGAAAAATTGGTTTTACTCACCCAGTTCCAAAGCTGTCCTGGCCTGCAACTTCACTTCCTTTTATTCTCACTCTCCTGCAGGTGCATCAGTTGAATGATGGCTCAACAGAGGAAGGGAAGAAGGAAGTGACCAGAGGTGCTACCTGTACAGAAGCAGAGCTATTTCACCCTCATGCTGCACATTGCAATGTTAATGATTTCAAAGAAAACTGTTTGAAAAGCTAAAAGCTTAATGTAGGAACAAAAATCAATACTATGCTCACTGAAGTCCCCTGACACTGAAGACTCTAAAGCATCATTCAGGTAGACAGCAGTGGGCATTCCCTCCTTAATGACTGCCTGCAGATCACTAGAAACAGGACAGTACTTTAATTTATTCTCTTTGTCATTCTAATATAGATCTTCCCTTTTTAAATGGTGATTGTTCTTTATACTGCAATCTGGGTTCAGAAATAGAACAAGTCCTAAAATCTGGGATCAATACATCCCACATTACCTTTCATAAGGGAGGCAGAGAGCACAGCAAAGAGAAGAGGGCCAAATGTCCTGCTGGCAGAAATAGTGAGTTCCTTGATGCTGCTGTTTAAAATATGAGTTAAAATATGGACTCAAACTTAGCTGACTAAATTAAAAAAAAAAACCAACGACAACAACAAAAAAACCCCAAACAAACAAAACACCCCCACACCAAACAAAACCAATAAAAAAACACACCAAACCCAAACCAAAAACCAAACAACCCCCCCCACCAAACAAAAAAACCCCCAAAAAACAAAACCAAAAACAAACAAACAAATTCACAAACAAACCAAAAAAAAGCGAGGGGGGGGAGGATTTAAAAAAAAAAAAACAACCAAAACCCAAAACATCAAACCAAAAACAATTAAAAAACCCAACACAAACAAAAAAAACTATTTGTCCTTCTTTTGCCCAGAACAGCTCTTTGCAAACAAATCCAAGCCTTTTCCAAATGTTAATAATTTCTAATGTATCACTACTAATAACACTGGCAAATGGTACTGTCAGGTTGCAGAAACTGAGCAGGAAGTCTGATCCACCCAAGGCAATATGCCGAAGAGATGAGCCAGCTCACTTGCCTGCTTCCCATCCCACCTCTGGCACAGAATAATCTATTCTCCTTTCCCAAGACTCCATGCTAACCAGACACCCAAGAATTTTAAGTAATTTACCAGGGACTATTCACAAGCAAAACAGTAAACATAAAAGTTCCTTCTGCCTGCAAGAGCAAACACTGTTTTAAGGTACAAAACATTACATTTCTGTGAATCCACAGAAATTTCGATCCCTGGTTCCAGAAAACTTCAAATGCTGTGAGTTTGGTCTGCCTCTTTTCAAGAAAGTATTATTCCCAAGGTTTTCTTGTTTGTTTTTGTATGCCAGACCCCTGCCCTCTGAGCAGAGGTGGAGCATAGGAAGGCATTTCCCTGTTGTTGGCCACAGTGGGCTTGAAAATCTTCCTAAAGGAAGCAAGCTTAATAAACAACAGCAATCAGTCCAACAAGCCTCCTCCTTGACTCCCTAAAAACAAGGTGCAGAAGAAAGTAGATTGAAAAAAACATGCCCCCTGCCCACCCCCCCCCCCCCAAAAAAAAAAAAAAAGGGGAGGGAAGACTTTGAAAAAGTGGCCTGTCAATATTTCATTTTGCTCTGTACATCAATGAAATTTCTAAGAATTTACATGTTGTGGGGTAATTCCAGAATGAAAACTGATCTATGCATGCAAGTCTCATGCAGCTGTAACTGTTAAACAAGAACTAGCTCTAGACAGTTTATGGACACTGAAATGATGATGAGGCATGGAAGATGATCTCTGAAAGTTGGAGGGTTAGTACAAAACTAATGCCTCTCTCCAAAAGAGACAGGATAGTCCATAGTGTTTTGATGTACATAGATCACCTCAGGTGCTCTGAGGTGTCCCTGTAATCCAAAATCATTCATGCATCCTTAGAGGAGAGTGTGCAACAGAAACTTAACTAAAGTTTGTCTTTTTCTGATCTAATTGATCAGGTTTCTCAATCTGACATTGCCCTAAGGGTCAAAGATATTCTCTACTTTTATTACATACATATGCCAGATCCATATAGCTCCATCCCACAAGAAAGAAATCCCCAAAGATTCCAATTGTTTTAAATTAAAAACCCAAATAAATGAAAAACAAACCCTCTCTTGTCACCTACTCAACAAGCACATGCAACCCTACTCAAACACTGCTGCTAATGCTTTTGCAGTAACACTTGCTCAACACCAAACAAAAGCACCTATAAGTCACTGAGT
Organism: Pycnonotus jocosus; assembly: GCA_013400435.1. Lineage (NCBI taxonomy): Eukaryota > Metazoa > Chordata > Aves > Passeriformes > Pycnonotidae > Pycnonotus > Pycnonotus jocosus. The sequence continues at coordinate 437,167 of VWYP01010905.1, read as the reverse complement.
CAGTTGGTAAAATCAGATCTAATATGTCAAAATATTTCAGTTTCACCCAAACACTCTTGGTTAGTTAGTGCTATATATTAATTCCATCTCTTAATCCTTCTGCTAGGCAAGCAAACCAGATTTCCTGCTAGCAAATGAAGTCAAGCAACATGTCTAAGATCACAAAGGAATGTTGTCTGGACCAAAATAATAACCAATACCTCATTCTTCAGTCTGCCCTCCTCCAAAAAACAAAGGTCCACTCCTTCCACTTCAGGACATTTCACCTTGGCTTTTATCTGCTGCTTATTCATCTTATTTCCTCTCTCCAAGAATCCAAATAANATTCGACGGGACCCCCGGTCCTTCCCCCCTAACCCCCCCTTATTGGCTGTGTCCTTGATTGTCATCTTGTGTCCTACACCTCTGTCCAGAGCCATTGGGTGGAAGCCAGGTCCTGCCCGGTATACCACCCCCCCTATAAAAGCTGATACAATTGGGTTTTGGCGGGCTTTTTGGGGCAGGCTCCTGAGAGGTAGGGGACCCTCGCTGGGGCTCCTCTCAAATAAACCCGTGTTTGCCCCCCCAAAAAGTCTCCCGTCTCTCCTTGCCCTCGCCACGGTCCCCCGTTGACGTCCTCAGGGGGGGAAAAGACCCCACAAGGGAAAGTGAGGTCGTGCACCGTCTGTGCACCTGACCGAGCCGTACCCCAAGACTGTTGCCGGTGTGCCTGAAGCTAGTCGGGGCTGCAGGGACAGCGCACCGCGGCAAATCTGCATGGTGCTAACCGAGTTCCTATGAAACAAATGGTGGAAGAAAAGCATCTCAACCCCCTAATTCACTGAACAGCTCAGGCAACCCAGGAAAACAAGCTGCCACATGTCCCCTGGGCCCATGCATGGCCCTCGAAGTGACTTCTTTATGGGAGCACCCACCATTTCCTCAAGGAAGTCCCTGCAGTTCACTTGCTCCCTGCTTGAGCACTGGGGCTGGAGCCTTCAGTTCTGTCTTGCTTCACTGTCTCCTGGGTTTGATCCAATCCCTGAATCCTTCCACCCATTCTTGGGAGCTGAGGTTCAGGGAGCATCAGGACACGTTTAAAAAGCAATGGCTGAAGAGTGTCCAGAAAGCTCTATGAATACAAGTGCCTTTGTTTCCACAGGAGAAATATCTACAGGGCTGCATTTAGTGAAAGGGCAAAGAAATATCTGTGTGCTCACAGCAGCAGCAGTACAGGCACAAGCTGCAGCTGCAAAGCCTCTCCAACTTGGCTGGTGCTCTCTGCTAACTGCTGGCATAAATATAGTAACAGAGTTACTGCACATATGGCAGGCTGTTTAATTTTAGGAATCAAAACTATTGAGTGATTAAGTTAGCCATCCTTCCTCAATTTGGGACCAATACAACACTACCAGAGGCAGTGGTCATAACCACTGTGGTTTGCCAGAGAGAAGGAGGGTGCATGTGCTCCTGCAGCAGCAGGAAGCACCAGAAATCCCATCCTACTCTGCCCAGCCTGGCTTCTCAAAGTAGGATCAGACAAAAGGAAGAAAATCCAACTTAAACCAGCCTTCAAATGAAAACTGAGAGCCTGCAAATTTGCACACATGAACATGCACAGCCTGCAACATGTTCTGGACAGGATGTGGCAGAGCTGCTGCCCTGAACATGGTGCTTTCAAAAAGTGAGATGAAAGTCACACCATGCCAATTGGCCTCTGGAAGTGAGATCCATTCAAATCTCAGTCAGGGATTTGAATTTCCCAAAGGAAACTAATGAAGAGGGAAATGGGAGCCTAGTTCAGCCAGCACAACTGCATGGGTACAAACATGCCTGGGTGAGGAGTAAGAGCGAGCTGTGTGCTGGGACCCTGGACAGCCCCCTGTCACCAGCTGGCCAAGTCCTGCCGTGCTCAGCAGCCCAGCCTGTGTCAATATGAACCCACTCATGGCTGGGAGGGGCCTTGATGGAACCCAAAAACAGCTGCTCCCTCTGCAGAGCCTGTGGCTTATCCTCAGCTGCAGCATCAGTGGCACCAGGAGGATGCAGCCCTGCAAAGCTAGCTGATATCTTTCCCTTCCAGTGAAAACCAACGAATGGAGAAAGCAAACAAGCCATGGAGGGATTTTCTGTTTCTCTAGACAAACACTCTAAGAACAGCTCAAAAGAGGCTAATTAAATTCCAAAATCCCTGTGCAAATACATTAATAATGATTTCGAAACTAGCAATTAACCAAGAAGTTTTCAAGGTGGGAAGTGTTTGACACAGAAGAACATGTGAGAAAGAGATGCCCAGCCTGTGTTAGAGACAATCTCTCTGGCTAGCACACGTGTTCAGGGGAGTGAGCATAGCAAATGCCTCTGGGCCCAGGAACAGCAGTGTCCCCAGGCTGCTAAGGGGCAGAGAAGCCAATCCCCTTCGTTCCAAATCACCAGGAAGCCAAGCAAACACTAAATGACATGAGTCTGAACTGTCGCTGCATAGCCTCACCAAAGAGTTTCTCTTACCCATTTCCAGGATGAAGGAAAACAAAAGACCTTTTTTTTTCTCTCTTGCTGTCATTATAGGAAATTTCCAAACACCAGTTAAATCCTTTTTGTCTTCCCACAAAATCCTAGGCAAATCAAGAGTCTGCCTACATTGTGCGTGAAGCATGAAATGAAGAAAAATTGATAACTTGTTATAATTGCTCACATGGCAGTGGAAAAATCCGATATTGTTGCATGGTCTGCACTCCCACAGTTCATGGAACCTCTGGAACCTCTGGTGTTAAATGCCATCATTGTCACCAGCAGGGAGTACAACAGTACCATTTTTCATTTAATGATGGCAAACCAAGAAAAGAAGGGATGTGAGAAAAACACAAAAGAGAAGTCATGTGGCCTTGTAAAGTCCGTGGCAGAGCAAGGATTTAATCCCACTGGCTGAGGCCCTGAGCACCAGGTCACCCCATCTTAGTCAAATCTCTAACCATAGTCACAAGATTCTCTCTCTTATTCTTTTCCTTTTATTCTCTACATGTCTTTTCTCAGGAAAATACAATTATAGTTTTTTCAGGTAAGATCTCATGAGATATCGATTCATATGTTTGTTAAAACCCAGATCATTATACCTCTTTCTGCTTTCATTCACTAATTTTATTGTCCTATAAAATAAAAGATTTTCTGGTGAAATACATTTACTGTGCCACCACTACTGCTAAAGGCATAGAGCTGACATCATCTTCCAGAAACAAGTTTGTTTATTTCATAAATCCTGGTTTCAGTATTTTGCTAAATACAGAAATTTTGTATAGGATAATAAATTCCAGGATCATTCTTCCTTTGGATCTGACAAATAGTACTGCAGTTCTTTCCCCAGCCCTGAAGTACCTCTTTAAAAGAGCAGTCAGCAGTCTGATAAATTTAGATAAACCATTTAATTTCCAGAAGGAGCCTTGTCTGTATACACATAGTCTACCAGGTGTTCTCCTTTCTCCCTGACTGCTCCCTGTCGGGAAGCAGAGGCTTTGGTTGAGTAACTGGCAATCTCAGCTTTCTGCATCACAAAGCTGTCTCATTCAAAATTTAGGAATCACTTTCATAATTATAACAAATTGTGTTATTTACCTCAGCAGCAATCTAAGTATGCTGTTCTACAGTTTCACAGCCTAGAAAAAGCTCAACAATTTGGGGGGGGCGTTGGGGTTTTTTTCCTTTATTTGTATGAAACTAGGAGGGAAAGTAGGAAATAAAGATAGAATAAAAAATGACCAAGTATTGTGAGGGACTGGTTTAGGAGGCAAAACAATGAAAGAATGGAAAAGCTAAGTAGCTTTGACTCCTGTTTAAATGATCCAAGAAAGTAGAATAACTTAGAGGTAAATCCAGTTGGTATAACTAGAAGAGAAGGAAGGAAGTTAACTGCCAAATTCAACTAGATCACCAGAAAAAGCCTCCAAGCAGTTTGATTCGTTATGCCGTGGGTTAATCCTGTTTAGGGAGAGATTTCACATTTAAAAGCAGCTCAAATAAAAGAAACCAGAGGTGTGCTCACCATACATGAACACACATCAGCTACCTTTAGCTAAAACTTGCATGTTGATAACAGCAGAAGCAGGACAGGACAGCTCAGTGCAAACCAACTGGTCGTCAACATCTCCACAGCTTCAGACAAAAGCAGCCCTTCCCAATACACGCATTTCTATGAGACCTCTGTCTAGAAAAATGCATGGAAGAGTCAAGACGACAGAAGTACTCCAGGATGTCAAAATTTATTTCCTTGTAACTGTCTAATTCTCTTTCCAGCCTGCCCTAGGGCTAAGGGAGCTGAGCACAAGAAGGAGCTCTGCCCAAGGTGCTCAGGGCAGTCATTCCCACTCACACCACTTGTGTCTCCTCTTGAACATTCATGTGGGTAAATCAACCTTTTTGCACAACTGCTGCAGCACATGCCTGTCCTGCTAATGTGGAGCTGTGGATCATCCAACCAGGAAAGCCAGTCACCTGGAGAAGGGCTTGCATCATTTGGGTTTGCACGGGGGCCCTTTGCAGGGCACACAGAGATCCTCCATAGACAGTAGCTCACTGCCAGTGAGGGAAGGTGGGCAGCAGAATTTCTGAGTGTGGTAATCTCTTATAATGGCATAAGCATATTTTGCCCATGCCAATCCTTCTTTTTGTCCACCTGAAAATCACTAGGAACAACCAGTGTTAAAAAGTGCAGAATAAGGCCCATAAAACCTCCTGTCTGGAATCTAGAGACTATTAATCAGTGCTTTTGCACAAAAGTGTTGAGATTTTGTTGTCTGTACTTTTTCATGCATCATTGGACAAGGATTTCCCTCCACTGTTCTTACAGCAGCTAACAGTATTGAACTCCTGAGAGGGTATGGTCACAGAGTGAAGATCCTCACTGCAGAGATTTTACAGCCTTTTCCAAATCAATGACTAGAGACATACCAGGTTAATCCTGATTAGTATCAAACACCTTTGCTGTGATTATATTGGTAATAACCACTTAAGGCTTCTTTTGTCAGGTGCACCTAATTTCATTCTCACAGCTGTGTCTGGTATTTTAGCCACTTCATCCTTTTTCTCTCTTGTCCATCCTTCCACATATTTCTGTAATTGAAGAAAAGAAAAACAGAAAGAGCTAGGAGTAATTATCAGAATAGAAGTCTCCCACTGCCACTACCTCTCCCTCCAACCAAGGATTGTGTTCCTGTTGGCTCTCCCTTTCCCTAGCTGAGTTTAGGAGTGCTAAGCCACCCTTAAAATCCTCCTTGTTAGAAGAGGTCCATCAGATTATAATAGAGTGAAAAAGAAAAAAAAAAAATCACAGACCAGCAAGGCTGAGTTGCTGGGAGAATCACGCTATGCAAACATTACAGTACCTCCACTACACAGGTATTTATACACCTTATGGGATGCTCCTAGAGGCAACAACCCCAGTCTAAGTGCCACTACACAAAGGTTGGGATGACAGGATGATCTAGTGGTGTGGTGAGTGTGCAAGCACTCAGCTAGAGATTGCGGGATAGCAATGGAAAGAGCTGGCACATGTAGAGCATCAGTTATTTGGGAACAGAGACAGCACCTTGGCTGTGCCAAAGGTTGCCATACCTCAGTAAGCCCATTTGCAAGGTAGTTTTCATCATACGCAGTACAACAATGTAAAATCCCAAGAAACACTACACTTGTCTGCAACACATTGTAATATGAAAGAATACAGAGGCTACTTGCAACAGACACCAAGCACAAAGAAGCATCTGCTTTAACCAGCTGTCCCTTTGTCAAAAGATGTCCAATGTCAGAGCTGAGATGTCTGAAGGTCAGCAACATTGGTCAGTGGGCCAGAGCAGGGCATCTTGGCTCCTGTCTTCTGCTTGGAAGGGTGCTTTGTCTCATAGACAAAAGCAGGTGAACCAAGATCAAGATTTTGTTCCTCATTTAACACTGACTCACTCTGTAACCTTGAGCAAGATCCTACACCACACCTTCCCCACATGGAAATAGTACAATTTATCCATTTCCCTGTGCTTGTGTGCCTGGTGCAGCCAGTACCCATGCAGTACTTTCAGGTCACTGGCTCAAGGGTGACAGGCAAGAACAGAACCTGGCTCTTTTAATATATTCTGGGTTTATACCACACAATGTTAGAGCCTGAGTCAGTGTATGTGAATTTTTTCCAGCACTCCATGAGTTCTTTTATATAGCAAAGTTAAAGCAAGCAAGAGAGAGAGAGAGGTGTTCCCATTTGATTGGCTGTGACTAGCTGCAATTAAAAACTGTAATTTATTACCCTGGATTATGAGTATAATTTCAATGCAGAGAATTAAGGTTTTCTTTTAAGATGGAAATAAAGATTAATTTTTAATTTCCTTTCTCACTGCACATTTAAGAGCAATGGACTCCATAGAAAACTACAGGTCAAAGTAGTTTTATGGAGGAATGACAATGTTCCATTGCCAAATAATTTAATGCTCTTGCTGCCTTTTTAATATTCGACTGCAGCTCCCTCATGCGAAACAGCAGCAGCAGACGCTGTACACGTTTGCTGCAGCACTCAGGTCAAAGTGACTTTGAAACAATAAAGTTTCACTGCTCAGGACGTGGACAGCTTTTGGAGTTCCCTGATGCAGGCAGCTGCCTTCCACAAGAAGGGCACTGGCAGCCCTTCCATCAAGGCAGGTAGCTGGTCTGGGATCGAGAGAGCAAAGGTGGAATTAAAGATTGAGGAAAGAGAAGGACACTGAAGCCTGAATGGAATAGGTACACAGCAGGTGGATCCCAGCTCAGACATGAACAGGTACATTCAGATAAAGCAAGAGAAGTATTTCCACCCTGGAAATGCTGCTGTGGGACAGCAGGATTCTGTGGGTTTGCCTGCACACAGACTGTGTTATTCCAGTCTGCACAGCACATCAGCAGAACACAGGGAAAAACTGGGAACCGTGAGATCATGAATTCACTTGGTCATGGACAATGACTAGGTCACTGCTTACCAAAACTGCTTTCAGTCCCTGGAGAAAACAGCCTGGGAAAAGCTGGGAAATCCACAAAATCACACATTACTGCTGGGTGACCTGTAAAGGAGAACCCAATGCCACACAAGAAAAGAGAGCGGGGCTGTGTGCATCCAATCCTCTAAGAACAAGCACTTCTCAGGATGAGATTTTCTCAGGATGAGATACTGCCTGTTCACAGCAGGCCAATACCAGCTTATGCCAGAGGCCTAATATTTTACTTTGGGCAGCTGGCAGTGAACAAAAAAGTCACTGAAATCTAGGAAGAATTTAAATCCTTGCTCTGGTCATAGAAATTTTTAAAAATCCCAAACAACAAAAGCATAAACAAACAGAATTTTTAAAAAAGCCCACACAAATGAAAGAATAAAATTCTCCCATACTAATTGTTTGGATCCCAGTTAATTGAATAACCCCATGCTGACAGAACTGCATCCTCAATGGCCTGGTAATATATAGTATAACCTTTCCATTGCAGGGGTTTTAAAATTTATTGGTATCTTATAGTTGGCATCCTGGGTTACAAACACAATTAGATGCCTAAGTGATGCAACTGCTGAGCACTGTGCAGGGTCACCAGGGGGAACATCCCCCAGGGACACAGTGGTGACAGTGCTTTCAATGTGGACCAGATCCTCTGAGTGCCAAAGAGCCCCAGCTCCCTTGGTGGCCTTCAGATAAGTCTGCTTGAGAGGAGAGAAGACTTTTTGTGAAAATCTTTTCCCTGTGTGAAATCTATTCACATAGAGATCTTAAGGGAGATTTGGACATAATAATGAAACAAGTTCTCAAAGTTTTGGCAGTCTCTCTCTCTCCAGGGAGGCATGTAAACTAGATTCCTTTTCAGTGCAGAACAGCAGCAGAGCTAGGAGCCCAGTACAGGACAAATCAACACCTTTCTGCTACTCACATCTCAGCTTATAAATTGATCCTGTGTAAGATGGCAGTTTCATGAGGCATCTCCTCCAAAAAGAGGACAAAAAAATCAAATGGTGCTGTCATTCACCCAGAAGTCCACACAAACCCTATCTCAACCTTTTCATGTTAAGTCTCAAAATAGAAGAAGTAACATCCACAGGCAGAGCTTCCCATAACCCTCATTGCCTAGGCAGCAGGACTGCTCTGAGTCTGCTGCTTCTGCTGGGACAGCTCCAGCCATTTGATGTACTTCTGCTCATCAGTCCAGGGAAAGAATTCTCTGAGCTCTCAGGAAAAATCAAGATGAGCAACTATTCAGAAGCACTCTAGAGGAAGCATAGAAGCTGAAAAAATTAAGGTAACTGAATGGGGAGTGCTTCTTCCTTCTAGTCAGAGCTGCTTCCCAAAAACCCCTCTTGCTTTGTTTGAGTTTGGGAAAGAACTCCAGCCAACTGCAGTGACCAGAGCTGCCCCAGTACTTCTTGCAGCAAGGGTGCTGAGTAACACCTGCACTGATTTCTACCTTGGGCATTTTTCACATCCTGACACTTTACAGAATTCCCTGCAGATTTCCAGTTGCCTACATGATTCTCTTGCACTGTCTGTCCTAAACAATTTTATCTAGATATTGTTCTCTGGAATCAATCATGTGGCTGCCTTTAAGCAGCAGCTGAAGCACTCACTAACTACAAGTTTTCTTCTGATGGCTGATGACTCCTGAACTCTTCAAAGGTGATATGCTCAAGTCTGGATGTGACCAGACTTTGGGAGTGTCCAGCTTTATTCAGCCCAAAGCACAGGGAATTTTGGTGAGTTTTTCAGAAGTACTTCCCCTCCCACTGCAGGGATGCTTATGGCCACCTTTGCCAAATACCCCAGACATTGGACCATTTGGGACTCCAGTTTTGGGGCTCTGGGGAAGCAAAGGAGACACAGAACTGCCAGCTGCAACAGAGCATCTTGCTCATGAGCATTTTTCATCAGCCTTGTCTCTAGAAGCCCACCCGAGTATAACCACTGACTGAGTGCAAAGACTGGTGCGTGTCTCCGGAAATGGAGTTTAGATGTTTGTCTTATCTGAACAAATTCGGTGACTGAACATGCTGCACAAAGAGCATGAGTAACCCTGACAAAGCAACTGCCGCCTCCTTATCACAGTTTCCAAAAGGACTGAAAAGAATCAAGCATCAGAGGCTTATCTCTTGAGAGATGTTCAGTGCCCATGCCTGGCTTCCCAATCAGCCCTCACTCCCTTTTTCACTAGGGTTCTTTCACCTAGTTTTTGGTCACACAGGACAGCCTTGCCACTTCCTGAGTGTGGAGGAGTTGTGAGGGGAAGTGGAGTGTGGAGGATGGGCCCCTTTGCCCGTGCTGTTTTCTTGTATTTCTGGACGGTGAGATGTTTTTACCCATGACAATTTAACCATTGTGATAACCATAACAAATGGCCATCCTGGTAGCACAGAAGGGTTCTGAAGGTTTGCATGATGACAAAGAAATAGAAGCTGAGGATAGGTTTTCTTGAAGCCACATTAATCTGGAGTCCTTCTGACAGCCTACCCCTGCCCTCAGAGCTCAATTTGGGGTCCTGCTGCCAATGTGCCAGCTATCTGAAGGAGAAGTGCTCACCCTGAGATGGGAGAAGGCTCCTGGTTGTGGCTTATTCCCAGCTCCATATGAGCCTTTTGGGTTATGGTATTACTCAGCAAAAACAGAGCCATCACAAGAGTCACTCCGTGATAGTGGGACATGTGTGCCAACTGGAATTTTTTGTGCCTGGATCTAATAGCTCAACTCCTTATGTCAGAACCCATCTGCAAGAAACAGGTTAGGCTTGGTGTCACACTAGCCCCATGGGTAATACTGTTATGATGGTCATAAGCCTCAACTGATCTCCTACATTCACAATGTTCAAGATGACACAAATTGAAATGCAGAAAATATCAGCTGTAGAGAAGGAGGATTCTGATTTTCACTCACACTCAAATCTTAACCAAATGGTGCTAAACCAGGTCAGAACAGCCTACATCAACACCTAAAATTTTATTTGCTCTCCTTTCACTGCCTCATCCCAAGTTCTCAAATTTCTACGAGAAAATGTGTTGATTTATTTAGACCTAATATACACTCTTGAGATCACTCTGAGTTTTGATATTTCTTAAACATGAACATTTTCTTATTAACCCTTCATTCTGAATGCAGTAAAGATATAAAACTAGCATCATGCTTTATCCTAAAGACCACCAGCATCTCTCTCCTCAAAACGCAGAGTGTAAGGCAGACATCATGAGAAGGATGGCGAAAACATCACAGAGAGAGATACAGCAATATTACCACTAATTTACAGGACTATTCTTATTTGTCATTTGCCCACACAGGCCTGGGGGCACAGCAGTGTTTGAGGACTGGGCAGAGCCACAAGAGCTGCAGTCTGGCCCAGTTTTGTTCCTACATTCTTGCACGCAGCCCTGAGCAGGTCACCTTACCCCTCACCCTCCCTCTACCCAGCTGTCTGCCCTGGCTGGGACTGTCTCAAGCTATTTGTAGCAAGGTATATCTCCTCAGGCTTATTCTGTACCTTGTTCAGTGAAGCCCTACGCTGACCTAAGGTCTCTAATCACTTCTCTGAGACATATATTCAATAACATGAAACGGATGCTAACTGCTTGTGCAAATACCTCCATTCATTTCCACGTTTTAAAATCTCTCCTCTGAAAAACCCACATAATCAACACAGATGTCTGCCTGTAATCATGCAAGGCTGAATTCATAACAGATGATGTTTATGGGGAAGTCTCACTGAAGGAGGTTTGCATAGCTAAAGTTCTTTTATCAGGCACTCCCCAAGCAGCCCCCCTTTCATGCTGTGCTCAGCTAAACAGGTACAACAGGGGTTGGAGGGGAATTTTCAGCTGGCAGATAATAACCAACACTTGAATCCTTTTTTCTAAATCTGCAGATTGCAGAGGTTTGGCACACTGGTCATCACGAGCTCAACTTAGCTCATGGCTTCACATCAATCTGTACAGGACACTGTGGAGCTCTGCAAGAGTTGCTCAAACCTCTCCAGCAGCTGTACCAGAACCTGAGCTACAATAAAAACTTCTCCGCTGTTTGTCATTAGGCTTTTTCTCTGGGAGCATGTGGACCAGGCAAAACAGTGCTCCTCTCCATCTCCAAACCCATTAGGGCTGCCCACTTCAATCACAGCCTGCCAGTTCTCACATTTGCCAGAAACAGAGTCACTTAAGGAATGAGTCCAGACCTCTGTCCACAGGGTCTATGCCACACGGCATGGTTGAACATAAAATGGTAATCTGGCAGCCTTTGCTGCATAGCCCTGAAATAAGCTTTAGTGATTGGATAACAGAATTTCTATCAAAAAAACCAAAACCAAAACAAAACACAAAAAACCCACCCCAAAACAAACAACAACAACAACAACAACAACAACAACAACAAAAAAACCACCAAAAACCCCAACCAACAAACAGAATTCAGCAGAGACTGTAGGGAACACTGGCTGGCCATTGCCCATGGGGCACCCATGTTTCTTGGAAATCAATAAGAGAGAGGACTTCATCACAGCTCAGACCTACCAAACAGAGCTCTGAAGAAAAATACATCTTGTTTTCAAAGATTTTCCTCTAACAGGCATTGGATGAAGAGAGGAAAAAACTCAACAGAAACCCCAAGCTCTGATGAGAAAGATAAATTCTCAAAAACAGTGACAGATGGACAGAGCAGATACCAGAGGAAAAGTGCCATCAAGATCCATCTAGTTTGGTGCATCAGCAGTGTGGACAGTATCTCTAAAACAAAATACTCTTCCCTTTTCCCCTCTCACACTCTTCCTCCTACCATTACAAAGTCCTCCCAGTCCACAGCTCACACCCTACCAGGGGTCTGGTGCTGTCAGTGCTGCCTCACACAAGCCATTCTGTCGAGGCAAATAAAGTCAATGCTGGTGTAGGCACTGGGCCCTTGGCTTGGGACAGCTTCTGTCTCCACATGGTTGCTGATGCCTGCTTCCAACTTCCTTTTAGACTATATTTGGGACAATTTCTGTGTTCATGCAATTGGAAGGGATTGGGCTGGCATGTAGGGAAAATATCTTCATGTGAAAGATGAGAAATGTCTTCTTTTGATCAAAGGAAGACACACAGTTGTTAGACAGGTGATGTTCTGATATATTTTCAGCCAGAGTGCACCGCCTATACCAACACAGGTTTCCTCCAGTGGGTCTTGGAAGTGTCTTAAGAAGAAGGAAATAAACCTTCTAGAAGGTTTGTTGACTTCATGACCTTAGGGTCTGGAGGCTTGAGTGAAGAAGTGTCCTATCCCAGTCATCTAGCCCTGTGCACTGGTCAATGATGGCAACTGAAGACACCACCAAGGTGTCTCTAAGCCATCCAGTCTGCCATGGGCCGTGGTTGTTGGCTGGATGAGGATCCTGCACCAGACTCTGTGAAGCCACAAGTACATAGGCAGATTAGCTCAGAAAAGTTATGTGATTCAGTCACAGCCAAGGCAGATCTGCCTCAAGTGCTTTCCATCAGCTGAAACAAGAGAGGATAGCAGCATCCAAGTCAAGCAGCATTGGACAAGCTGCCTCTGCTCTCAGCCTTTCCATGGGAAAGGGAGAAACTACAAAAGGTGTGAAGGAGACTGAGAGAATACTGCTCTTCCACAGCACTGAGTTTCCTCTTTTCCTAGAGGGAACAAACAACAGCCACTGTGAGCTATAGCACTGACTGGAGCAGAAGCCGTGAGAGGAAAAATTGTCTCCAGAATAACCAATTGTGGTCAAAGAGTGAAGAAGCAGGAAGAGGAGTGGCAGGAGGATACTGTCCTGAACTGACAGAGGAATCCAGTCAGGTTTTAGCTATTTACAATCCCCTTGCTAATCAACTAGCAGACCTTACAGTGACTTTTCGCAGCAATGAGACAGTTCCCATACTGCAAACTGCGTCACACCGCTCCCGTGCCGGCCAGATCAAGTCATAGTTTCTAGACCAAAGGGGTATCATTTTGGTCTCTCCAAACTCAAGAGACAAACTCAGGAAGAAAGCCTGGAACAGACAAATACTGCAGCCTTGCCAAACCACTGGCAGCAGCTTTACAATGTAAACATAAAGCTGGCCTCTATTTGCTGCAAGGCGGCTTGAGCCCCTGGATGTAGAGTGAGCCCAGTGCCACTATGCACAGCAGCTCTCCCAGGCCTGCCTCTGCTCTGCTCTGTTGTGAGGCCAGGATCAGCAATATTTCTATGGAAATAAGCCCTAGTAGTTGCTCTGTGTCCAGCAGGACGAGCTGGCTAAACGCACAGTTTTGTCTTCATGTAGGGCCTAAATAAACAGTCAAATAAGACCTCAGTTTGAAAAATCCTGTAGTTTAAAGGATTCCCTCAAGCCTCAGTATTTCTTTTATTCCCATGGCAACCGATATGAGTCTGATCTGCAGCCCAAATATTTTCTCCTGCCTCCTTTTCTAGTGTAACTGGAAACATATACAAATTTAATGTTGGCTTGTACAGTTTTTGCAAATACTGCATGTAACACATTTATTCTAAGTAATTGGTGGAAGAACATTGCATTTTTTAAAAATACACATCAACTGCACTGATGTACAAGCAGAGCAACTATGCAGCTGAGAGACCCAGAACTACTCAAAGGTTTCCTATCCATACATCTGAAGGCTACAGTGCATGGACTCAGTTAACTCTTACCTTCAGGCCATGACAGAATCCATTTGGGCAGGCAGGGGTGCACAGACCAGCCCTTTAGTTGCCCACATCAACCCAGCAGTATTCCTGTTATTCTGCACATTGACTGCAGAGCCAGCAGATTCAACCAAATGTGATCAACCCCAGGTTTCCTAATAATCATCCTCCTTTCAGGCCCTGCTGCTACTGCCATGCCATTTGGCACTTAGTTCTATGGTCTGGTTGACAAGGTGATTGGCCAAAGGTTGGACTCAAAGATATTAGAGCTTGTTTCCAACTTAAATGATTCTGTGACTTGGCAGGAACAGCAGTTTCTGGTTAATAAAGGCCAAGTTCAACCACAATTGACTTGCCATGCAGGAGCTGGAATCAAATGGAAAGACCCTCACTTTAATCATGTGGCTTAAACAGAGATGTAGAAAACTACCATCTCAGTCTTCAGGTCATCCCTTAAGATTTTGTCATCTGCTGGCCAAACTTCCATACTGAATCCTCTTCAATTCCTACCCCATAGTAATAAGGAGCTTGGAGGACTAGCTTTTTATTTGGCACCCCTACCAATTTATTTAGCAGAGCTTGGATCATTTTTCAAAGAGTCCATGCTCCTGTCACCAAAATATATATTTTCTGAGACCCTTTAAAAGCTTTGTAAAATATCTTGCTTAGCACCTTCACCCCTTGTGCAAGTTCCACATCCCTTAAATAACAATGGAGCAGCTTGTTCCCAAGCTGGGTGCGGGCTTTTCCAGGGACTAGGGAGGAAGTAGTAAGCATTTTGCAAAATTGTCAGATACATGCACCTGCTTATGAGTGGATATTCTGTCCTATATTTTTGTAGTAGAAAAAGAAATCAGAGGTTTTACCTGACAGCTTCTTACAATCCAGCCAGTGTAAGGTATAATACAGTCTTTTTTTCTCTTGCTTCTCAGATCTCAGGAACATGTGCCAAAAGACTGTCAACTTGTTAAAAGTACATTAATGCAAATTCCAGAGCTTTCAGTTATGTTTATGCTAATAGAAAGCCCCCCTCTCTGTGACAGGCCCAAGTGAAGAGTCAGTAACAGGAAGATTAATTCCAGCTGTTGAAATTGATTTAAAACTAGCTTATTCATAATAATAATAAGGGGGGGAAAAGAATTCCTGAAATAAAAATAAAAAAGGAAATACAGAAAGCACAAAATCATGTTTACCGCATGAAAGCAGAAGGAGTTCTCCTGTTGGAAAGAAATCTTCCAAATTTAATCAAGCCTGGTTAGAAGAAAGCTCTAACTTGTTATCGGGTTGTAAGAGTAGATTAACATGAAAAGAATTAGCTATATGCACAGCCTGATTTTGCAAAGGAAGCACAAGGGTTTTGTGCATGTATTTTGTTTTATATTCCTTATGTCTAATCCACAGGCAAGGAGACCAAATCTAGGCTGCAACAGGACAGGTAATATTTTAGATGATAATGGTTGCATACTGAGCTCTAGGTGGAGAGGTTAGCTCCCCAAGACTGACGCTTTTATTCAGTGCCCTTACATACATTTCTGCTGACTTGAGTTCTGAGTGATTTCTGTGTTTAGACAACCCGAGTCCTGGGATCACACACCCCAACTTTGCTGGGGTTTCAGAGTTCAAACCAAGATTTGGTGGTGAAACTGCTGGCTGGTCTGCCATTTCTAAAATGGTCTCAAATATCTACATCCTTGATCTAAATATCCACACCATTTTTATCTGAATTTTTCTTTTTAATTTCCCATCAGTGATCCTCCTAAGTCCTTGACTGTGTATATGTGCAGCCCTAAAAGCTGAAGGAACGAACACAACACCTTGCAAAATTCAGTTTTGATGTCAAAGGGGAGGCAGTCCTTAAAAATTTGTTCAGAAAGAGACTTTCACTCATTCAACACCTACATCTGGAACCAGATTTGAAAATGCAGTGTATTCTCATTTAGTCAAGAGAAGAGACTTTCCAAAGCACTGGTTTCAGACTACTACAATCCTCCCTGAGTATAGGATCTGCGCTTTTCTAAGGAGCACTTCTGAAGGACTTGAGGTCTTATTTAGGGTCCTGCATAGATGCTAAGCCTTATCTTTTGCCACAGGGGCATCATCTGGTTAGGTCCATATTCCTTGCTACTTTCAAAAGGAAGTTCACTGAAACCAGAGTTCACTGAAATCAATACAAACCTCTCTATTGGCTCAGCAGTTTTCACATCCAGCTTTAAGGGACAGTCTTGTACTTCATTATTGAAACAGCCTAATAAACTCCACAGACTCTGTCTTCACGGCCCCCCTCTCTTAGTTCCATATCTCCACCTCGTATCTGTTTGCATTGGCCTCGATTTTAAACACCACACGTTTTTCACAGGGGTGGATGAAGGGGCAAAGACGAAGAGATGCCGCAACTTACATGGAACCTAACCAACTTATGACACTGAGAAATTTACATGCGTGGGTAGATGTGAGGATAAAGTGTTGGACCAATTTCAGCAAGAACATTTAGAGAAGCCAAGTCAAACCCATAGTTATGCAGGAAGTTAATGAATGATGCCAGCTCTAACCCCATAAGGAAAGAAATGGGCTGATGAGTTTGCAGAGGATTGCTTCATTTCAAGGCAGGGGGAAGAGGGAAGGAAGTTTCTCTAGAAATCCTCGTAGAATTTCAGAAATTTGCCTCTTTATTGTCAACTACAGAGAATTAAGACAATCCTTAGAGTGTGCCACAGCTCAGTCAAACAATGAACCGGGAAGATTAATTGCTGAAAAGGAGACACTTGGTTCAGAGATTGACAGTAGCCCTCAGAGGGAGGAAAAAACAACAATAAAGATAGCAGGGGGTATTTCTCAGAGGGCACCCCATGACTTCTGCTAGCTCATGCCAGGAAAGAAGGACACTGCACATTTTCACCTGAAGTGTGGGCAGCTAGAACCATCATTTGCACTTAAAAGGGTCATTCAATACTTTATTTACCAAATACAGTTAATCATATGGGGAAACAAAGCATTGCAATTTAAATTAAAACCTGATTAATAAAGGAGAAGGAGGGGATATCATACTTTGCAAGACTGAAAAATGAGGGAAGTGTGTAGAAGGAGGAAGGATTTTCTCTAAGGGCTGGTGTTTCCTTCCATGGCACTCATGGAAAGTGAGTTGCTCACACCATTTTGCAGGCACTTATGCACCAGTCTTAACAGGCTCAGGCCATTTACAAGAAAACCACCAGGTTCTTGTTTCTCTGTTCTAATGCGAGTCAGACTTCTACCTGCCTTCAGTTCCTATGGCCCAAAACCAGCAATGCAAGCCCAGGAATTCAAATATCATTACTTTGGGGAGGGGATGGTGGTGTTTGTCTTTAACAACAATCAGCTTTGGGTTGTTTTTCTCTGCCTTCTGGATCCCCAGTCTTTGAAGCATAACCAAATCACACTTTCAAATTACATGGGGAGGGGCAGGGCCGGGGTGGGGGGGGTGGGGGGGTGGAGTTCACACAAACATAAGGGCTAGAGACATGCCTTTGAAGTGAAATTAAAATTCTCAAGCAATTATTTAATTCCTAAAGACTAGAAACTAAACAATAAAAAATATCCCTATCCTCACTGGAAAGCCTTGTGCTGCAAATCCTCTCCTCCTACATATTTCTTATGCACATAAAGGAAGTTTGACTTGAGACCTGAGGAAAGACAATGAGGATTTAGCCCTGTAACTTAAGCAAACTGTTATGATCCAAAATCTGTAATAGAGAGCAGAACCACAAATCTCTTTTCCCCAAATAAATGGGGTTTGCTTGAAGCAGCCAAGAATCCTGTACGGTAAAAATTCAGGAAAAATTGTGGATAAAAGCCCAGAAGGAATATGTACAGGTAATGTTAGAAGGGCTTCTCTTCCTTGCTTTGGCATGGCTTTTGAGCTCACTGCTCTAGTCAGGATGATGATGGAACACAGGGATTTGAAAACAGAGGAAAAAGTAACTATCACCTCAGCGGCATCCTGGCTAGACCAGTCTGAAGTGATTCCTGCACCTGCTGGGACGACCAGAACAATCTGAATCCTACATGCACAGGGTCGGAGTCAAATTCCCTGTGTGCTGCCCTGTTCCATATCCTCCTGCAGAAAGCCAGGCTGGCCAAAAAAGCTGGAGCATTTCAAAAAATCTTCATACTGCCCACAGCTGATCAGTTGTTTCCCCAAATCATCCCAAGGCTGTGCAGCACAAATACACCTCCTGCTGGATCCATTCAAAAAGCTGCAGCTATGGGAGAAAGGAGTTGAGCTCTTTTACAAGGCATTAAGTTTCATTTGCAATTACTTGGGATTTTATTGCACTACTGAATATAACAGGTTCCTTAACTGGGCCAGCAGCAGCATACCCATATGCCTTTTTAACAGCACTTTTCTGTTATTGTTTCCTTATTGGCCTTTTCCCTTTTGCTACACACAACTGGATCTTACTGACATCCAGCTTGTGCAATAGGCCCCAGGTGGCTCCTCCAAGACTGATTTGTTAATTTGATGGCTGAACCAGTGCATGAGGAATGAAAACTACTGATATGCAATGCCCAAGATGCTACTTCACAGCAATGGCAACAACCCAGGAAATGTTCCCCAGAGTAAGGCCACTGGGTGAAGCAGTTCCTTGCCCAGTTCATCCCTGGAAGCAAGACACTCCTTGATAAAACACCTACTTTTTTCTGCAACTGACTGTGACTCCAGTAGGATGGAAAAGAGCTGTAACAAACCACCCTACAAGAGCCACAATGTACTGCACAGGGATGGAGCCACATGGAGGGACAACAGGGCTCTTGCTTCTGCAAATATAAGCTTCAGAACACCTGCAAGACTTAAGTGTACCTTGGAGACAGACAACAAGTAAGAAAATGCAGAAAGCCCCAGCATTTCCATAGAGAACACCATTTTTGGGCAAAGATTCAGGAAAAAAAATCCCAGTTCAGTCCAACAACTTTCATTCAGAATGCAATCACCAGGTTTACGAAGGAACTCAGCACCCACCAGCATCAAGTGCAGGTGAATTTAAGAATTCCAGCTCCTTTGAAAACCTGGTTTCCTGAACAAGATACCTGTAGCTGATGGTAGAACATGAAGGGTTCTCCCATCAGGGTTCACTCTTCTCTTGCTCTTGCCTTGTTAAAAAATGCATTTCTTTCTACAGTGGATAAGAACTGAAAAGCCTTGTGAAGGAATATATCTGAAGGAGGCATTAGAATAGAGATAAGCCAATGGTGGAGAAGGAGTTCTACTTGCAGAATTCCACATCAAGATTTTTTTTTTCTGGAAAATCACACCAACCCTCATCAGAAATTTCAAGTTATTGCAAAGAAAATATGTGTAAGAAAGGACTGATTATATTCCTGACTTGGGGGAAAGGTTTCTGGTTTTTGTTTGCCATGACTCTAAATTTGAATGTCCTAATTTACACTTGGACAAGACTTGAAATAAAAATAGCAAAAACTAAAATTAGATGTTTCAATTGTTCAGGTCATATGTTACTTGAGCCTTTAGGTTTTATAGTAGGGAGGATTATTTTGTTTTAAGATTTTTAAGTAGAGACGTCGCTATCCTGATTTAGGAGATTACTTGTTTTTGGTTATTTTCTCTTGTGCTGAAAATTTCTCCTGAGATGGGAAATAATGGTGAGCTCTGTTCTAGACCCAAATGCAAGGAACAATATCAAAAGGCATCATCACTACAGAGTACTTTGTTTTGCTCAAACAGAATCCCCAAACCCTTGCTTTGCCAAGAATAAGAGAAAGAATAGAAACAGGATGCTCTTGCTGGGGTTACAAGCCACCATTAACAAATGCAAGCTCCTCATATCCCAAAAGAGCACATCTTGTGGAGGCTTTACTGACTCAGGGTTGCTTGAGTTGAGCAGAAGATATGTTCCTGATAAACTGCAGCAGAGATGAGAAAACTTTACTTCTCCTCAGTACTTCCCCCTGCCTTACCTCCTCATATCATGTCACAGATAACAGTGAAACACAGAAAAGGCTTCATCCAGGGAAAACCTGCCTTGATACATCCCTTCAGCCCTCCCCACAAAACCCCTTGATTTAACTCCTCACCTCTCCCCCCTCCCAGAACCCACTGGAGCCCTGCCAGAATCTTCTCCACTGGTACCCTGGACACTTGAGGCAGTGAAAAGTATCTCCACATGCAATTCCACACCAGATCTATTCAGTGCTTTCTGGAACACCCAGAGCTATCTTCAGAATCCCTAACAAATACATTAATTGCTTTCAATTTATCAGCCTCAAATCATTCAATCTAATTACCATTCATCTAGAGTTTGTGTTTTTAATGGTTTATGGGTATTGTTGGTAATCTTTTAATTTCTCATTAAAAACTATATCTTGTACCCACTACGTGTGAAAAGCCCTAATCCGATAAATCAAGCAAGAGTAACGCAGTTAAAAGGAAATCAGTGGAACAATATTTGGGTTTATATATTTCTGCCAGTCAATTTGTAATTAAAAGTTGCTGCTTTAAAAAACACAGTTGTTGCTGTGAAAGCCATTATCAGTCGGCATTTTCATATGAATACTGCTTTAATTAATTAGCAAAAGTAAATACATTATATATCAAAAACTGCTTTCCCATTGAACCCATGAGTTCCAGAACAAAAGGCTTAATAAACCATACAAAAGAGGGACAAATTAGCTGATCCCACCCTCCCTTTTCAGGTTTAGAGTCTTTTAAAGTTCTCCAAAGGTTTTTTTTTTTTACCCCACACTTGCTTTTTTTAATAAATTGTTTGTTTTTCTTTAGAAGTAGGGGAGAAGATGCTACACAAACACAAAACATGCCATTCAAACTAAATTATTTGGAAATCAGTTTAGCTGGTTCTTAGAAAACAGGAGTGTTTATGATTATTAAAACCCAAATGTAATTATGATCACATACAACACAGTCTCTTTGGAACACATTATTTGCTGAACATGAAGGGGTTGGAGTTTGATTCACAAAAGGAAAAGAAGTGTCTGTAAAATTCTTTTGTCTAGGGGCATTCCAGAGACTGGAAACAGCATAAGAAAATTCTCCATTTTCATCAACAAACTGGAGAGAAGTTGTGGATGAGTAGTGTTGTTTCAGACTACGGTCTGTAATAAGAACACCTTGAAACATCAATGGCATCTCTTATCTCACAGGGCTTTAACAAGGAACAAGGGTCCTGCCATCTGACTAGCAAACAAATCATTCACCTCATCCTGTCTCTCTCCTGCTGAAGTGCTGCAAGCAGGCTTCATCTGTGGGTAAGGAGCAGACAGGAACAGCTGGGCGATGACTGTGGCAAGGGCTGGGCTCCCTCAAGACAACAGTATGGGCAAAGGCAACCCAGTGATGGGACCACTCACACAGGTGTAGAACCTGACCTAAACAAAGAACTCAGTAAGGCTCTGAATGATGGATAAGACAGAAAAAAATTGAATTACACTTACCTATTGGGCTAGAGTTCACAGCACAGTGATGAACAGCAACTTCAGTAGGCTGATCTTCATCACCTTTTTAACAGCATAAACAAATATTGGTGAACAGGTGAGGCCAAGGAGTGCAATTACCAGATTGAAAGTGTTTAAGGCCAGATTAGGTGAGGCTCTGAGCAACCTCGTCTAGTGCAAGGTGTCCCTGCCCATGGCAGGGGCTTGGGACTAGATGACCTTTCAAGTCCCTTTTAACCCAAACCATTCTATGATTCCATGAAGTCCAAAAGGACTCAGTAGAAAAAAAGGAAGTACTCAAGGGACAATTTTTCCATGAGAGTACTGGAGGTTTTCCACCAAAGCGTACCTCCAAAAATAAAAACCAGCACAAAGAAGATGAGAATATGGGACTGGATAATGGTATGGCTGTGTAACAATCCAAACATCCAAAATTTCACTAACACAAGAAAACCAGGAGCGCACTCATGCAAAAGCAGTATGTGTCACCAAGTCCAACCCTCTCCACCAAATCTCCTCTCTCATCAGATATTTCAACACTCCACTCAGTCCTGATCCTAGTCATTTTCCCACTTGCTGAGATGCTCAGCATCCTTCCTTGCAAAGCAGATTGCAAGCAATCTTCCTTCTCAAAGGAATTACTGACTCTTCTTCATCTAATTTTCGATGCACGAAAGATCCAACAGCCAGTCCCAATCCCATATGACCTGCTTTCTTATGCTTTCTCTTCACTTGTATGCTTAGACTTCAATTCTTTGGAGAAAGGACAGTTTTTCAGTCTGACTCTCAGATTTGCAGTCACACACACCCCAACAGGACTCAGAATTAATGCTTCAGGATGCCTTAAATACCTAGATGATTTTGAAGACTGTTGTCCTGCTCACTCAGTTTCTTTACACCATCACATTGCAGCAGCAAATTTCTTCAGCCTTTTCTGACAGGAAATCTTCATCTTTACACCTTGCTTCTCATCCAAGGGCTTTTGCGCAACCCTGTGTCCCAAACTCTATCTCTCATGCATCAACTCTGAGGCACAGTTTGATGAGACACACACCTGCTTCTTGGAGTCCCAGCATGACCTGTACATGAGAACACTGCCACCTTTCCAGAGAGATGAAAGTCACACTCCTAATCCATTGCTGGCTTCTTGCAAGGGCTGACAGACCAGCCCTGCTATAATCCCCCTGCAATGGGATGACTTCTTGTTCCATTTGGGTGATTACTCATCTGGACATGTTTCTAGTAGGATTTGCACCTCCATCAGTGTGAGGTCTCATTAGGAAGGTACCATTAAATCAAGTCAGAATTCCCCCAGCAAAGGGCACATTTGGGCAGACACAGGGGGATGAGACAGCAGGGGGTGGAGTGCCCAGAGTAGCATTATGCTGAGCGATGTTTCAGCACAGAGAAGGCCGTGCTTCATGCATAGGCATTCTTTTGCCTGCACAGAACTTCATTGATTTTTATCATTGTTTTATTTGGTTTAGCTGCCCATCTGGAGAATTCTTGCCTTCCCCGGACCCCATAAATAACCAAACCCAACTCTAACCAAAGGCAGTTGACAGAATCATCCCCATTACCCTTTGGCAGTTCTTCCAGGAATTTTTAGGGTTTTTACCAGTCAGGAAAAGGCTTTGATGCTTTGGAATCAGGATTTTATGAAGATCACTTTGTAGGGTTCAGCCAACTCATGAAGTGTCAAATGTGGGGCACTCTTTCCTCTCATCACTAGATGGGGAAAAGATCCTCCCTCTCACCAGAATGAGGACTGGAGAGGGGGAAACAGAGAGATGAAGGTTCATCCACAGAGGGGAGGGTTTGTTTTCTCTTAATAGAGTTCACTCACTGCATTCCCATCATACTGATTGCTGCAGTCCTATCTGTCTGCTCTCCAGGCTACATCAGATAAGAGGAGAACTGCTTGTTTGCTGTGGTTCTGATCCTGTGCTGAGGGGCCTCCCAGCTGCAAGGAGGCTCTGCAGGCTCTTCATCACCCTCCTTTTTCAGCTGCTGTTTCCAATGGCTGCTGCATCAGGAGGGATGCTGTCAGGAAACCTGCCACATGCAAAGAATGAGACAGTAATAGAGACCAGCCTAAGGAAATTTCATCTTCCACTTCACACTCATAAACACCCACCTACAAAAGAGAGCGAGAAAATCCCTATTCTCTCTCAAAATTTATGTGTGAATTCCTATCTGGCCATGCCTGGGCTGTTGAGGGCTTGGTTGCCACTTCTCCCTGAACCAGTCCCATTGCAGATGGCATTCACACACTGATGGGCTGTTTCTCAAGCTTGCAGCTCCACTGCTTCAATAATTGTTCAGAAGCTGCAGACACCAACAAATGTCTATTTGGCAGAACTTAAGGCTTGTGAGCCACACAGCCCATCTTCATCTAGCAGATGATATCATTCCACCTGGTTCAGAGTAGCTGAGTTGCACAACAATTGCTTGCATCTTCTCCTATGGATGAGCATGGCTGCATTGTCTTGGTTTACTTCAGTGCAAATACAGCTTCTTTGTTTGGGTACTCTGCTCAGGTCAGATCGCTCAGAAAGTATTCCTTTGCTGGCTGTCTGACAAACACACAAACATCAGATCCATGTACTAGAAGAAGAGGGAAAATAGCAAGCAGGATGTCCTACATCCAGATCTTCTACTGCTTTTCTACAAAGTAGAAGCCAAAGGCAATGTCAGCAACAGTCCCAAGGGAAATGACAGCAAAAATAACTCTGATGATCTTCTTCATCTTGCTTCATTCACCTTCATAACCAAACACAGAGGCCAGTCCAGGGTTTATCAAACTTATGATCCAATGCAAGGCACACAGACAGCATGAACACTGGTGGCCAGGGGGCTTCTGCTGTATCTGCAGAGTGTTGCTGAAGTTTAAGTGGGGAGACCTGGCAGAAAACATTTAATGATGGTCACATGCCTCCAACATACTGCTTTCTAGGGGCGCAACCTCCACCACACCAGAGAACATGAAAGAGCTACTGAAAACATCCAAGCAGTCTCACAGCCATTTCCCAGCCGACAAAATACCAGTGAGAATCAGTGTGAAATTGCACTTTGGTGCTGGTGCACAAAATAGGCTTCTATATATTATGTCTTTTGGGTCTATTGCTAAAGGTAGAAGACACAGTGCTGGAGTAGATCTGCTTCCAGTTCCCAGCTCTGTATATATGACCTCGAAAAATTCATTCAACTTTTCAATGGCTGAGCCATTCAACTGCAAAAAAAGACTTTTTCAGCTTTTGGCTGTCTTGTCTGTTTAGACCATAAGCTCTTCAGGGCAGGGACTGTCTCCTATTTACCAATCGTAACTCTCAGTTAGGGCCTTCTACACATCCAGGGCCCTCACAGAAATGTCATAAAACAAAAGCTTTCTAATAAATTCTGAGGGATTCCTGATTGGAATCCAAAACTTCTCAGTGGTTTTCCCTGCTGACTGTGATGCCAAATCCCTTGTTAGTTTGTGTGTGTGAGGGGGGAGGAGGGAGACTATATTTTAAAGAAATTGCATAAAAGACCATTTAAGTCCTTGTGGCTGTATATTTCTTTTAATTAGTTTATGCACACTGCACTAGCATGGGAAACTGCACAGCATGTGGACAGACTTAATTAGGAGAACAATGCATTCCCTCTTAAGATAATGACTTGAGGATTATGAAAATTATTATTCCAGATCCATCCGTGGGTCATTCGATGTTCAGCATCCAATGAACTTTTAAAATGCATTGAGGTCAGCAGTTTGGATACTGTCAGTAAAGTCAGTTGATTTTACTGTTGCTTAAGTGATTAATTATGAACAGTGGCTGCAGGCATCCCCCAAGTTACACAATAGCCCAAGGACTCACTGCATTTCGCATGTGCCATCAGCTCCTCTGGAGAGACAGATGTGCTGAATGGGGCTGTGAGATCCACTGCAGACATCTGCCAGCAAAGTCTCCTTGTAAGCTCTCCCCACTCCCTTTCATCCATCCCTTTGCCTTTGTATTCCTGGTTCGAGAGGCAAGAAATTTCTATCTCCTCTAATGAATTTTTGCAGCTGGAGAACCAAGACAATTAGATGAGAGTTTTAGGACACAGGTCAGTAGCCCACACAAGATGTCATATATCCCATTTTAGAGCAGAGTACCACAGGCAACTGAGCTGAAGACATCACCTGAGTGCACCTCAGCTTTAGCCCATAGCTTGGTGGGTCTTAAAAAAGGGTGGGGTTTTTTCTGCCTCTCTCCAAAGTCCAATCAATTTTCCTTATTCTTAGGAAGGCATGATCATCATGGGGAAGCATAAGAACAGTCCTCTTTGAGAGAGTTTCTACATGCACCATATATCAGAGCCAACTCAGTTCAAATAATCTGAGCACCCATCCTGCTCCCCCTCTTCATAGAGGGTTGCTGTTGGGTGAACAGACTCCTCACTGTAGCAGGCCAACCTGGAGAGGGGCAGCCGTCTATTCCAAATCTCCAGCTCTAGCTGTAAAGGCTATGGAAACTACTATCCTCAAATCTGAACTACCAGGTCCAGAACAGACAGCAATCCCATCTTTCACCTGAAAAAGCAAAGCCACATATGCTTTGGAGGAGCATATGTCGACATATGGAGCCACATATGTCGAGGAGGACAAGGTCAGCTCTTTCCACATCAAAATTTGTGACTCATTTAGGAATCATGGCAGTCACACCTTGAATATCCTTTCCTTTCTCTTGCCCTATAATGATAAGACAAGTTTTTCACTCAAATGCAATGACTGTGAATTAAGTCAGGCTCTTTAACAGAAGTGACAGCAAAAGCTTGGTGAAACCATTAAGTGTGGTGTTGCTTCTAGAGCTGAAGAAACAGCAGTTCTGGAAGCAGAGAGGACATCTTCAGCAGTAGCTCCCCCACTGAAAAACTTTGATTTAGGTTGATTGAAAATTGACATCTGGAGGTGAGAGAAAAATAGGTTTGAAGGGGAAAAAAAAAATAGAAAGAGACAGTTAAGGAAAAGAAATTTCCTTAAGGATAATTTTGTGGATTTAGAACAACTCAGCCCAGTGATTAAATCCCTCACGGTCTTTGTACATCTCCAAAACTTCAAGTCAAGAGAAGGAATGAGATGTCATGTCTGCAGTCACATTGGCAAAGGGGAAAAATCTGTGACTGGTCCCAGCAGCTGCAAATCTCCCTGTGCTTTTCCTTGCTACTTTCAGTGTTTTAATGCTTCCTGAAGCCATAGTAGGGGCTTAAGGCCAGCTGTAGAGAATGAATGCCACAGAAAAACCACAATTTGTATAGCAGGACATGAGGCTGTGACCAGGAGAAGGCGCAGCTCCTGTCACAGCACAAACACCGGGCAACAGCTCAGCAGTGGCTCCATCCCACCACATCTATGGCCAGAGGTCTCAGCAAGGTCCAGTTACTATGGAGCAGGGGGAAGAAAACAAAAGCACTGTTAATAATAGGTTGAGGAGAGGACAGCTCCTCAACTCTTCAGGACCAACAGACATGATTTGAGAGCATCACCCATTATTCAACCTCTGTTGTTGATAACATGACACCCAAAGCATGCCAGGCACTGTGCAGGGCAAACAGAGATCCTCCTGCCCCAAAGAGATTGCCATTTAATTCTGATTTTACAGTCATATTTCAAAAGCACAGAGACATCAAAGCCCTTCTCTCCTCCCCCAGGCACTCATTCTCTCTAGTGGAACACATCTTGATTCAAAAATCAGAGAAGCAGCGATCTCAGTGAGCACTGCCATTCAAGACACAAAAGGAAACACTGAGATGCCAAAGGTAGTCCTAACATCATGCTAATGCTCAGGAGAGTAATCTGGGGTGCAAGAGGAGGGGAAACGCAGGGTTTGGTTGTTTTTTTTTTCATTATCAGAGCAGATTTTTTTGTCTGTCTGCAGCACAGACAGCAGTAACAGCACATGACAATGATCCATGGCACTCTAGAACAAAAAATGTAAAAAAAAAGAGATCATTCTAGAAATTAAATGAAAGTTCAGGTGCTATTAGGTGAGATAGTCAGAAAACACCTTAAGAATGAAAACAAACATTGGAATATGGTAGCACTCATTTGGGAAAGGACACTGAATTAGACAAGCAATCCCAAAGGCAAATCTCAATGTCTGCTGCTTTCTGATTCGTCCACAGATAGTACTAGCAGCATCAGGACACACTTAAGCACACAGGAGTAAAGCCAGCTGTCTCCCAAGAACTATCCCCACTGCAATATCTATGGGTTCCTCCCTGCCATCCCCACCAAAACAATCTGCAATTCAAAAACTATATTTGCCCCTGAACTGTTTAATCTGCAAGCTCCAGCAATCTGCCTGCAGTGGGTGCACAGGCAACAGATGTTCAGAAACCGAGCTGGTACTTTGCACACATGAATGTGTGACTGGAGCAAGACAGAAAGGATGCACATTGCCTGGGAACATCTGATAAGGCCGTGCCCTTCGGAGCCTGCATAGCAGTGAAGGGGCAGGAGAGAGGCTTAGAAATAACCAGAAGCTTTCTTCTTCCATGAGTCACTCCTGCTTCAAGGAGCTGCAGCTTTGCTTATTAACCGGGCTAGTCAGCTAGATATTTAAATGATTCCCAAAAGTCATTAAGAGCTCAATCAGATATGCAGATAGCACAGGAATGCAGAGAGGGATTTATTAGCATAAACTATGTTTTAGAGAAAACCTACATATATTTTATATTTCAGAGTACAGGGGAATCTGATTTAACCGAGTTAAAGAGAAGAAGAAGAAGCTTAAGCAATTTAAGGGAGCACATTAAACATGGAAGGGAGTAAAAATATTAAATGAAAACATCAGCTATCTCAGGGATTAGGAATAAGAAAATATAATGTAAAAGCACTCTTCCTCTCTACTCTCTAAGCAACAGGCAGCTCCTTTAGATTTTCCTTGACTTTTCAGAGAGAAAATTTACACTCAAAGTCAAAGCACTGCTGAAAGTTGCATGCCTGATCAGGAGATTTCATAACCCTGCTATCCTCTGTCCCAGACTGAGACCGCAGATGTGAGTTGATGCAAGAAGTGAGGGGATGGGCAGACATAGAAAGCTTACCTTTATATTTACCTGGCCTCTACTCCAGAAGAGCCATGACACAGATTCTCCCTCAGCAAAATCTCAAAACCAATCCTCTGTAGAATGGTTTTTATAGGAAACATGGTGTGGCACGAAACCCACTGGATTTGGTACCAGAAGACAATACCAAAATAGAAGCAACACCAGAGTAGGAGCCATTTCAGAGACAGGCAGAGGATCACCTAACTTGTCTGAAGCTTTTCTGCTGGTTTGTAACTCACCTCACATCTCTGTACACCCAACCTAGCAGGTAGTTCCTGCTGTATTCTGCATGGAATCCAGCTTCTGGGATGGTGAAGTAGCAGACTCTGTGCAGGGGCTCATTCAGAGGAATCATACCCAGTATGTTGCATTCTTGCTGCTTCAGGTTAAAATCAGAGCCACTACCAGCAAATCTGCAAGACAAAATTTGATTCAGGGTGATTGGAAAGATGGGCTAAGCTTGGAATTTATAACAAAAGAAGGTAGCAGGCAAAAGTGGTGCTTCCAAAATTGTGTGGGAGATCATCTCTTTAGAAGCAAAAAGCAATCAGCAACTCACTTCCTAGCCCTGCTTTTCAGGAAAAACCGCAATGGTTTCTCACTAGAAGTCAGTAAACAGCATGACCTGAGGCTGGTCACTGAAACTCTTTATCCATCAGTTCCCCCATCCGTACATTGGGTCTTAAAGTATTTTATTTTCTTCTTTCCATCAAGGAATGGGAGCTGGCAGATTGAATGTGTTCATGCCCATGATACCTTTCGCAGAAAAAGACTGCCATAAAGAGGGCAAAACTGTAATGTGACTGCGATTAGAAACTGAAGTCCTCCCATGCAGTTATTTAATTAAACCATAAATACAAATGGATAAGTGTCTAATGAGCCAGCTCTACACAGCATATTTATATTCCTCTGAAAAAGAACAAAAAAGCTTAAACTGGTTGCAAAAAATAGTCTCTCTCTCAGCCTGGTTTTCCCTGCAATTAGGAATCAGGCTGCACAGTAGTTTCCTGACAGATTGGTTCATATTATGAAGATAATGAAGGCATCAAATTACTCTGCAGTCCTTCCCCCTGGAAGCAGGGAGGCTCTTGCAGACAGCGATTACCAGGGTTTTATTTGTGCCTGCACGTGTGTGTCATTTGTGAGCAGACAAGCCCCAGAGGCCTGTCAGCCAAGGCAGGATGACTCCAGCCATCGCTTCCTGGCAAACTCGGAGTGCTGCACTGACCTTCTGGCTGTGCACTTGTCAGGCTGCCAGAGCAAAGAGCCACAGCCTCTGAAAGGTGTTTTCTTCCTTCAGCACCCACAGAGATGCTCCAGATTGTTCTATGAGAATTTGCATGGGTACCAGAACCATTTAGTGATGCTAGGGCAGCATTTCTCTTGCTATGGTACACTCAGCTTTCCAGGAAGAAAGCCTAAAGCAACAGATCCAGCAAAGCATTTAACCAAGGAGCTGAGCAAGGTCACCTGCAGAAGTAATAATATACTTTGGCTGGATCACAGTCCTTTTGGATACTGGCTCTGGAATTTTTTCTACCTCTCTTTCCCTTCTACCTGTTTTAACCCCTTCTTTGTAGAGGTTCCTGGAACTCAGGTGGAGAAGGATAGAAGAGAGGAAAATATTTCCATCCTGAGCTGTTATTACTAAATATATAAATAGATTCTGAACAGGTAAAATTTCACTAAACTGGATCCAAATAGCTTTTTTTAAGCCACTATGGGCACCAATAAGCCAAAGAAAGCTTTTCAGTGCTTTAGTGCTCATAAAAATTTGTCAGGCTTTACCCTGCAATTGATTCACTTTTGGTAACATAAGTTAAGCTTTAAATCTATATTTAATATATAATCAAGCAGCCAAAATGGACTTTTAATATAGAACCCAGACCAGCTGTAGTGTCTTTATCTCAGAAAGCAGGAGGGCAAACAAAGCTACAGCCAGGGAAGTGATAGTCCTTCATTATTATCCTCCCTGATCGTACCCGACTTCTCATCTCCCCTATCAAATTTCTGGGCCTTTTTGATAAAAAAATTATTTAAGAGTGCACTCCACAGGAAGCACACAAAGGTTACAGATTGAGCAATTCCTGGGAACCCCTCCTTAAAAGGTGCAAACAGAAAAAAGGCCTGAGAACTGGGGCTGCACACAAGCATGCCAGGGTCAGACACTCTGGGAGAACTTTCTTCCCTTCATAGTCACCAACAGCACATTCTGCAGCAGAAACCCAAATGAGGGAGGGTTTTTGAGTCTCACTCTCTGGGCACTAATAGTGTTGCTCGTTTTCCTCACTCTCCCCCACTCCTGCATTGCAAAGCTTCTCAAAATGGCCCACTCCACACTGTTGAGTCAGGCTGAAGAAGATTGATCTTTAACTCTTTCTTACAAAAAAGGACTTGGGTTGGGGTTTGTTTGGAAGATTTTAATTGGTTTGGGTTTTTCCCCCTTATACTTTCTTCAGCAAAACAATTTTCCCTGTTGGCTGGGTTTTTCTTTTTCTTTAAACTGCTCACAGAATTTTTCTTTCCTGCTTTGCTAGGGCTACAGTTTCATGCTACAAATTTGGTGGGAATTCCAGTTTTAGAGATTCCTTTCTGAGTTCCTCTGCCTTGCAATGTATGATCCCCTCTGTGTGTTGCTGCAGTGGTCCATGACATCAGCCTGGCTGGAGAGCCGATCCACTGTAACAAGGAGCACACAGGACACACAAAAGCAGGATTTTTCTTTTTCCTCTGCAGTTGGATCAATTCGCTAAGATGTTTCACTGCACTGCTTTACAAAACCACATGGGCACCACGACAGGGACAGCTGCTGCAGGCTGGGAATGCCCCAGACTGTGATTCCAGCGAGTTCTGCAGATGCAAGCAGAGCTTGCCGTGATTGGGTCATGCCTCACTTCATACTTCTGCTAGTGAATCAGTGTAGTGTCTACAGATCAGCAATTTTATCTAATAATAAAACACAGCCATTTTGGTGAATCTAGGTTTTTCTTTTAGATGTCTCTTGTGGGACATCTTGGATTGAAGCTTCCCACAAGGATCAAGGAAATTTGAGGATTTGGTTTAGATGCATTTCATAGCCAGCTACAGAAGTGACATAGGATTCCACCCCCCTATGAAAGACAAATTGGATTTACGTCTAAATTCACTGTTTAGCCCTCTGTGATTGCTCCACAAATTAGCATGTTTTTCACTTGCACTAATAACCCACAAATCAACATGCAACAGGAATTTAGTGTTCAGGCTGGCACCTCCATCCATAATTTGCACTATCAAGGGGAAGAATAGGAGGAAAAGACCTAAAGGGCATATTTTGTGTATCTGGAAAAAAATGGACAGAAGGTTCTGCCAGTCATTCACAACTTTATTCCACATGGACCACGTCTCTGTTACAGGCCAGCAAACTACAGCACTCATATTCAATGAGCTGCATTCACAGATGCCGGTCCCTGAAAGCCAGATCAGCAGAAAGGCAAGGATTTTTGAGCTTATCTCTTACCTCTCATGCCAATTTCCCACCACTGCAATCTGCTTGCTGTCCCACTTGAAATTGGGTTACTTTACAAAGTTTCTACCTCAGAATAATGATTCAGTGTTCAAGTTAACACTTTGAGATACCAGGTGGCAACACTAAAATGTCCTTTCCTTGTGCTGCATAGTCCCCACCACAAATGTATGAGAAAAAAGTATTTTTCCCTCTAATGAGAAAAGGGGTTTAATTATAGATTATTATGTTGCAGAGGAGCTTTGTTACAGTTTGAGCTTTGCCAGATTCAGCCTGGACTCTTTAGTTATATAATTTCACAAGATGTGACAATTTCAACACTTCCCATACCCCAAGCAAGACCTCCTAACCTGATATTCACAGTGGAGTGGAGCTTGCTTAGCTGTTGAAGCTTTTCACAGGTTTTTGTTTTGGTTTGATTTTTAAAGCATATTTTAAAGCTTTGCCTTGAAGTACCTTGGAAATGGGTCGACCTGCGAGTCAGGGTGGTGGCTCAGAGTTTTCCAGTTCGAGCCAAATCATTTTCTAAAAGATATAAGCCATGATGACCAGAAATGTACATAGGGAATTAGTAACATGGGATTTTCTCAGGTGAACTTGGATTTGGGAGACCTCAATTTTTAGGTTACTAATTTCAAATATTTTAAAATAACCTAGTTGCTTAAAAAGAGCTATTTTATGCCAGTTTCTGAAAGGCATCCCACTCCAAGAACCGAAAAAATGAGTGAGTACCCAAAATCACTATGCGTTTTTTAGAATCTTAGAACAAATATGGAGGAGGTTTTATTTTCTTTTTGGATGTAAGTAGTACTTATGGCCCATATATTTGTATTTCCTATGGTTCCTCTCAATGCACCTGTCCCTGCAAGGTATTTTGCTTTCCCAGCTCCAGCAGCTTCCGCACACCGTACCAGGGCTGTTTCAGGCCAGGCATATTCATGAAAAGGTCTGTCAGGTTCTTGGGAGTAACGCATGGAGGGGTTTTTGCAATGTGCCTAATAGGATCTATTACATATAAAACAATGAAATTCACTTCAGCTGAAATAAAATAAGAAAAGCTTATCCCTGAGGTTCAACACCAAAACAGGTTAGGAGGACAAAAACACAAGAAAACCCCCAAAACGAAACAGCAAAAATTACTTTCTTGGTCTTGCTGTTTACACATAACCAGCACAAGACTGCTCACACTTTATCTGAGACTTTCTGAGAGAGCTGAGCACTCAATCATCATACATTGCATATAGTCTAGCATTAACTCCTCTCCTAGGTGGATGATTAAAATGTAGAAAGGCCATTTAATTAGGACCTCATGTCATGCCTTATAACTTGCAGTCATCATCTGGTAGCTACCAGACAAAGCCACAAATATGCATACACATCCACCCACACACTGGTTCCTGTCACCCCCCCAGGAACAGAAGTTCCTCTTAAGCAATTGTATCTGTGTGCCCCCTAATTCTGATCTCTTGAGCATTTGATGCTTTCGCTCTGGGGTCTACACAATCCTGCTCTAATTTTGCCAGGGGCCTTTGTGTCAAAGGTCTGAGCTATGTGAAAGGTGATTTAGCAGAGATGGTGTCAGTGATTATTTTCAAAGGAACTGCTGCAGCCCCACCACGAGGGACACTGCAGCCTCCAGATAGGGGGCCCTTATCATATTTTATATTCTCAGATAAGATTATGTTTTCTTTTTTCATCCTCCTTCCTGAATGTTCTTGATAACAATTGGGGGCCAGTTTAATCACGGAGGTTGAAATAACCAAAAGAGTTCCTGGTGTAGTGGTGGGGAGGCCAGGGAACAGGGCCAGGTGTGTGGGGAGGAGGGAGAAGCCTCACTGGACAGAAAAGTTGGGTAAGAGCAACTAAGAAATAAAGCCAGCCGAAATGGGGTTATTTCAAAGGGAACAGCTGTTAAACTGCAACGAAACAAAAAGCACATGCAGACAATGTTCTTGTGGTCACCCGTCAAAAACAAAACAAATTGTTCATGCGCCTATTCTGTGGTCTAAACAAATTAGAGTGAAAACGGGATGAGGACAGGAGGATGGATGACCTCAAAACAATGGGGACAGGCCCTATGTGAAACAGCCCTTTCTGTTGGTGGTAGAGGGTTTCTAAATATTAATATCTTTACGATAAGATGAACCAACTCTGACCCCTGGGGTTTGATTCTACTTGGGCTGAGCATCAGAGACCAAAGAGAGCAGTGAGTGCCATGTGTTACTGCCCCAAAAAAGGATTCAGATTTGGCATCAGAGGGGTGCAAGGAGCTCTGTAGCTCTGGCCAAGACTGTCCATTCCAGGACAACACAGTAATGTTACAGCATGGTGAATTCCCTGGCATATGTCCAGGGGTGTTAAAAGCCCAGTCAGTACTTGAATGAGACATTTTAAGAAACACACATCTGAACTCCTCCACAATGACACCATGTCCTCCAAGTC
Source organism: Pycnonotus jocosus (assembly GCA_013400435.1). Lineage (NCBI taxonomy): Eukaryota > Metazoa > Chordata > Aves > Passeriformes > Pycnonotidae > Pycnonotus > Pycnonotus jocosus. The sequence continues at coordinate 403,077 of VWYP01010905.1, read as the reverse complement.
TGGTCTGAATCAGTACCTAAATGTTGCATCAGAAGGTGCTAGGCTTAGACAGTGGCAGTTGAGGGGCAGAGGGTGATGGGGGAGATAACATATTTCAGATGGGTTATAAATCAGAACTGTTCATCGCCTGTTGCTGTTTAGCATTCCCCCTCCCATCTTTCTCCATTGCAAAAAACTGGAAAATCCCCTTGTGCCTTGGTAGCACTACACCCAAACAACCCCTCAATCACCAGTGTCTCTTGTGTCAGTGCCAATATCCCCACATGCCAAACCACAGGGGACTGTTGGCCCATCCCTGTGCAAAAGGAAAATGTTCTGTCCTTATGGACTGTTTGCAGTGAGAGGCAAAGCGTATCTAAGACACCAAAGAACCTCTCAGGGCATGTCCTACTATCCTGAGCTTGGAATGAGTCCCCAGGGGCAGCCTGGACAAGAAGAAACCATTGAGACACTACTACCATAATATGACAGTGGTAGGGACTGGGTCAGCAAGAGCCATTCTGGCCATTGTCCCTGGTCAGACCTAACAAAAATTGTGTTTCCTACTGCAACATTGGAGGCGCCTAGAATCGCCCAGGGACAAGGTCACACATGAGGCTCCCAAACATGGATGGGTTGTAGGAGCCCATTGTCCAGGTTTTGGCCACTGATGTCAGAGCTCTGTTCTCTCCTGAGCCCAGCCTTTGAGGCTGGAACCAAACCTTGGACCTACCTTCCTCCAATGACAACCAGTTCCAACCGAGCTGCCCAAGCAGAGCACTTGGACTCCAAGACACTCCCATGCAGAGTTCAAAACCAGGCTTGTGTGACTGTGAGGCAGTGTATGGCAGCTTAGCACAGAGTTCCTGGTAATAAACTCTATTTGAAGACTCTCAGTGAAAAGTGTGTTCCTAATAGAGGATAACATTTCACGGTCATTATGCAATACATTTAACTTTAAAAGGAACAAAAACGCTGAGAAAGTAATTTTTTGAAAAGGACTCTCGGATTTCATTACTATGGGTCAAGTGCCTGGGGAGAAGAATTAAAGAAAAACATGAACTTGTGCACAAATTAATTAAAGATATTTCCACTAATAAATTGTCCCCATATCCCAAAGGCAGAGCATTCAGTTTGCAAAATGGGGTAATATTCAAGTTGTGGTTTTCTCCACCAGGCAAGTGGTTCAGCAACATTTAAAATCAAATGGACAGAGCTGCTGATGTGGAGTTTGGGAATGGGAGGTGGTTTGCTTTCTATTTCAGCCTATATAAAATTTAAGGTATTTTAGTGCATTTTTAAGAAAAAGAAAAAAAAAAAAAGCCTTGTTATCCCCCAAGACTATGATGATCATTTAAATTCTTATTTTTCCTTGATGCAGCCAGATTCTCCAAACAAGATCTCCTACTCCACATTCTTCCGCCAAAATTGTGAAGGACTGTTCCTTTTGATGCAAAGGCAGTGCCAGTTGCTGTAACATGAAGAAATTGCAGCACAAAGAGAAAGAAAATAAAACAAAACTCACAGAAGGAAAAACAGAATTCACTGTCAGCAGCTTTGAGGAACAGGCCAAATACAGCCTAGTGTTAGTGACCTCCTTCCAGCTGCAGGAGCAGCTACACAAGAGGGGCTGTATTTAAGCAGCTCAGAGCAACAGTGGGATGACAGCTGAGCACCCTGGGTCTAAGCTGTTTTCAATACATGGTCAAAGCTTCTTGCTTGTCTTGAGAGGCTTAATAACATATAGATCCATTGTCTGGGCAAGGCACCCTCAGCAGAAAGTCCCGGGCTGTGCTGAAGCCAGGATGCATCACTGCATGGAAATTGTTGGCTTGTGAGGTGATTGGCACAAGGGGTAACAGCTGAGTGCTCTGACATGTCTTCTCATTTTTCCCTGTAATCACCAAAGAAAACTGAAGCTGAACTTGATTTTCTTTTATTCCTATGACACTCTCCCATTTTGTGGTGTTTTTCACTTGGAGGAAAGGGAAGTGGGAAGATTCGGAATCCTTTAGCAGCACATCTTCTGCAAAGACCACCACTGTCTTAGATCACTGCTGGCCTAGTGACAGATGGGAAGAATTTGGTATCCAAAGTAGGCAACCAACAAATCAAAAGAATAAGTCTCTCAGAGAAACAAATACAGCTAAACACTCCTGTCCTAAGAGTTGGGAGAGTTTATTTGGTTTGTATTGACCTGGTCCCACTTAAACAATCCCATTCTCACACTGATGAGGGGCTGAAATGGAAGGAAACAGCTTCATCTCCTCTTTTCCTTTTATTTTTTTGCCCCTTCTCCTCCCCACCACTTAAATTTCACAGGCACCTGAATCTGATCACAACTTCCTCTGTCCAGTGTAAAGTTTAGTCTAAGAGAGTGCACATACCACAATACGTTGGGATAATATTAATGTATAGTATTTGAAGCCCCAGGGCCTGTATGTTTCATTAATTTCCTCCCCATTAAAGCAAAATGAGGATATCCTGTAGAGAATTGCAGTGAACCATTCGGACTGTGAAACTCATCCTGACCCTGCTAAGAAAAACAGATAGAAGAGGAAAGAGCAGCTGATCTCAATGTAGAGCCACCCAAACGAAACACAGGGACTCCTTGCTCAGCCCTCTCTGCACCACCACCATGCAAATACTTAGCTTAACAGGATGTGAAGAGCTGGTCAGTAAGCGTTAAAAAAATACACACTGATTTTTATTTGTTTAAAACACAAAACATTTCCCCTACATTCTTTGCAGTGCATTAACCTCAGGCACAATTTTCATTCTGGGATTGAGCAAGCCAGGGACCTGGGTTGCACACAAATAATTCAGATTACTGCATCTGTTTGTGTGTGGTAGAAGCCTGCATACCGATCCTTGTTCATTTACCCAGTGCATCCAAGCTCTGCCAAACCCTTGAGGGCTGCCATCCTAAAGGAAGCATCTCTTCCAGGACAACTGGCCATTGTAGTGATGAATGCCAGCCCATAAATGGCTGTCAGCTTTAGGACAAATCCAGCGGAACCCAAGGCCTTTGAAAGCACAATGATATATCCACTCTACTCTGTTAACATCCTGGTTCTGGTGTTGTTCCTCACCTAAAACCCCTGACCCTTCTGTCCAGTAACCTTGGTCCTCACACCCTACACCACAGCTTACCTATCCCCCCCAGCTCACTTAGCAACGAATAAAGGAGAAAAGTTCTCCCTTTGGACTTGAAAACCCAGGTGTAACCACATGGATTTCATAAGCAGGAATGGTTGCTTTGCAGAGGACAAGGGCAGGCATTCAGCCAAGGTTCAAGTTCTACCAGTTCCTTTTTTTCAGCTTTTTCGACCAGGTCTGCCCAAATGCCTGAGCTCCACTGCTCCATGGCAGCTGCCGAGACACACGAGGTGGAAGGCAGAGCTGTGACCCCTCTGAATATCACTGAACAAGTGAAGGGACCCAAACAGAGCTTGCTGCCTTCATTTTTTGGCAGGCATCTACCTTGCTCTGCAGGTTTTCCTATTTGTCCAGCAATCTTCATGTCATGCCTGAAGTGATCCCCAGGAAGGCAGGGTGAAGCCCGGGGACCAGCCCTGCTCAAGGTACCTGCCACAGACTGCACAGCCAAAGAATTTGCACATAAACTTTCAGTTGTTCAGGGAAACCAAGCACCTAGATTGGTCTAAATTACCTTCCACTGACATGAGACATGCTTCAAAAACACAACTGGGAAATTAATTTCCTCTTTGTAGCCCCTTCCAACACCAATCCTTTGAAGACCTAATTTCAGCCCCAAGTAATGGCACTGCCCTGGTCCCAAGGCTGCAGGTTAAAAAGCATATTTTGGAGGCAGTGTGTCCTGCCCTAGGGGAAGGAGGCAGTTTGATTTACCCTGGACAAGTCACTCCAGGTTGCTAACAGACCTGCATGGTCAGGCTGCAGAGGATGCCCTGCCTGTGTCTGAGAGACCACATCAGGTTTGTGAGACATGATATGAGGTGAACCCAGATAGGGGCAAATCTCAGAGGACTAGGAAGGTGTCCTTGCCCTCCCTACAAAAAAAAAAAACCCAAAAACCCAAAACCCAAACAAAAAACCCCCAATAAAAAACAAACACCCCCCCCTCCCCCCCCCCTCCAAAAAAAAAACACAAAAAACCCCACCAAAACAACAACAACAAAAAAACAACAATAACAAAAGCAAGAACAATTCCTCTCCATGCACCTGCCTGTGCATCAGGGTACAAGTCCCAGACAACTTGACCTCTTTATAACTTCTGCAAAGGTGCTTAGACTCAGGGGCACAGAGGTGACAATATTGCAGGGTAACATGTCCCTCCAAAGCAATAGCCAGTTAAAATTATCCCCAGCATGCACCCCCATGAGACAAGAGTTATGTTTCATGGAATGATTAGGGAATTTAGTTCACTACCCTCCAAAAGCTTAGTCCAGCACCTCACTTGCTCCTCACAAAGCATAACTCAAACTGATGGTCTTGACTTGCAAACCCATTGCCAATGCAGCTCCCCTGCCAGAGGCACAAAAGAATTATCCATTTGTATTTGCTTGAACTTTAAAAGTAAATCCCATTCCAGATAAACTCTCATTCCTTTATTTCCCAGCTCAGTTATCATTTACTTCTCCTCAGCTTTCTACCAGCTCCTTCCAACAAATCCTAGCATATTCTTCTCCCATTTCGATCCACATCTGCCCTTTGCCAGCAACCTTCTTCCTCCTCCTACCCCAGAAGCATCTTACTCTTATCCATTGTCCAGCACACAATTCAAACACTTCCCTAAATTAGAGCTGGGTCTAAAGAACAAAGGTCAAATCCACATGTTGTGATGTTTCTGTAGCATTTGGTTCCCAGGCAGCCACTTGGGCCTGTTTCTGCTTCCAGGACCCTAAACAGCATGAAGAATGTGACCTCTGGGCATTACAGGAATGCATAAAATAATTAATCACAAAAGGCTCCAAGCACGACATATATGCCTGCGGTCCCATTTGCACCATTTAAGATCTGAAACAAGGACTTTTATGCTCATATTGGCTTGTACAGTGCCAAGCTCCCATTTGAGACCGTGAATGTATCATTTTCCCATTCTGCACAGACTAAGCCTTCAGCCATCTCTCATCAGGGTGAGGGGCACAGTCATGATATAATATGCAATGGTCTGATGATCAGTAGTATTTCTTAATAAAAAGCACATATTAAAAAAACCCAGCACTAAAAAAACACAGCCCTCAGCTCATATTTGAATAAGGAGGAGGGAAGAAGGTGTGGGGGGAAATTGTCTTAATTAAAATTCTCCCTTTCATCCTGGTAATTACATTCAAACAGGCAACAGCAGCAGCATTGCTGTTTGTCACCATGCCAAAAAAAGAAATTGATTTGATCACTGGGACATTGTGTTGCATAAAATAAAATTCTTAAAAATCTGCCAGCTTTTTTTTTTTTTTTTTAACTGTAATTACTTCTAGAACACGGAAAAGAAGGGTGAAAACAGAAAAAAAAAAAAAAAAAGAAAAGAAAAGAAAAGGAGAGGGAGAAGGAGGAAGAAGCAGACCCTGTGGCAGATAATATGCCAGTAATGATGGAAACACCTGTAAGCCAGTGGAGATCTAGCAGCTATCAGCTCTGGCTGCATTCCATATCCATTAGCTACAAGAAGCAGCTTGGGCTCCAGGAAAAGAGGGTGTTAGCTCTGACAACTGGTGAAAAGCTGATGAAAACGTACCAAAGGGCCAGTCACAGCATTGCCATTTGATAAAGAGGGAAAAAAAAAAAAAAAAGAGACAGAGGAAAGGGAGAAGGGAAGAAAAAAGCCAGGAGTAAATCAGACTAATTAATGGCTTTGCTCATTTATCAGGGGCAAATGCTAATTATTCTTTTTAATCAGTTTTCTGCCACGGTTGCTCATTCTCTCTGATTTTTTTTTTTCCCCTGCTTGCTCTGCTTAGTGAGAGAGTCTGGAGAAAAGCAATCCAAATCTCTGGCTTACAAATAAGGAAAGCACAAGAGAAAATGAAAGAATGGATAAAACTGTTCTATGAAATCCTACCAAGCTTGTCCCCATGTAGAAACTCCCAGAATCCTTGCTGGTCTCCTACCTCTTTTCATGACCTAGTAGGTAAAAACCAAAATGCAAGAGCAGTATTTGACAGAGGCTAAAGATCCTGCAGACAGCTTTTAAAGCCAACCTTTCAAACTCTGAACTGCTGCTCTTATAAAGCACATTGCTGTCCCTTATTATTCAGCAACACCTGCATGGACAGCTTTTGTTCATGTGAATCTGCAAGCAACACTCTGTGGCAAACCCAAGAGCTTCTGTGAGTGAGTACCAGTGTTTAACTTTCTCTTCTGTTGTTTTATCCACGATGCGCAGGGCAGGGCTCCCAAAAGCAGTAAGAAATGATGGTTGCACATCGCAACAATGGCTGCACATCTCCAGGCACCTCAAGAGCTTGGCTTTGAGAAGGCAGTGAACACACCACCTTCTCAAGCCTTTTCCAGCTGGTTACCCAAAAAAGCCACTAATTGCCACCATAAATCTTCATCCTATTCATCAAGTGGTGAGCACAAACTTGGGGTTTTGGTGACCAAATAGTCCATAAACACAGGGACTGAATCTGAAACAAACCCACAGACTTAAAAAAAAATCAACAAAACTACCCAGCAAATTGTCAAAAGAAGAAAATCAAAAGCCTACATGCAGGAGCAAAGGCCAGACTGCAATCAAATCCCAACAGAACAAGACTCAATTCATGGCTGCCTGTTTGGACTAAGATGCGATGAGCACCCACGAAGAAACAAAGGTAAACCATGACTGCCAGACATGACAGACTGTATTTGCAAGTGTGTGTGAGCAGCATGGCTCAACCAACACAGCCATGACCTGAGATCATAGTTTTCTTTGACTTTAATTTGCAGAAGGAAACAAGTTGCTCACCCCAGTGAGCCAGGTGTATCAGCCTAACCACCCCTACCATATAAGAGCAATGCTCCCCACAGCAGCAGGATCTGGAGGTGAACTGTAAAAGGAAACCCTGTCAGCAGAGCAGCTTTCTTCAGTCACAGTTTAAAGGTCTCCAGTAAGAATTTAATTCAACAATCCAGTTACCACACGGTAAATCCCCTGAGTACTAGATGTGTGTCTTGATAGCTGCTAAACCTCAGCAAACAAGACTTTAATCATCCATTGGTAATTAATTAGCAAACAAGAACTAATTGCAACTAGATAGTTTCTTAGATTCAAGACAGTTGTTTTACATTAATTAAATATAGAAGTCTGTGAGCTACACAAATACATTCAAACCAACATACATGCAGGTTTCCAAAATGCATTTGGTTCCTAATTAAACAGATCCCATTAAAATTGCTCAAAGGAAGTAAATTTCAGGGTGGTGCCAAGACTGGCACCTGTGACAGGTGCCCACAAGCACAGATACACTCATCCAGCTGAAAAAAGAACACCACAAAAAGGGATAAGCAAGCTCAGGAACTCAGAAGCCAGAGCCCACCACTCAGTGAAAGGCTGAAAAAGCAAGAAATGATAAATGAATGAGGAATTTGGACTCTACTACTCTTGTAATCTGTTCTATGCAAAATTACTTCTGGAAAAATCGTTTGCCTGGATTTGATGCCAATCCTAATGGCATGAAGTCAGACTTCTGTCACCAGTTTTGAAAAGAACCAAAGCTTTTACCCTGTGTTTCCAGATCTCACTTTATAACCCCTTAAAACAACCAAAACCTTGGACCACAAAGTCGTATTAAAACAAAAGAAATCAAAGCCCCAGTTTAGCATTACCACACCAAAGATTTCATGTAATCAAATGAAAATTTGTGTCTCTTGGTCCCCCAGGTTGATCTGAATTACAGGTTTTATAGACCCCTTTGTCTGTCTTTGAGGACTCTGGGACCTTCCTCTCCCAGCTATGCCACACACTTGCCAGGCAATATTTACCAGCAATTGTATGTGATGCCCTAGCAGCCATTTATAACGATAATTTGTAAGATTTGTTAAGATGCTGGGGTTATGTCAGCATATCCTAAGAGGGAAAGATCATTTTGAGTGCAGGCAGGTTACAGAGAAAATTACCTTGCATGGCTCAGATGTCTGGGGCTGCAGTGCGCAGAAATTCATGGGCAGGGAAAGACAAGGAAGGACAGATGACTCCTCACTGAAGAGGTATAAAAGAGAGGGATGAAGCCAGACAGATGAAATTCAACAACTGTGATGTAAACACACAACAGGAAAGCAGTAACCAAGTGGTCTGGGATCCAAGTCCCAGATGCTGCAGCTCTTTGCTGCGGAGAGACTCTGTCCCCTTGGCATGGCCTTCTCAGACACTGCATGGTTGCGAGATAATTTCATCCAAATGTGCAAATATGCAAAACAGACTGTCCAAAGGGCTTGAGCTGAAATGCATTAATGACTATGACATCCCAAACTCCCCCTGCGCAGCTCAAACAACAGAACCTTGCTGCCCAAACTCCTCAAAGGGGCTGGCACGCAACTCCTTTTTCATATCAGAGCATGGGGGAGGCAAAAGCTCTACAAAGCAAACTCTTATATGTTCACATTTACCCACCCAGCAAGGGCTGGACTTGAACGGAAGTGGAGGGACAGAGGGCGAGGTTTTTCATCTCAACTAGCAGATTTCATCTCACTCAGCAGCCTCTTAGCCCTGCAGCACCCCTGTATCTGTCCAAAACACATGCACTGAGCATGTGTTTACAAACACACCATTTATATGTGAGTGTCACATGCTCCCAGACAGCATGCCAGGAGAGAGATTTAAACAAAAAATATGTCTTTCTCTATATACTGTATGTTCCCCACGTCTATTCATTTCATTCTGCTTTATCTATCAAAAATACATTAACCCAAAAGCCTGTTTCCATCAAAGTCTCGATCCCATGAACATTTAAAATAAGCCTTATCTTATTACTGGTGCATTAACAACAGAAATCTACTGTCAATCATCTCCTTTTCTCTGTTTCTTTTTCCTCTCCCCTCAAAACAGCTTTGCAGAGCACAATTGAGACCTCACAGGGGTTCTGGCAGACACAAACACACACAGGCACCAACAAGCACAACCCACCCTTGCTGCAGTGGAAAGTATCATGGAAAAAACTGATGGTTTGACCAGGGTCAGGATGCACACATGGAAAAGGAAACAGAGCAGCATCAGGTAGCACTCACCCAAACTGGGAAGGAGCTCACACAAATTTCTACAGACACGTCCCTTCATGCAGAGCCTCATGGCAGATGATCTCAAAGCAATTTTCAAGAAGTTTGCACAGGAGAAATTAATCACTTGAAAAATCTAAGGTCATAGAGGTCACCTGCACTTCTAACTCCATTGTATCTCTTGTTTTATTGCAACAATCTTTTTCCCTTGCCATCTTTAGTTCACTACTTTTTCCCTTTGCATCGTCTTCTCAACATCATGTGTGTAAATTTTAAATTATTCTTATTAAGATATTTGCATCAAATTCAGGCATCATCTAAGTATTTTGGCAGACATGTTTGTTTGAGCTTTTAAAATTAAAAGGTTGTAGTTTACTTATGGAAAAGAGTAATCATTTTCTACAGTGAATTTCTGGGGCACAGCAAACTCTGCAGTGGACTGCAATTCCATGCCTCTGGGGCAATTAAAATATCCACCTTAAATTTGCAGCAATGTGTTTTCCTTCTCTTGCAATTTTTTTTGCTTTCTAATTAGAAGTTTTAATTCTGCAATGAATGTCATGAAGAGACTGAGCCAAAAATAACACAGCCTGTTCCAAAGGCCCTTTGAAAAGCTTTTATTTTTAAAAGCCAGAACAAGACAGACAATCCAAGAGTGATAAATCTAAGGTTTCTGAAAAGAGCTGAGGAGCAGGAGGGCAAAGAGACAGCTAGGGATGAACAGCACACATAATGCAGCTCATAGTAAAAACAAACAACTTCTTGTACACAAAACAACTGCACAAGTAAGTTTCTACCAGACATCTTACAAAGCCTTGTTACAATCCAAAATAGTCATCACTGAGGACTTTCACACTCAAGACCTGATCTTCTCTAACATCAGAAGCCCCTGGACTGGGTTTCCCATCCTATTTCTCCAGATGTAGGCAAAAGCTCAAACTTTGAATGTCTTTCCCTGAGGTCTGTCCCCTGAGCCATATGGGAGAGTACATTTCCTCCAGCCATGAAAAGGAATACTGTGCTGGAAATGTGGCGCTGGGACTCTCATGTCCCTCCAGTCAAATGAGTGCAGTGAAACCACTGTACATGGTCAATAGCTTCCTGGCCATTTATGTCAGATCAGTTTTATCTTCACAGGCCCAGCACAGAGAATCCACCACAGCCAGAGCACCACCACAGATGTTCAGGACTGTCCCACCCTGTGCACAGCTGGAAGCTGGAACCAGACTACAATGCCTCTAAAAGAGTTTTATTGCACCTTCTGTTCACACCTTTTTCAGCAATATATCTGTTGTATGCCCTCAGTTTCAGGAAACATCTGATCTTTGGGTCAAAACTCCCACTATAGGAGACTAACACAAAGAAGCAGCATTAAAAACACTATCTAAGGATAATGTTCTTTCAAGCTATAGGAATTTCAGGGTGAACAAACCTGATTTTAACTGTGGCTGCACATGGTCTAACAGAGATTCATAGATATTCTCAGATATTGGGAAACCATCTAGCACCAACCTCTGCTGAAAGAAAAGTTATTTCAAAGCCAGTGACTTTATCCAGGTTGGTCCTGAAAAATTTGCAATAGAGATTCCAGAATCTGAAATGACAGCCTGGGCCAACCTACATGCCTTTCTAGACTGACGCATTGTCCTTTCTATCAAGTGTACTGAGGGGGAGAGACAAGGTTAAATTGTGTGAAATAGTTTAACAGGTCACTGCTGGAGATGGAAAAACATTTAAGTGTTTCTCTGAAATACTGTTTATTATATCACATAAACTTGCATTCAGATAAACTTGTCTACAGCATCAATCAAGTCACAGCCAGAAGTCCAAGGCAGAATTAAAATCAGGTTACATCTTATAGATTCTGAGAAAATAGAAGAATGAGCTGTAAGTCTTCCAAAAACACTGCACAGGGACACAAGATTTTAACCAGGAAAACACATCAGATATTTATGCATATTAGGTGTTTATTTTTCAATAAGGTACACGTGCCTAGACCATGGCAGGAAGTTAGAAAACTGTGCACATCAGGTCTTTCACCCACTGGTTATATGAATGTCATTCACGATCAGGTCTCTGCGGAAGATAAACAGATTAAAGAGAGATGTGGACAATATCAGAGTTTTGCATTGCTTCTGCCTCTTTGCATTGCTCTGCTCCTGGTGCTGTAAGAAACAAAACCTCTTGACCAGAAGCATGTCAGAAAAAACAGAGAAGGAAGAAAAAGCATGGGTCACAAGCCAGGAGGCAGAGAACAGTGCAAATCAAAGACATCTACACCAAAATGTTTAAAGATGGGTATTCTTAAGACTATGGGACACCCAGGGCAATTTTTCAGGTGTCTGAAGGCAACAGACACAAAGTAGCTGAAACTAAGACCAAAAAGACACGAGATCCACTTATCTGGCAGAAAATATTCTACATGCAGGCCAGAGAGACTTGCTAAGGGGACTGCAGGATGGCCAAATCACTGGGCTTCTTTTCCTCACTCCAACACTTGTAAAGTTTCAGAACCCACAAAGTCAACCAGTAGGTTTGGAACTATGCATGGTGCAGGGAGAAGGGCTTAAAGGCTAATCACAAATTGTATTATTCTTTGATACAGTACAACACCATGGTCAAATTGACAAAAAAACATGGGCACAAGCTCTAAGCCAGTATTTTTTGGTAGAGCCATCCCTGCTCTGTTTTTGCAGTAGATCATCCCAAGGTTTCACACACACCAAAAGACAATACCCAAATGTATTCAGTGGTCTGTGCTCATATTCTACCTTTGTTAGATGTCTTCCCTTCATTTTTCCCTTCCTTTGCAGGAATACCAGACTTTACTGTGTATGTAAGGAGAGGTTAAGAGACTATTGAAGAGAGTATGCCCCATAAAATAAGAGGTTAAATCCCTGTAATTCAGGGGGAAATGGCCTAACTCTGTTGGACCAAGGTCACTCCTGCAGCCATAACAAATAAGCTATAACAGTTTGGTTTGGGCTGTCAGTGGCATGCTGTGGGTACATTCCTACTCCTGAAGCTAGCCATAAAACTCACACTGACTGTTTTAAGAGTAGGTTTAGGTTACTGCTTCTGAAAATCCCATTCATGGGATACCACCTTTACCTTCAAAAGGTAGTGAGAATAATGATTCAACCTATGTATGCAACACAGAGTGGACAGCTAAGAGCAAAAGGGATATATGCAGCACTCATTTCTATGTTCAAGCTTTTAGAGCACAAAGTACTATCTTGGCTGTTATCTAAAGGTCACTTACACTGACTAGAGATTCAGATGAACAAGAGGCAGTTGATATGGGGAACTCTCCCTTTGCACATTTTATAACATTGCCTGATAGAATTAAGAAGTAAGAGGATAGCAAGACCATGTGCTATCCCCCAACAGCCCCAAAACCCCAGTGTTACTCTTAGGTAGCTCACAGACCCAGACTGCAAAAGCAAAGAGCAAGTAACAAAATAGGAGCATTTAGTGACAAAATGAAGCCATAAACCTGTGACGAACAACAACTTCATGGCCATACCAAAGAGTTTACTGATAAAAATTGTTGGTGAAACAAAGGGAGAGGGAAGCGGCAAGGATGGGGTAACGGTAACTTCTTCTGCATGGGAGAACCAACGAATTTACCACTCAAATATCTGCAAACTCAGAGTGGAAAGACCACTTCCCTTGCATTTGAGGTACAATCATGCATTTCCCTTCAGGCTATGATACTATAAAAGCCCAGTGTACTTCTTGCACGGCACACTGTGCCCTGGCTGAAGGGCTGTCTTCTGAAAAGATGAAAACATTAAATGCTGGGTATTTTCCATGAAATATCCCTAACCCCAGGTGTTTGAGATGCAATCTAATTCTGCAGCACCATCGGGACAAAAGTACATATAACCTCTACTTTCTGTTTTGTGAGCAATCAGAACATCAAGACATCATTTGAGCAGTCACATTTACTAGAAGAAAATGCTACAGGAGAGCATAGGCCTGAGCCTCCTTAGGGTGGGTGAGAGGACAGCATGCTGCTGCTTAAGGCACTAATCCATGGGCATGGTTAAAAGGATAGCCCTATAACAGATTATTGCCCTCATCAAGTTAGAGTGGTAACTTACCCTCACCATCCCCAAGGTTTTGGAATGAACATTTTCAGATGCATACCCCATGTCACTATCTGGGGTCCACACCAGCACCATGCATTATTTCCCATTCCTACAGATGAGCCCCTCACTTAACATACTGCACTCAGTGAATTTCCCACACGGCTCCTTAAGGCAACCTTGTGTCTCTGCTCCTCCTTGGAAAGACAGCTGCAGGGTAAGAATTCCAAGTCCCAGTTTCACGCTTTTTGTTTCAGAGTATCATAATTTCCCATCCTGAGCTGGGTTCAGGGAGATAAAGGCCATCAGTATGTCTGCAGAACAGGCTCGCTCTGTTTGCCCCATGCCCTAGCCAATACAGACTGTCGACTTTTAATGGAGCACTCAGGTTTCCATGATGCCAGCCGCAGATAGCACAGCCCAGCAGCAAACAAATTCAGTCTCTGGGGGCTGCTCAAATTCTCTTCCTATTTGTTAGTTTACCTGTAAAATACAGTTGGGCTAATTCTTGCTAGTGTGGTTGTAAAGATATGTTTCCCTCCTCTTTGGAGCAAGTAGGGGGGAAAACCAAGCAAGTGCAGCAGTCCTAATGGAGTAAGAGAGCATTTCCCATGGCTTAGGAAACAGCAGGCATTTTTTGCTGGGGATAGTTTGCTGAATATTCTGTGCAGAGGTGAAGTTGTGCAACACTTTATAATAACTAAGACCCATTCACTACACACAAAGGTGCAGGAGGCATCCTAATATCTCCATGTTCAGATCAGCTGAAATAAAATAGCCCCTCATGATGTCAGCTGTTGAATTTATTATATGCTTATTACAAGGCCAAGAAAGGAGAAGGAATTATCAGCAAATTTGATTTTTAAATGTTAATGAAAACACTTTCATCACACCTGAAAGCATCATGATACTGAAATGGACCACAATGCTAACCTGCAATTCAAATCTCCACTTATTCCATAGTGAAAATTACCCTGAATGTCCTCTTGGACTGCTAGGATTCATCCTTGTCAACAAAATGTTGTTTAATTAAACTGCAAAATTTGCTGCTTCCTAGCCCTGAAAGCCTTACAGGCTGTGATTCAGACATGAGCCATGAAAAAGAAAAGCTGCAGGGCTCAAAATGGGTCCAGGATGTGCTTGGATGCTTGGCACCCAAGTGTTTGATGACAGCTCTGATTTAGGGCTGCAAGTGCAGAATACTTAAACCATGCTGTGAACACAGACTTGCAGGTCAAGATTAAAATGCACCTACAGAACAAAGATAACTTGGGTATCACCTGTGTACAGTGTATTTTGTACCAAAGTAGTCCACATTCCTAAGCATTCTCTTACACACTTAAAACTTAAATTTTTCTAAGAAAAATGGATTCTAGCAAAACTCAAAAATAAACACATGCCTTGGAGCAGCAGGCTAGACACAGGTCCAGTTTTGCAGCTGAGGCCAAATAAAAGCAGCGTGAATAACTCTGAAAATATCACCTAGAATATAGGTGTAGGTAGCTTGATTTAGAAAAAACTTTTGACAGCTTTCCACAAGATATTTGCATAAGCAATCTAGGGAAAAGTCACCTAGAGAAACTCATTATAGGCTGAGCAGGAGACTGTTTGGAGAACATTTAGAGAATAGTTATCAATGGTATGCTGTTTGGGAGGGTCACATTAGCATGGTTCACAGAAGCCTGTCGTTGAGCTAATTCTATTCAATATTTTCATTAACAATCTCAATGATTCAATGGATCAGTTGAGAATGAATATGCTGGAGGAACAAACTAGAATTTGAACCCAGATAACTGGGACAGTAGTCCAGTAGTCCAAAAAAATAAGAAGCTATTTAAGAGGGGATGTTGAAATGTGTAAGTATAGAATGAGAAAAGGAAGCCTATATTAACAAACCTACAGAGAAGCATCGTGATCTGAGCTCACACATTAAACTAAAGACAATAAAATCCTAATTGTGCAAACCTACAAACAGGGAAGCATCAAAAGGAAGATGTCCTGAGACACCCCCGAAGTCAAAATCCTACTTGAATTCAGTACTTGTGAGGTCTTAGCTAGAGAACAGCTTGGCTGAGAGAAATGTAGTTAAGAAAAGACACAGCCCGTTTGGAGAAACTCACGAAGACAGAAACAAGCCCAGCTCCAGGAAACACAGCCCTCAAGGGGAGAGACTGTACCAACAAAGAACATTTAGTCCAGAGGAAAGATTGATCACATCCATGCTCAGCTCTCAAGTATATAAAGAATGCTGTAAAATGAAAGAATAGACTGTTCTCTGTATAATTAGAGTGGATAAATATATATATAGGCTTACACTGCAACAAGGAAGATACCAGGAGAAGAAATCTGTTCCCTTGCTCTCCCAAACAACCCTAATGATATTGAAGTCCTGTGACAGCTAGTAAAAAAAAAAATCTCTAAAACCCAGTTAGCTGCACACCAGAAAAGAACATATATACAACTGATCCTTCCTTTGGGTAGAGAGAGGGACAAGACGACTTAAGGATTTCCTTCAAAATATAATAGTTCCTGCCATTCTATATACATCCAACAGATGACAGCTCCCCACTGAAAAGGTGCAGAGAGATGCCTGTCAATCACAGATTCTGAGGAGATCTTGCTAATGGAAGAGAAAAAATGTTTGCTCTCTTAGTATTCTTATATTGATAAGCAAGTCACAGGATTCCAAGACAAAAATGGAGATGTCAGAAACAGAATGGAAGCTCAGTACACAGTACTTCAGATGAGATTTAGTGCTGTCTTAGACAGACACTATTGTGTTGACATCCAACTCATACATGTAACAGAGCCCCTCCTCTTCATACACAGATGCCACAAGCTAGAATGGATGTGGCACTGCTGCTCTGTAACTCACTGTGCTGTTGCTGACCAACTCTCCAGGAAAGGCTGCACAGCTGTGCTTAAGGGATTCTCCTGTTCTAAAATGTGCAAATTACTCACCTGGATTTGATATTTCGAGCTTAGAGTGACAGAAACTCCAGTACCACAAGCACAAAACAGTGAGACTGGCCACAAACTGAAAGACACCTAATTTGCAAGCCAGGAGCCACAGGCTGTTTACACCAGAATGTCTCAGCTATAAACACTTATTAAATCAGCCTTTTTTCAATCATGGCGTATTTTCTACACCATTGCTCATTTTCAACTTGTTGCAAAGCCTCTCCTGATGTTCCCTTTTTAAGACACTGAAAAGCTGGACTCAAAGTTACTGCAACAGGCAGGAGTCAGGAGCAGCCAAGTGCTCAACAGTGACACTGGATTTGCTTAGCCACTCCTCAAGCATTGCCCACCTCAACACCCACAATACCTGCAAAGTCCTTCCAGCAAAAAACTCATTACATGGTGCTGACAGTGCTAGCTTAAAGTTCAGATGAAAATAAAAATTTCATCTTTACAAACTTAAAACAGAATCTGCTTTCACTATCAGGTGACAAACTCTAGAATTTGTGATCTACAACTGCTCAGCAAAAAGTGGAGATGCTCAATAATGTTCTTTACTTATCAACTCAGTCACTTCTATTGACAGGTATAAAAATGGCAAGTTCACTAAGTAAGTGCACAATCAGCAGAAAATGACTGATAAAAGGCTTCACTGATTATTGACAATATTTTCAAATTATTTACACTGTAGCAGACATACATGTCTTAACTACAGTCAATTACCAGAGTTATGAAGTTATAGAAACTTGTAAGTTTCTTTAAAACAGAACTTACAAGGAATTACAGACCAGTGTCAGCTTACTTCAATGTCAGACAAAAGCATGAGGCATCAATCAAAACCAGGCTGGCCAATCATCCTGATCAATGTCACTCACTAAGCACCAAAAAAAGCCAAGGAAAACTGGATACCACTACTATACTGGAATTGTACACACACATTCATAAATGATTTGGTTACCAAAGACTTCCTGCAAGAAAAGCAAAGAAAGAAAAGGACAGAACTAAGAATCTAGCTTTAATCAAATGAAAGATGAAACAAGCGCTAAAAACGTCCACAGTAACTCAGTGTTGCTTAACTAGTGACCCTCCAAAAAGGGAAGAACTGGACAAGATTTGCAAAAAGCAGAAGATTAATTTAGCTGGAAGGAAGAGGAGGAAGAATTTAAGTACCATCAAAGGTGGGCTGAAATTGAGTACTGACAAGTGAAAGTTAACCATTAATAACACATAAATTGAACTATGTGGATACATTAACAGAAGAATCCAAGATGAAGGATTTGGGCACCAATGTGAATGCTTGATAGAAATGAACGCTCAATAGAAGAGGGACCCTGCACAGCAGGACTCTGTGGGATGATGCTTAAAAGGGACAAATAATATTGAAATTATTAAAATGCTACTTATCAATCTTCATTTGGAAGAGCAAATTGATTGACTAAAGACATTAGAAGCATGGATAGTTTTCTATACCAAGAGAGGTTGCAAAGATTTGCACTTCTGAAGACAGACAATATCTGATAAACTATCAAGAAGAAATAAGGGAAATCATGACTTCTGTTCCATCAGGACATGAAAACAATTCAAAATAGCTAATTATAATTGCAGTACCATAATTAGCTTGTGGGTTAGAGTGCCACAAGGTATCTTGGAAAATGCATTTCAGCAGTTTTTTAAATGGTTGTGTATTGGTCTGCCTAACAGAAAAAGCCACACTACTACTCTAGTCAGAACAAAAATACGGATTTTCAAGCTCAAAGAACACAAGATATCCACCAGTTGTGAGGAGACTCAGGAAATAGTTCCCTTATATAGGGTATTCCATAATTATCCTTGGCAGCTTTTGTACTTTCCAGGAGTGTGATGCTGGAAACATTAAATGCAAATGTTTAAAAATCCATCCTACCTCCCCTTGAATCTGCTTTAAAACAAGAGAGAAGAAAAATGAGGTAAGGGAGCTTGAGCAACTCCAAATACATCAGCCCACAAGGCCCCCTCACACCCAGAAACTCACTATGCATGGTGTGTTACAGACAGCCCAAATCAGCAGATCAGGGATGGGGAAATCTCTTCAGGCAGCTCTTCTATGTTACAGGACTGAAAATTGGAGCTGCAGAAGGGCCAGCAGAACAACAGCTTATCTCCAAAGACAAGGAACCTTCCTGCACTGTTGGCAGCACAAATGGAGTTAAGTGCACAAAGGTGCTTGTTGGGGTTTAGTTGTGGTTGCTTTTTCTTTTTCTTCTTACTCACAGAATTTTTCCCCATATGTTGCTAAGGAAACTAAATGCTGGATACTTATGGGCACTTTGGGCAAAGACAAAGGAAGCCAAAGAGAACCTGGCTACACCTTTTGTCTCGCTGGGGGGGGCGGGGAGGGGGAGGCAGTTTGCACGCGGTTTTGGTTTTTTGGGCTTTTTCCGCACACACTCGGAGGGGACACAGGCGGCTTCAGGGGAAAAGAACTGGAGTCCCGGGAAAAACTTTGCATAGTTTTGCTCACACGCCTGGGAATTCCGAGTTCCTCAGTTTTCCGGACTGCTGGAGCAAA